>VWZZ01003030.1:127201-274301 GCA_013399095.1 Psophia crepitans
CCCACACCAGTTTCGTTGCCATTCTCTGGACACACTCCAGGGCCTCGATGTCTTTCTTGTGGTGAGGGGCCCAAAACTGGACACAGGACTTGAGGTGTGGCCTCACCAGGGCTGAGTACAGGGGGACAATCACCTCCCTGCTCCTGCTGGCCACACTATTCCTGATACAGACCAGGATGCCGTTGGACTTCTTGGCCACCTGGGCACACTGCTGGCTCATGTCCAGGCGAGCATCAATCAACACCCCCAGGTCCTTTTCCTCTACACAGCTTTCCAGCCACCCCGCCTCCAGCCTGTAGCTCTGCCTGGGGTTGTTGTGGCCAAAGTGCAGGACTATGTATGACAGTGACATAAAAATGTGTCACTTTTTTGTCTTCTTAACTAGAGTCACACTGTAATTTTTTTAACTGGTATTATCTTCTACGTGACCATAAAAAATGCTAATATTAAATGTAGCAGAATACAAAAAGGTCACTTATTTGTAATTTCATTTGCTTTTAGATCTGAGTAAAACCACGCTAAGTTTCCACCTTACTAATGTCTTCCTCTAGTTCTCTTTGTTAAAGATTCATTTAGTATTGGAAAATGATTTCTTAATACTACCATGTCTGATATCAGCATGTGAATCTACTCTTGAGTCAGGGGGACAAAGGGATGCAAATTCAAAGGTAGCTCCATCATATAGTCCAAAACACTGCCAAAGTGAGCCAAATCTTGCCCCTAACATCGTGAGCTTCACACTATATAATTACAGGCTTAAGAAAATAGGTGGTCCTTAAAGTACAGTTGTTTGGATTCAGTAATGTGCCTTAGGAGATCTCCCTAAACCCTTGCACATGGAATAGTGCTTCTTTTATATTTACTCTCTGCACTGAAAGATTTTAACTTTATTTCTATGAAGTTGCCCAGTCTTAAAAAATATTATGTCTACTTTTGTGTAGTCTGAAGTCCAGCGACTGTGATATGCCACAGTGGACTGTGGTTTTGAATCATCTTTCACTAACATTTAGCTAAAATATAAACCTGCAATTTCCCCTAGTATTGTTTTCACAGAATCACAAGGATTGGAAGCGACCTCGAAAGATCATCTAGTCCAAACCCCCCTGCCAAGGCAGGGCCACCTAGAGCACATCACATAGGAACACGTCCAGTTGGGTTTTGAATGTCTCCAGAGAAGGAGACTCCAGAACCTCTCTGGGCAGCCTGTTCCAGTGCTCTGTCACCCTCACAGTGAAAAAGTTTTGCCTTACATTAACTCGGAACCTCCTATGCTCCAATTTGCACCCGTTGCCCCTTGTCCTATCGCTTAGTGAGGCCGAGAAGAGCCTGGGTCCATCTTCTTGACACTCACCCTTAACATATTTATAAACATTGATGAGGTCACCCCTCAGCCTCCTCTTCTCTGTTGAAGAGGATGGGCCCCAGCACTGACCCCTGGGGAACACCACTCACAACCGGTCGCCAGCTGGACTTCACTCCATTCACCACCACTCTCTGGGCCTGGCCATCCAGCCAGTTTTGAACCCAGCGAAGAGTGTACCTGTCCAGGCCATGGGCCGCCAGCTTCTCCAGGAGAATGCTGTAGGAGACCGTGTCAAAGGCTTTGCTGAAGTCTAGGTAGACTACATCAACAGCCTTTCCCTCATCCACCAGGCGGGTCACCTGGTCGTAGAAAGAGATGAGGTTGGTGTGTTCATAGGTTCCTGGCAAGGAGTTCAATTGCAGTCATGACCAGGTGAGTGGTCCCAGTTGAGTTCAAACTGGGCAACCTTCAAGCAACGCTTTAATATTCTGACCTTCTCATTGTGAAAATTTCACTTATAGGCCCTATTGGAAATTGCTTTCCACAAATGGTATATTAGGGAAAGGAGAAAACTCCTATCACAGATACTAGTCAGTTAGTGAGACTAAAATTACTCAGGTCACCTCAATAGTCCTAAACTTCATCCATTTCTGCTACATTGAAATATTTAGGGTCATTTACAGAACAGAACTTCTAATTATCTTTTTCCTGTTATCTGTCTGTCTAGCATAGCAGCAGAGCAGAAATTGCGGTGATCTCCTCAGTTCCTTCTACAGTGGACTGATACCAACCAAAAACATCACATCCTTTATATCTTATTAGTATAGTCAAGTTTGCCTCTTAGATTCATGCAATCACTATGCTTTCATATGAAAAAAGTAGATCTTAAATTATTTTAGAGAGCATGAGTTTCAAACGATCTAAGGCAATATTATCTACACACGGGAGTTACCTCAGATGTGCAACCAGCTGCCTGGCTACATAGCGTTATGGATTCTTCCACACTAAATCGTAGTACCAAGCACAGAATCTAGTTCTTGAAGATAGCCGGTAGATTTGTGACCTCTCTGGAATAGCTGGAGCTGTAAACCTTTGAATGGATAAATGATGCATAACTGTAGTTTCCTCATCTGTGGCAGATGCAGTAATGGCCTGGGAATGTTTTTCAGGTAATTTAAGTGAAAACTTTGCTGATTCTTCTTATCCCAGAAGTCTTACTTTTTGGACATCTGTGCTAGAAGTAGTATGTACTGTGTGCTTTTAAAAAAATTAAAAATATTATAGTATCTGTAATGGATATAGCAAAAATTATAAAACTCAGCCTTATTTCTCTTTATTGTAATATTTAGATAATTCTTATTTTAAGGTTTTTCTTAGCATGTTATGCATATTAATTGTATTAGATCATAAGACAATATTCCTTTAGAAATTTCTGCAGGAGAATTACTCTTTTGCAAAGTTTACAATGTTTATGTTAATGATGTTTTGAGCTTGTTTATATTTTCATAGTTAATTTATATGACAGACATATAAAGCCTTTTATATGTGGCTGAAATATCTTTTTCTGCTCTGAAAAGAGTTGCATTGCCAAGTTTGGAATTAGAAGCTGAGCAAAGAGTTTTCAGTTTTCATTGGTTATTGCCTTTGAGTTATTTGTTTTCATATTGCATTTCTTTTGGACTTATAAGTACTTCAAAATTATTTGCCAGCTCATTTTGTAGCATACTCTAGCCTGCATTCTTTTTTTAAATTAAACATTAAATTAAAGAGGTTTCAGAGATTGAAGAGGTTTCATTTTTCTAGGCAACCTAGAGTGTCTTCTCTGTTGCCAGACATAAATTCATGACTGCTTGTATCCTGATTCCATTAAGGTGCAAGGTGTTGATGTGCAACAGCCTTTTCCCCACACCTAGGGAAAGGAAATCCTGGGAAGGGATCTGGAAAAAGATGGACAAAATCTTGGCTGTCATGGTATCCTTGTTCGATGGTCTTAATCCTTGCAGGTAGGTTTGACATAAGTACATTAAAATATTTGCTTTAAAATTGACTATTATCTATTACTGACCTTGTTATTGTATTTGGTGCACAGTGTAAGGCCGAAAGATAGATAAAATTTAGTTTAACGTTATATGTGTGTTGACGTTAAAGCCTGTCACACAGGAATTCTATAAAAGAGACAGGGGATACCAACAGGTAATTTTGGAGTATATACTCTGTGACATTTTCCTTCTCTTGGCTGTGTATAGAGACCAGCTTGGATGGTGATGTTTATAATGCAGCCAAAGGGATCCTACCTACCCCATAATTTAAAACTATTCTACATATTAAAATGGAGTTTTTCTGCAAATTGATCTGTTCCAATCAAATTAAATGTTTCAATACACACTTTTATGTATATTTTAAATATTTTTAATATATATATAAAATGCTTACCTAGTAGTACAGAATGCTAGAGTACTAGAAATACTAGAGTAGCATCGTCTGCTACTGCTTGTATTCAGGTAATGCCTAGAAAACCAAGTAATGAATTGTGACCGTTCTCTGCTACCAGATGTGTACTAGAGCTGAAGTATTTTCTTGCCCCAGTTCATATTACAGTCTAAGTACTGAATGTAAGAGGCAAATAGATCACTGCAAAGAAATCATGAGACAAACATTGCTTAGCACTATAGGCTATGTTTTAGTGGAACAGTTGCTTAGGGGCTTTAGTTTCTTTTATGCATCGTGGCCAATAACAGTTTTAGCAAAATAATTGATGGTGGATTACAAGATAGCTCTAGGGGGCTCTAGGATCTTAAAGGAGATCCTCCCAGGCATGAAAGACGGTATGAGAGTAAGCCTGAAATTGTTTGCTGCAAACTGTAACAAGAGTGATGAAGATAAGCAGGCTGGGGCTCAGAAAACAGAAGTGTAGGTACGTAGTGTGAGGATTGGCCATTAGGGTACTTGTTAATAAAGACAAATAGTGTATATTTGATGAGACAGAAAAATCAGTGGAAGAACATAAAGGGAGGAGAAATGAACTAGGAAAATATTCCTTACAGTAGCATTCTGAATAGATTTCGGTGAGACAAGATCATCTCTCAAGGATGAAAAGTTAGACTTTCCAATAAACAAGATATGAGATGATGAGGATCTAGGGAGAGATTTAACTGCATAGAGAGGAGTATGGTATCTTACAGCTATTATGCAGAATGAATCAACAAAAATTAGATGTAGCTGGGCTATGAGGCTCTGGAGAGCAGGATGAGTCAAAGATGATGCCTAGGTTACGGTCCCTGCTTTTATATTGAGCCTGATAGGTTCTTTAACATTAAACTTGTGGTTATTCATAATTTCTAGAGTAATAGCATAACAGTATTTCAATAGAATGAGAACAATACAAGTGTCTTTCAAAGTAGAAAGGAGAAATTGCCTACAAGTGTGGAGGGAGTAAGGGAAAACCTCCCAAAATATCTGCCCTAAGTAAAATATAAAATCAGCTTCCATCGTTTGTGACAATGGAGTTCTGGGACAACCTAGGTAAAGGAACAACATGAACAATAATGTAACTTGACAAGCTCAATTCAGAAGTACATGACAGGATTGGAGATCTTTGCTCTCTGTCATGTTCATTTCTAGGAATGTTTATTAACTCAGTGCTGATGGTATGCCTACCCATCCAAAGATGGGAAGCTTATTACCTGTTCTCAAGTGCCATTTCACCTGGGTTAATAAGTTTCCTAGACCCTGAAATATAGAACATCATACAGAAACTTCTGTTCTTGCTTTGTGCACAGACAATTCAGAAGTGCCTATGCCATAATGTGGGGAATATATGTTAGTGCCACGAGGATGATCAGAGGGCTGGAACACCTCTCCAATGAAGGCAGTCTGAGAGGGTTGAGAGAGTTGGGGTTGTTCAGCCTGAAGAAGAGAAGGCTCCAGGGAGACCTAATAGCAGCCTTCCAGTACCTAAAGGGGCCTACAGGAAAGATGGAGAGGGGCTGTTTGCAAGGGCATGGAGTGATAGGACAAGGGTGAACTCTTAAAACTGAAGGAGAGTAGATTTAAATTAGGTATTAGGAAGAAATTCTTTACTTTGAGGGTGGTGAGGCACCAGAATAGGTTACCCAGAGAAGCTGTGGAGGACCCATCCCGGGAAGTCTTCAAGGTCAGGTTGGATGGAGTTCTGACAGCCTGATCTAATGGAGGGTGATCCTGCCCATGGCAGGGGGGTTGGAACTAGATGGTCTTTGAGGTCCCTTCCAGTCCAAACCGTTCTAGGATTCTATGACTCTATCATATTTTACTGGAAGGCTGATTAAAAATTGTCATCTGTGAGGGTCATACAATTCTAATAAAATTGAATACAGTCATTTTTAGATATGAGCAAACTATGCCTTTTTTTTAAATTGTTTTCCCTTATAGTTTCATTACTTTTTATTAACTGTGAAAGTTCCTATTTATGTTTATGTTATCTATGTGTCTTATTCCTCATAAATTTGGCCTTTCCTGCTAACATGTATCTTTATTCTTGGAACCATGAATCCTCTTTCTCAGTGTGCAGGAATGAAAAAGAAATCATTATTCATATAAATCTAGTAGTGTCTACACCTACTTTTCAGACTGGAAAATTGTAAAACTCTGTGTTGTTGTTTGGGATTACATCTCCCTTTATCCCATAATATTACATTAAATACCTTAATGAAATTAGGAAATAAAATGTCTGTGTAGGACTTTTATAGACATTTTATTTATTTATTTATTCATTCATTCATTCATAGAACTTCTCTGTTACGACAAATACTCATTTATAACTCTGAAAGGATATGTCCATATCACGTACCAGGTACAGCTCCTTGGTCAAAAGGAGATTTTGAGTCAATAAACTAATTCTCATCAATAGATACCATTCAGTGGGCAAGTGACTTTGACTTTACGTAGCCTTTTTGAAAAAAAAAAACCACAACAAAACCACCAAACAACAGAACAAAACAAAACCAAACTATAATCCCCAGCCAATCAATAAAAAACATAATACATGGTAACTGAAATCCATTAAGTGGTTTGATTTATTCACTTTGACTGGTACAGTGCACAGTTTTATGTGCACAATATGATTCCAGATATGTAATTCTTGATTTGTTTTTTTTTATCAAATTATTTTCCCTACTGCTTTGTGTTAGAAACCAGGTCACAAAGGCTCACATATAAAAAGAAGTTTTCAATCAAGTCAGCCAAAATATAGTAAAATAGTCATTAAAAATAAAAATCCTTCCAGATACATTAGGACCAGCGTGTATAGGTTTGTATTCTTTATTCATTGCTTATTTAAAATATTCTCACAATGCTGCTTGTACTTACTCCTGAAAATAATGAACTGTTACATGCATTTTACACGTTGGCCCTCCCATGAGTGCTTTTAGCAAGCTCTACCCTTTGAGCAGCCTGTATAGCTTTAATGGAGATTGAGGCAGTGCAGGGAGGAAAGCTGCAGAAAAAGGTTACAAGTTAGAAAAAAAGGCTGTGATTAACTATCTTGACATTCACTACCACTTTGGTACAAGGTGGGAAAAAAAGTGCCTGCTGTGAAATCGCTGCAGCATTTAGAACTGTTTGCATTTGTTCTAAGCTACAAATAAGTATTTATCCATCTTCAATCTTTGTTTTTATCTATTATTTTTATAATTAGTACTACAATGCTGAATATAGTCCTTAACAATTGCCTTATATTTTAAATAGGCAATTAGCTTTGTTCTAAACTTCTTTGAGTTGAGAGAATCTCTTTCAGCCTTTTGCATCCTGTTTTTCACTAATCCAAGTCTATATTCACTCAGAATAAACTTTACAAAGGTTAACTTCTCATTTTCATATACTGTGGTGTCCTAGTCTCAGCTGAGATGGAGTTAGTTTTCTTTCTAGTAGCTGGTACAGTGCTGTGTTTTGGATTTAGGAGGAGAATAATGTTGATAACACCCTGATGTTTTCAGTTATTGCTGGGTAGTTGCAGTGCCTACGCTAAGCCAAGGACTTTTCAGCTTCCCACGCCCTGCCAGGTGCATGAGGAGCTGGGAGAGCACAGCCAGGGAGGCTGGCCCAGGTTGGCCACAGGGACATTCCTGCCATGGAACGTCAGGCTCTGGATATAACTGGGTAAACTAGCTGGGAGGTAGAATCAGTGCTTGGAAACAGACTGGTCATTGGGTTTGTTTGTTTTGGTTTTTTTTTTTCCTTCTGCATGTGGTAGGCAATTGTATTTGTGCATCACTTGTATTTTTATTTTTATTATTGTTGTTGTTGTTGTTATAGTTTGTTATTATTCTTCTCTTCCTTTGTTTTCCCATTAAACTGTGTTTCTCTCAACCCACGAGGGTTTTTTTGCATTCTTCTCATCCCCTTGGGGTGGGGAGAGGTGAGCGAGTGGCTGCGTGGTGCTCGGGTACCAGCTGGGGTTAAACCAGGACATGTGGGCAGAGAAAATGAGTTATCAATTAATGCAATTCACAAAAGTAATCATGCAATTATATACTAAGCTTGCTGTTGTAACTAAGGAGAAGGCTGTGATTTAAGCCACATGATTTAAATAGAATGACATATAACCTTAAGCTATAGGTTGTCTACTGTTGTGAATCTAAATTTTTAATCTTAGCCACATTTAGCAACCAACAATTGAAGAAGCTCTAACTGAGATTAAGTCTTTGACTAGTTTTTAACAGCAAAATGTAGGGGACACTCAGATCTTCCATTGCTGAGAATGTTCATTAACCACCAGCACCCACATTGTTAGAGGACGGAACCTTCTCATTTTACCTGATCTACTCTAGAGACAAAAATAACATTAACAGAAGGAAGAGCTAAAATTAGTCTTTATCTTATCCTAAGTGTGTTCCTGTAGCCTTAAATAATTTCTCACTTCCTGTTCTTCTATCTATCCAATGAATATTTACATATTCAGTACTCATGCTCATACACCCCACAGAAATTTAAGATTTTCTTCATAGCACATATGAGTATTCTGTAAATTACACTATCCCTCTTACCAGAACTCTTTCCCACCACTTGAAGTGTTATCTTTTCCCTTATTCTTACTACGTAATATTTTTTATACAGTGGTGGGTTTATCCTCGCAAGTAGCTAAACATGACACAGCCATGTTCTTGCTCTCCTCTGCTCCAGCAGGACAAGGCAATGAGCAGGAAGAGTAAAAGTGAGAAAACTCATGGGATGAAGACAGTTAAAAAAAATGGAGGAAAGAGGGAGTTAAAAAAACCTCCAAAACAAACAAGTGATGTGAGCAGTGTCTACCTCCCTGCAGTTTTTATTGCTTAGCATGATGTTATGTTGTTTGGAATATCGTTTTGGTCAACTGCTGAGGTTGTGTCCCCTTCTAGCTTCTTTTACACCCTCAGCCTACTCAGCAGGGGGAGCAGAATGCGGGGAAAAAAACCACAAAAAACAAAACACACACCCCTCCAATCCAGCAACCTCAAGGTTGTACAAGCACTTCTCAGCAATAGCCAAAACACTGATGTCATCAACACAGTGGTTTAGTCACAAATGCAAAACACAGTACAATTTCAGCTGCTATGAAGAAAATTAGCTCCATCCTAACCAACTCTATCCCAGCACAATGACTATATTTATACACATATACAGGTTATACATTTCTGCTACAGTAGAAATGTATAATATAATACAGTAGACATTTCTACTATGGTAGTTATACATTTCTACTACATTTCTACTACAATACTTTCTATTACATAGGTTATATATTTTTACTTTTATACAGCTCTTTAATGAACGTTTTGTTTTGTATCTAAGTTCAGCCATATTAACTGAACAACAAGACACTTATTCATGTATTTTCCTTCCTTTTGTCCGCCTTTTCCCCCTTCTTCTTTCCTTTCCCCTTTCTCTTTCCCCTTAGCTCTTCCCCTTCCTTTGCCTTGCCTTGCCTTGCCTTCCCTTCGCTTCCCTGAGACTTAGGTTAGGACAAGTGGTACAGCACACACTATACAGAACAGGTTATTCCTACTGATACATTTGCTGCAGAACCTCTACCACGTTCAAGAGCAGTAGAAAATCTGTCTTTGGCTGGTTAAATGTATTGTTGGAATGTTCTTTTTTTTTCTGCTGTGCCCTCTTTCTCCTTTGGGAGATAATGTGAAGCAAGTATTGGGAAGATGGGTCATAACGCTGTATCATTTTTTTCACTTTTTCTCTCTATCAGGAAAGGGTAATCCTTTGGGAGCTATGAAATAATCACAAAAACATTATCCTCTGTGCTTAACACTGTTTCTCTAATGGCGTTTCACCTATCATTTCTATTCAACTGAAAGCATTTCCTGTGGTAAAACAAACTGTGATCCTGATGAACACTGACATTTGCTAACAGTATTAAGTAGTAAAACAAAGGCTGAGAAGGTAATAGACCCAGCAAGAGAGTGCCCACAGATTAGAAGAGAAAGAATACCAACAGCTCTTAATTGTCAATGCATCCTACTAATCCTAGATTAAAAAATAAAAGTGAAAATCGGTTTATTATGATTTCCTTTTGAAGTTAGTAGCTTTGACCAAAAAAAAGAACCAGATGAAGAGTGGCAAAAGTAGCTTGGGAGTTGTAAGACCAAAAGAAGAATACATGGCTGAGGGATAGGGAACAACAACAAGAATGACAGCTCAGTTTTAAGAAGTTAATATGTTACAGTTTTGAACCCTGGACCATGCTGTAAAAACAATCACAAATAAACTAAACATTTTAAATTGAAAAGAAAATGTAACTCTGAATATATGCATAAGAAAAAAATCATTCATTTTCAATTAAATTATTACAGACATTTTTCCTGATCTATGCTGAATATTTGGGTTTTTGTCTGTTAACAAAAGGTGAGTAAAGGATTTAGTTGAGCTGTGTAATAAATGTGATATCAGCTATTAATGGACATATTACTCTTTTAGGTCTAGGATTTGTTTTGTATTCATAAATGCCAACCCAACGTTGTAGAATCATAGAATCGCAGAATGGTTTGGGTTGGAAGGGACAAGGATCGTCTAGTTCCAACCCACTGCCATGGGCAGGGACACCCTCCACCAGACCAGGTTGCCCAAAGCCCCATCCAGCCTGGCCTTGAAAACTGCCAGGGAGGGGGCAGCCACAGCTTCTCTGGGCAACCTGTTCCAGTGCCTCACCACCCTCACAGTAAAGAATTTATTCCTAACATCCAAGCTAAATCCCCGTTTTTTAGTTTAAAACCATTACCCCTTGTCCTGTCACTACACTCCCTAATAAACAGCCCCTCTCCAGCTTTCCCATAGGTCCCCTTTAGGTATTGGAAGGCCGCAATTAGGTCTTCCTGGAGCCTTCTCTCCTCCAGGCTGAACAAGCCCAGCTCCCTCAGCCTGTCCCAGTAGGAGAGGTGCTCCATCCCTCTGATCAACTTGTGGCCCTCTTATGGACTTGCTCCAGCAGCTCCATGTCTTTCCTGTACTCAGGACTCCCAAGCTGGACACAGGACTCCAGGTGGGGTCTCACAAGAACAGAGCAGAGGGGAACAATCATCTCCCTCAACCTGCTGGCCACACTATTTTTGATGCAGCCCAGGACACAGTTGGCTTTCTGGGCTGCCAGCACATACTGCCGGCTCATGTTGAGTTTTTCATCAACCAGCATCCCCAAGTCCTTCTCCTCAGGCCTGCTCTTGATCCATTCTCTGCCCAGTCTGTAGTTGTGCTTGGGATTGTGCTGGCCCACGTGCAGGACCTTGCACTTGGTCTTGTTGAATTTCATGTGATTCGCATGGGCCCACCTCTCTAGCCTGCCAAGGTCCATCTGGATGGCATCCTTTCCCTCCAGTGTGTCAACCACGCCACAAAGCTTCATGTCATTGGCAAACTTGCTGAGGGTGCACTTGATCCCACTGTCCACGTCACTGACAAAGACAGTGCTGGTCCCAGTACTGACCCCTGTGGAATGCCACTCGTCATCGACGTCCACTTGGACATCGAACCGTTGACCACAACCCTTTGAGTGCGGCCATCCAGCCAATTCCTTATCCAGCGAGTGGTCCATCCATCAAATCCATGTCTCTCCAGTTTGGAGACAAGGATGTTGTGTCGTGCCAAACATTCTTTGGCCTTAATTTAAAGGTCAAAAATAAGGCTTCTGTATGCCACTTTATACACAAACTTTATTTTTTGAGCAACTAATAGATACTAACTATATTTTAAACAATAGATAAATGCTCCAAAAATCTGTGTGTGCCCAAGTGTGTACAACTACAATGGAAACTGAACACATTTATGTGGAATTGAATATCTTCTTTGAAATGTCAATGACTTTTTTAATACACAAGTCTCTATAAAAACTTGTGCCTGAAGCACTTTACAAAACCCTGAAATGAGTAAATGGAGACATCCGAAAGAAGGTCCTACAGATATAAATATCTGTTATAGGGAGTCAAAATAAAAAGATTATGGTGTGCTTCAAGTTTGCATTCTTCTTTTGGCTTCCCCCATTCAACTCTCAATTTTCTCTATTATGATGTTATGTGCTAGGGATAAGGTGAATGTCAGTTCAAGGTGGGATAGTCAAATTTTATAGTTTTTATTATATTGTATTCTACATTCTTTTAATAAAAGCATGTAATGTGGGTTTTAGATTGCTACATAAGTAAGTAGAAATGAATACATACACACAAACATTTCCCCTAGTACATAATTTGCAGAAAGTTTAGCTGTCAACAGCCTGAAAAGCTGACAAGTGAAAACATTTTTACCTGAATTGAATGTCTGCTGCTGTAGAGGTGTTGTGTGAAGATGTGGTGTAGAGGGCTTGGCTAGATTATGCTGAACTATAGGTATCATACGGAAAAGCATGTGGGAGAAAAGACACAAAAGAAGCAGCTAGAGGTGATAAGCATTGAGAAAAAAAGGGATGTGTGCAATTATAAGTGTGAAGACAAAAAGTCTGTGTATGGGATGGAGAGGTGAGAAAAAAACAACTGGAAAGGTAAAGGACTAATCGACCCAGAGTTTGATGTCCCCAGCTCCCTCCACCACTGATGGAAAGAGAGGGTGTCATTGCCTGAGTTAGGCAGACCACTTATTGAACGTACTGCTTCCTAGTGTGAGGTAGCAGCTACTTCTCTCTGTTAACTGCTGGGAGATGATGAGTAATGCATACCTTGGAGTAAGGAAAAGTGATACATAGCCTCTTAACCATAGCCAATGAATGGTATGAAATCCAATTTATCTCTGAGCTTCGGTCGTCCTGGTCACGTAGGAGACACACTAATATGATAGGAGTGCCATAGTTTGTGCAGGAAAAAATGGATAGTGATTTTGCCATATATTATGTCAAAATTTACTTTCTTCATTATTCAGATGA
Organism: Psophia crepitans; assembly: GCA_013399095.1. NCBI lineage: Eukaryota > Metazoa > Chordata > Aves > Gruiformes > Psophiidae > Psophia > Psophia crepitans. Next base: position 139,876 of record VWZZ01003030.1, read on the forward strand.
TAAATAATCGAAGAAGTCAGAAAAATCCTTTTACATAATACGTAACACATGACTGTTCAGAAGACTTTCACATCAAATATGTTCCACTGAGGTTTTTCTTGAATGCATTCTGAAAGTAGATGTTAAGGGGTAATTATGTAATTAAGAATACTACTGATGTTTTGCAGCGGAAGATAAAAATGCACTTCTAGTCTAATGATCATATTTTGAAAAGGGGTATATTACACTGCTTGTTCTATGAATCCATCTTTCTGATCAGTTAAACTTAACAGTCAACTACATTTAATCAGATGGCACTAGTATAGTATGGCCTTTTCTTTTGTCTTTAATCTTTTGTCTTTTTTTTTTTTAATTTATTCTTTCTGCTAGAAAGAGGAAGCAATTGTCTAGTTGCTACAGTACTCCCATTAGAATTGGACTGGGATCCCAGTGTTCTCTGGCAATAATTTACAATTAAGTCTTCAGGATTCAATGCATTACACACTGGACCTCACAAAGAATTCACATCCAAATGGCCTACCACAGTCTAATTTCTCTTTAAAAACGAATGGACTGTTTGAAGCAAACCACAATTCTCTCTTACAGCAATGTTTCTCTACATCTCCTTCACCTTGTGCCCTGGTCATTCTTTATTGAATGCAAAAACAGTACTTCATAGATGACAAGCATTTTTATGTAATTAGTGGTGCTCACCACTTCACTATACCATATAATTTGTAATGCTGGCTAAAATCTGTGCTTACATAAACAGTGCCTGCATATAATTATTAGAGGTATTTACACACTCAAGTTCTGCTAAGGCATTCAAGAACACAGTTCATGCAAACAAAAAGAGTACAAATTGCTGTAGAAGGATTATTATATAATATTTTTATCTTGTTTATGCATTCAGACTGCAGAGATGTAGCAGAAGATTTATCATTACTTTGCCATTTGTACTTCACACGCAACATCACAATCACAAGGTTTATGTGATTTAAATTTCCAGTGAAAATCCTATAATTTCCACCACATAAACAAGTCGTAAACGTGTAGGTCTCTCTCTCTCCACACCCCCTCCATAATTGTAAGTTCATATGTTGTGAATGTTGATTTGGTCTAATAATTTCCATTGTTAGATACTTGTGCATTTTGGAAAATGAGTGGAAGTCATTTGGGTTAAGTAAACCACAGCCTTTTTTCCTGTTGTTTTGCTTCTGTTGTCCTAGCCAAGGAGCAGTAGTGCACATGTCATAATGGAGTGGGGAGAGCTTGAAGAGCTGTGCCATTAAACAGTGCATTAAGCAAAGCCTCTTCAGACAGTCCCTTCCGAGGAGAGGTCTGCTACATACAAACAAAGCTCTTGAGATGCACTTTGTTGTGTTCTTACCATTCAGAAAAGCACTATTATCCTGTGTCTGTGACTCTGTGCACAATATTTCAATTGGTTCCGTTTCACTGGTTTTACAGAGAACAATAAAAGAGGCCTCTTGTTCCTGGTCATCCAGCATGAGAATAGACCATACTGAATCTCTATCATCAAGCGTTTAAAAGTCTCGTAAAATATTTTATGTACTCATACCTTTGAGAACTCATAGGCAAACAATATTCCGTGAAACCAATTTTATTTTATTTTTTAATTACAGTAGTGCTGGTAGTTTATTACAAACCTATACGAAGACTTGTAAGAGGTTTTAGGAATTAATGAGCTTAAACTTATATATAAAGCAACAGAATAAAGTCTCTGTCATATTTTCTCAAAGTTGTTTGTGTTGCAAGCATGAGCAGCTGCTTTCTCACTAACAGGAGAAATACAGAAAAAAAGTTCCTTAATCACTTTTCAAGGAAACCTCTGTTAATAATACGGGAAAAGTTCTGTGCTATAGGGTTAGCACTCTCAGTACTTTCAGCTCTAATTGGAAAAGCAAGTTATTTTCATGAATGTGATGCAAATCATACATGAGAAAGTTTTATTTTATAGTTCCAGTACTTTTCAGATTTTGTATTCATAAGGCTGACCATAACCACATACGTAGCGTCCAGTTTGGAGAGAGATGCCAAAGGAAACCTCAGGTGATGAGCTTTTGGTACTCAAAATGAGGTGGGGCTGGACAAGCATGCATTTCCACTCTGGGGTGATGGGACAACACCAACCTCCACAGTGCTGTCTGACTTGCTTCCTCTTGCAGCTGGAGGCTGAGGCTTTTCAGCAGCCTTTCTGCTGGACACATGGTGTATTCCCAGCATGGGAAGACACTGGAACTGCTTAAGGGCCACATGCTGCTCAGAAGACATGTGCTGACCATCTTGCTTCAGTGATAATCTATATTTAGCTTCAGATGTAGTATGTCCAGTCAGGAGGAAAGCTCCCTGTCTTGTTTTTGTTTTGTAGGCTTTTCTGCTTTTTAATGAGCGAAGGAAGCACATTTTTAAGAGCAAACATTCTGTTAAAAAAATAAAATAAAAAGAAATAAAAAAGCAAGAAAACAACATGTGCTGTGCCTTCTTCCTTCCTCATGGTGTTATTTCTCTAAACTGCTACTTGATAGAACAGGTTTCCATGGCTGTGCAGGTTTATTTTATTCAGTGATTAGTACTATTGTCAGTGTTTTTAAATTATGGTACATAAATATCAAATACATTCTCAGGTTTCTTGTAATTACATGGTAACTATTATGCTGTTACAGAACACATAATTATTTTTGGCTCTCAACAAAAGTGCAGGCTGGTTTGTTTTCACTGAGGTCTGCTAAATGCAGAAGCTAAGTTAACTGCCTGGACTTGTTGCAGTTATTAAGTTGAAATGTTTTTGATTTTGGGGTTTTGTGTTTTGGTTTATGTTGGTTTTTTGTTTTTTTTTCTTTTTGTAAACCTACGTGGCTATTAGCAATGAGAAAATCTCAGGCTTTCAGGAGTTTGGTTTGAATGCAGATTCAAAATACCTATTGCAAGTCTGAGTTTGCTTTGCTGAGATCTTATTTTTGAATTCACCTGTGACCTTGAACTGCTCTGTAAAAAACCCATTCAGGAAACTAAAATCAGTTTTACCTTTATCAAGTCCCATCACATCAGTACTGTTCCAAGATTCTGACTTCTTGTTAAGTGTCCAGTGACAGGGCTAAGTGAGGTATGAGATATCAGGAAGTATATTGTTTGAGGAGCAGGATTGCATTTTGGCCTTAATTTTGCTCTGCCATAGCCGCCTTCTGAGAGTGCAAACTAAGCGGTTAACCTGCCATTTGTCTCAACTTCAATTAACTCCGACAGGAGTGACTTTACGGATCTGGCAAAGGACTGTATTTCTGTTTGCCAAGTAACAGTGATTTTATCATGTGGGTAGGTGATCAGGGTTAATCAGTACTGGTAGCTGAAAAGGTTGTATTTGAAATATATAGGGTGCTTATGGTAAATATGTACCTCTTTAAACAGTATCCTTTAGACTGGGAGGTGGGAGCACAGACCTTATGAAATGAGTGCTATTCTGGACCAGCACTTCTGCAGGACCAAGCACAGTAGCCTCCTGGCCTCTCCTGTCTGTAACTGGGTTACAGTCTGTTACAAGCTCTTGTTTATCTTCAGATTACACTTTCAGAGGCACAGGACTGTTATTTGCTTATTTTTCACAGAACTTGTCTTACTGGGCATAACCAGAGAACCTTATAAATAAAGCGACCTGCTTAAGCTTATCAGTGGATAAAGACCAAGGGAAGGATTTATCTGTCTGGCTTTAGATGCCTATAGACAGAGTAGATATCCTCAGGTCTTTATAGTCCAGAAGGAGAAGAAAAGACAAACACACACAGACACACACAGACACACAGACACACACACACAAGTCAAGGGGGTATTTCTTCTTAAAACTGGTTCAGATGAATCATCCTCTAAACATGTCCATTTGTTCCGACTGGAGAGGAAGCCACCATCTCAGTTCCCACTCTCCTCCCCACCAAAATCCAACAAAATAAAACCCCCTGATATGAAAAGAAGGTAACTTAGTGAATTTTTTGAAATGTTACAATGCTGACAGAATAAAGTAAAATCAAAGGTTTGAGTATGTTAAAAATAAACTCTTTCCTCATGCAAAGATTTACCCTAAGGGATCTCCATTTTCAGCCATTATGGTATAGAAATAAATCAACCCAGTCTGAGCTTTCAAGTGAATAAGGAACCTGTAAGTGGCTTTTTGTGAAACTGGAAAGACAGTCCAGTACTTGAGAATAGCTCCTCAAAATGAAATAAGGTCTACTTCTACTTGAAAAGTAATTTGTTTCAGTAATTTCTTTGTACGTCTACATCTATCTACATGCATAATTTGGTTGATTCCATATAGAGATAACTGTACTGACTTAAAAATATGCTTTTACAGTAATAGTGCCACTGGTTTTATATAACCAGTTTAACTTTTACATGACAAAGTTATGTAGTACCCCTAAACAAGACCATTATCCCCACTTTCACTGTAGAGAGTATTTTGCATGACAATCTACCCATAACAAGCGAAGGCCATCTTGTAACTTCATTATGCTAAACACAGTGGTTGTCCAGACGCTCATAACTACCATGGGAAGAGATCTTTCTATTCTAAAAGCACAGAGTAATCCTTCACTTCTTAAAACATAAAATAAAAAAAATCCATCTCTTTTGACATCTTAGAGCAAGAAATAAATAAATGTTTTCTTCCATTTTCTTTGATGTAATAATTAGTTCTGCAACTTTAAGTGCATGCAGAAAAGGTAATCATATTATTACGTAATCAATTACATGTTATTGTATTATCTGGTTTCACAAAATAGTTTTATTTGTATAACTAAGGTAGTTAGATCTGGAATATTTTATAAATATGCTTAGTAGGTCAGAGTAAAGCTCAGCATGTTGACATTTCTGAAAGATTGTTTTGTTTTGGGAAAAAGAAAAAAAAACAGTTAAAGAACTACAAAAGGTGCTATATCTTTATGTTCTTTTGCTCCACTAGAGGGACTTTTAATTAATCCTGAGAAAGAAAAAAAAAGAAAAAAAAAAGATAGACTTTTGTACTGACTTGTTTGACCCACATATCATGGAAATCATTTGCTCTTCTGACTTAGAGAGGGTAGTACAGCTAACTCTGTTTGGAGACAGACAAAGACAGTCTCTTCTTCCTGACAGAGCCCAGAAGTGCTTCAAGCAGGACTCGAGGTACAGCTGGAAGTAATCAGGGATTGGCAGTTTTTGAATCATTTTGTGAATGCCTGAAGCAGGTCACCTTCCTTTCCTGAGCTCTGAAGTGCCTGGGGCAAGTGGATACTTCTGGATTCAATGAGAGCATGGCAACACAGATGAAAATCTGAGTACTCAGATTAGACTTAGTCAGAGAAAGTTATCATCTTTAACAGATGAAAAAAATAAAACTAAGATGTAAAATGATCCAAACAGCAGAAGAACAGTTACAGATGTAAAAGAAAAAAACACTATTTCTCATGGAAGGAAGTACAGTGTGCTGTAATTTAGTCAAGGTGTAATCAAAACCTCTGAGGCAAGGACTTAGCATGAGCAAAGAGAAATCATAACTGTAATTTGCTGTATACATAGTATATAAATCCTTGAGAAATACGTGAAGAATGCCTGGTCTAAAGGCTTTGAATTGCATCTGTATCTAACTCCTTAACAAAAGCTAGCCAGTCAACTTGTTGGTCTGTCTGTCCTGTTCTTCTCATTATGTTGTCTGGACTGTAAACTAAATTTCCAAAATCCTGAGCAGTGATGTGTAAAGATACATATATCTAATCTAAGTGATATCAGGTACAGACCAGATTCACCGGGACGCCCTTACTGCTTTGTGTCAAGCTGGCAGCAGAAAGCAGCTGCAAAGTCAACCAGTAAAGAGACCTTGCAGCTGCTCTGCAGTGCCACAGAGACACAAAGCAGCCACAGCTCACTGATGAATCCATCATATAATCTCCAAATACAATTTTGTATCATAAATATAATGGGTTAAGTTAATCTTTGGAATAATTCCATGGCCTCAAGAGAAAAAAAAAATATAGAAATAGGGCTGCTGTTTCTGTTATGACTATTTATACACAGAAATTCTACAGAGAGTGTCAAATAATAAAAAATTCTATATAGCAGTATCAGTCATCTAGCCATTTTAGGGCTGCACAGAGATTTACAGATGTAATGAGAATAAGAATAATTTTAATTTAAATGAACTTTTATGCAGGCCTCTTCTGACAGTTTATTCTGTTACAAATGGAAAGGGAGGGGGAAAATAATAATTCTATTATTCTAGAAAATACAAACATTTTTCAGATTTTGAAAAGCTTTCCTTTGGAATTACACCTTTTCTCTTGTAAGCAGCTTCAAAACCAAACCAAAACACAACTTACAGAGAAAAAAATAATCCAATAAATGTTTTGAAAGCTCATGAATTGACATTTCTACTGGGTTTTTTTACTGTCTTATTTACAAATCACAGATGGACATGAGTGTTCTGTTTCCTCCTCTTTACATTTTAGATAATAATTTAGATTAACATTTTGGAAACATTAATTTTCTGGCACTACTCTTCTGGCACTTCTTATGAGTAAACCTTAAAATTTATGCCTTTATAGAAGGAGTTACCTCATGACTAGGTTCAGATTTTACAGTTATGTCTGACACCAAAAAGTCATTAATTCAGAAGAAGGTCTTGGTCAAGAGTTGAAGATTATTGGTTTTTATATCTTATTTCTCATTTAGCATTGAAACCATTTTAGTACTTAAATCTAATTTTGTTTGTAATTCTGTGATAGTATCTTAGTTAACAGAGTTTACATTAGAAATCAGAAAATAGAAACATTTAGAGAACCCTTTAGAGACAGAAAAGATAGTTGTATATCTTTAGAGTATGAACCTATGTTCAAGAGACTGCACCTGACCATTCCAGTCCTCATTTTTGCTAACTTTTCCCAACTGTTATGCTAGAAATGTGATTTTGTTGCAAAAGATTTACTGATTAATTTTTCCGTCTCAATACAGTAAAGCATATGATATAGATATTTACAATTAAAAAAAAAAATCCACAACTTTTAAAAAGACTTAAAACTTGTTCTTCTCATCTCACTGTTCATTTTTTATATTTGTAAGAATTCTTTGGATGTGGTACTGGCAAGTCCCAAGCCCAATAACACAATTAAGAGAATCACAAATTTTAACATTATCTTAAGAGAAGAAAACTTGTTTTCTCGACTGGATTGTGAAAATAACCACACTTCAGCAAGGCTTGGACACAGACATGGATGCATGGAGCAATTCCAGGAGAGAGTACAGGGGTGTGTTTCTCTGAGAAAGCTGATCTTAGACATTCCTCAAAACTATATCCCTCAGCTCAACTTGCCATGTCTAGTCCAGAATTATCCTGGTTTTGGTCAGGATAGAGTTAATTTTCAGAAGCAGGCAGGCCAAGTGAACCGAGCTGCCAGGGCTATTCCATACCATGTGACATCATGTCCCCCATAAAATGGGGTTGGTCGGAGAGGTGGGTGTGTGGGGGGTCAGCACTGCCGGACCACCTGGGTGTGGGCTGAGCGTCTTGACCCTCGGGTTGGTTGTTGATCAGTAAATTGCTTCCTAGTTATCGCCTTTGTTTACATCCCATTGTAACTACTACTGCTTTCTTGTTGTTCCCCTCTCCCTTTGCTGGCCCATTAAATGGTCATTACCTCAACTGGAGGAGGATCCCCCTTTGTGTTTCTCATTCTCCTCACCATCCTACCAATGGGAGGAGTGAGTGAGCAGCTTCATGGTGCTCAGCTGCTGGCTGGGGCTGAACCATGACAAGTATGAACAAAGAGGTTGTGTTGAACCAGAATTAAGGTACAGCTAGGACTTCCAGTTCTTAATCCTTCCTCTAGCACATTCATACTACTTGCTGCAAACCTTTAGCATGGAACTGCTATTTCGCCCTCCTTTATCTTTCTATTGCCATTACGAAAAACTGCACTAGAAAGAGAAATAAGACAGATCTTAAAAATGTTTTGGTGGAGGATCCAGAAGTGCAGAAGTTGCATCGTCCATGGTGAGTTCACTGATGGGTCAGAGCAACTCTGGTTGAGTTGTGGAGAGGTATCCAGTCACAAGGATCTGGGAAGCCACTGGAATGCTTTTTTTCCTTTGCAAGCTATGAAGCCATACAATCATGGGAACTAGTGGGTGAGCCCAAGCCTCATCTCAGTATAGAGTCAGGATAGGGATATGACATGCCTGTGGATCCAAATGATGGAAAGTATTTCCATATCACACAGGAAATGGTCCTTGCTTCAACTAATACATTCCAGCTTCAAGCCTGAAGGTGAAGATAGAGTTAATTTTCTTCAAGAAAGCCAGTATGGGGCTGTGGTTTGGATTTGTGCTGGAAACAGTGGTGATAGTGGAGACATTTTTGCTGTTGTTGGGTGATACTTACACAGAGCCAAGGACTTTTCGGTTTCTCGCACCGCCCCGCCGGCAGGATGGCTGGGGGTGTGCGAGGAGTTGGAAGGGGACAGACAGGACACCTGACCCAAACTGACCAAAGGGATATTCCATACCATATGACGCCATGTTCGGTTTATAAAGGACTTGGAGGAAGAAGAAGGGGGGGGGGGGGCGGACAGTGACGTTCGGAGTGATGGCATTTGCCTTCCCAAGTCACCATTACGTGTGACGGAGCCCTGCTGTCCTGGGGATGGCTGAACCCCTGCCTGCCATGGGGAGTGGGGAATGAATTCCTTGTCTTGCTTTGCTTGTGCACGCGGCTTTTGCTTCACTTATTAAATTCTTGCATCTGAACCCACAAGTTTTCTCACTTTCACTCTTCCGATTCTCTCCCCCTTCCTGATGAGGGGAACGGAGTGAGCGTTTATGTGGTGCCCAGCCAACAGCTGGAGTAAAACCACGAAAATATGTATCTCCATAGACCTTCAGATCTCTTTCTTTTAGCTTAGTATGTTGCAGTTCCCAAGAGGACTCAGCTGAGAGTTACTGAAATTTAGATTGCTTTGTACAGAAGAACCTCTGGTCAGTTAGGGACCAGAGTCTGGACCATTCATATCTGCAATAGTTGTAAATGAACAAATGCTCCAGTTCTTTTCTCCTCACCCTCCTCCCGTGCTCCAGAAGAGAAGAGGTTTGGCACTCCTCAGTTGGATTTACCTCTACAAATACAGCAGAGTCATTTCAGCAATTCATTTAACTTTAACTCTCATTTTGGTCTTTTTAATTTTTACTGTAAGGGATAATTTTTCTACACAATGTTCTTGGCTTTACATAGGTTTATAATCTGCTAGTCAGTCAGAAGAAAGCCATACAGTGGTGTTGCATGGCAATCTGCCAGCTGAAACAACAGAGTTCTTTCATTTTTTTCCCCCAGTAACATGGCAGTTACCGTTAACATTTCTTAACAAAGGAGTGTTCCAGTTGATATAATTCTGGATTACACTTAATGTGTCACAATCTGCCAGCAGAAATAATAATGACTCTTGCTATTTTATGAACCTTTTCAAGAAAAGAAGAAAAAAAGCTCCCAGAAGTTGAATGACCATAACAAAGCAAACAGTGACATTATATTTTAAAGCTCAAAGATGGAGGACTACAAAATTTTCCAGAGCAGCTGGGTGAAATCACAGACATCTGATCTGCAATGAAGTCTGTGCTGTTGCTCTGTAAAAACCACATGAGCTAGCTACTTTGAAGGAAGCTATAGTCCTTCCTCCAGTGTGAGAAGGATTTGGTTTAGTGAGAATGATAATTCAAAAAAAAGTCATGGAAGGTATATGGAAAACTAAATCTCACTTCTCCAGAGTAAGCATTGTGATGGTCAGTGCATGATACCTAATGAGTTTTAACTTCATTCTCCCTAGCTAGGCACATTAAAATTTGAAGGATCTAATCCTTAAGATTTGCCTCAATTTTTATTTTTTTGCTTCATTGCAGAATATGAAAAAGTTGAGTGTAAAATAATGCATACCTTTAAAGATCAATAAACGTGAAAGTTAATTGTTTCTGTTCACCTGGTACATACATTGAAAGTGGTTAGTTTGATCAAAGATATTGCATGTTTGTTGTCTTATGCTGGAGCTTCCTTAGGAACAGGGTAATACTAGTGGTTAGGCAACATTAAAAAAATAAGTAATTAAAAAGACAACTATTTTATAAAGATGTTCAAAATGCGGACACAGTTGTAGCTTAATTTGTTGAAATACAGTTGGGCAAAAGAAAAATAATCCACATTAGCATCCAGCTGTCAGTGATAAAAATGCCTGAATAATCATTCCCTGGGCTCAGTTTCATAATGTTAAAATAATGAGTACAAAAGAACTTAAAAATAAACACAACTTTGCTACGCTTATTAGCAGGAGGCCATTGTGTGTATTCTCAGGAGTTTTATTTGAGTAGTATTAGTGTATCCATACCCATGATGGCGCTCACTGAGATAAAAAATATCTGTCTCTCTCCCACAAGCAGTTACTAAGAAAGGACTAAGATGCTATTTTTGAATGTGTTTTAAATAAACTAAAGTTAACATCTCACATAATTAAGGCGCACTCAAATGACAATCCATCTAGTGCTCTTTCTGCAGAAGTTCACAATGTATCATTAGGATTTCTTCAAGTTTTTATATTGTCGTGTATTATATATAGTATATTCCAATATTATATTAATTTATATGTTATATTTTACATATTCTATATTTCTGTGTATTATATATAAAATACTGCAGTATTGGTTGAATATTTTACTGTAATCTTAACAAGTCTTAGGAAATATTCTCCCCGATGTTTGCATAGGGGACATGTGGATGATAGATTTTATGAACAATGAACTTAACTATTTAATACAACCTTGAATGCTCCTTGTACTTCTAATCAGTAACATGATTAAGGTCTGGAGAGCAACAAGATCGTCCAGTTCTGGGCCCCTCAGCTTAAGAAGGATAGGGAACTGCTAGAGAGAGTCCAACACAGAGCCACTAAGATGATCAAGGGAGTGGAACATCTCCCTTATGAGGAAAGGCTGAAGGAGCTGCGTCTCTTTAGCTTGGAGAAGAGGAGGCTGAGGGGTGACCTCATCAATGTTTATAAATATGTTAAGGGTGAGTGTTGGGAAGATGGAGCCAGGCTCTTCTCAGCCTCACTAAGCGATAGGACAAGGGGTAACAGGTGCAAATTGGAACATAGGAGGTTCCGTGTTAATACAAGGAAAAACTTTTTCACTGTGAGGGTGACAGAGCACTGGAACAGACTGCCCGGAGAGGTTGTGGAGTCTCCTTCTCTGGAGACATTCAAAACCCAACTGGACACGTTCCTGAGTGATGTGCTCTAGGTGGCCCTGCCTTGGCAGGGGGGTTTGGACTAGATGATCTTTCGAGGTCCCTTCCAACCCTTGTGATTCTGTGATTCTGTGAAGATGACAACAACAAATGTTAAATTACATTAAAAAGTAATATTATGTAGTAGAATTGCTGAAGAAGATAAAGTAATATTATGTAGTAGAATTGCTGAAGAAGATAAGTCCTAAAGTAAGTGTTAACGATAGTGAAAGTCAACTTCTGTAAGAATAAATCTGGCATCACTATGTAGTTGAAAAACATCACTAAACCAATGTCATGTTATATTTAATCGTAGATCATCGAATGATTTAAGTTGGAAAAGACCTTTAAGATCACTGAGTTCAACCATAAACCTAATACTGCCAAGTCCACCACTATATCATGTCCTTAAGTGAACGTCAACAGGTCTTATAAGTACCTCCAGGGATGCTGACTCTACCACTTCCCTGGGCAGCCTGTTCCAGTGCTTGACAATCCTTTCAGTGAAGAAAATTTTTCTAATATCCAAACTAAACCTCTCCTGGTGTGACTTGAAATTGTTTCTTCTCATCCTACCACCTGTTACTTGGGAGGAGAGACCAACACCCTCCTAGCTACAACCTCCTTTCAGGTAGTTGTAGAGAGCGATCAAGTCTCTCCTCAGTCTCCTCTACTCCAGGCTAAACAACCCCAGTTCCCTCAGCTGCTCCACATAAGACTTGTGTTCCAGACCCTTCACCAGCTTTGCTGCCCTTCTCTGGACACGCTCTAGCACCTCAATGTCTTTCCTGTAATGAGGAGCCCAACCTGAACACAGTATGTGTTATTCTGTTTTGAGATTCATACACGGTTTTAAATCAATTGTAATAGTAAATATTTTTAAATCTTTAAAAATAAACATCCTCACTGTGCTTGATTATTGGCACAATAGCTCTTAATGAGGAGAACTTTATTATGAAGGGTTAAATAGGTGTAATCTATTATCAGTGTGAAAAAGCGGAAATTACCTTAGAATTGCTAGAAATCTAATTTGCTCAGTTTTATTGTTGGTGTCAAATGGTTATGAAACCCATTAAATCTGCTACCGTTATACTGTGACCTGCTTCCTTCATCCAACCTGAATTTCTATTTTTCAACAGTAACATTAGATTTTTTTCCTACCAAAGAGCTTTATCCCCCTTCAGTGTGCCAATACTACCTTACCTGTCACAAGGAATAGGTAAAATTTGATTGTCAGTGACATACTGCATATGGCCTGAGGCTTAAACATCAAAGTACTGCAGAAACAAGTCTGTCTGAGAGAAGAATCCTGAAAAGGACAATGCAGATATTTGCTTGCATTCATTAGATCACAGCAAATAAACAGTAATGGTGAGTTACAGATCCAGCACATTTCCACAGTAACGAGATGGAAAATTGAGTTCAGAAAGCTTTTTGTTTGTTTCTTTCTTTCTTTTAATCAATGGAAGAACACTCATAAGCTACAAGTGCAGAAGTAGAGCTAAATGTAGCTGCCTGATTTTTTTCGATTCAAGGGACACCCTCAAGGTTAGTAGTATGAATCTGCTGATAACTCTAACCCATGTTTTCAACATTCATGCAGTGCACAATACGACAGAATCCTTCGTTACAGGATATCTAGGGCATTGAAGTTGTTACAATACGCTGAGTTGCATGAGAGTGTTTTTTTGTAATAGCTTTCAACGGAGTTGTAGACTGGAACATAATAGCTTTGTGCTAGAAGAAGGCATAAAAAAGAGATTCTCTGAAAGAATATTGTACTTGCCATGTTGGCTAATTTGTCACCATTAGCTCCCTTTATTGACAGTGAGGATAGTTTGGTTGGTGGGTTTTTGTTTTGTTTTGTTTTGTTTTTTTTTTCCTTGTGGTTTAAGAGTGTGAAAAAATGAAATTTCCAGGCAATCCACTGGGTCAGCATGGAACAAAAGGCATATGCTATAGCTGATGTCTTTATAATCACAAATTGCTAAACTCAAATTTAATTTCTTTTATTTGTCAAGGCAGATGATTTTAGGGAAAAATGCACCAATGTAGGTAGGTGGGTAGGATCATGGACATAAAATCTGTCTGAAGCTGGCAGCTTTAAATGGAGGTGCAGGAACATGATGCTGTCTTGTTTCCAGCTGACCACTGTAAGTACAATGCGAGACTAGCAGAGTCAGGTTCTCAGCTCAGAACTTTCAAGTCTGTGGTTTTGTGCTAATGGAAATTTGATTTGTTATTTTCCTCTCTTCAATAGCTTTCTGTATCTTTCTAACTGTTCAGTTCACCACAGATATATGCCTGAACGGTTACACCATTTCCATTTCTCCTTCCTGTGAAAGTCTGTAATGCTTCATCTGGGATGTAGTGGCTGGGCTGAGGGCTTGAGTCTCTTGTCCATGGAAGAGCAGCCCTTGCAATGTGAACAGATACTCCTGCATTTGCAGCAGTCGCAGGCTGTCTGCAGAAGCAGCAGCACATACCCCATGCCCAGGAAAGTCTCAGCTTTCGTGGAAGCAGCTGTATCTTTTCAAGCACCCTGCAGACCAGCTGCCTCTTTCTATTTTTCCCTCAGCAACCCTCCTGCAGTGCCTGACAGGTTGCTGAGTAGGAAGGTGAGGTAGCAAACCAGAGTGGGCCAAGGCACGGCTGCTGTGGCTGCCCATGCCAGATTCCCTGTGGGTGCTGTGGGTGACAAACGGAGTGGTGGCAACTGCAGCTGTCCCACTCCCTTCTCACCCTTCTGCCAGTCACATCAGATGGTTAAATAGATACGTTCCGATCTTGCTCTTTTTTCTCTTTCTTCAAAACTTATCCCATGGGTAAAGTTCAGTATGTACTTTCAGGCAAAAACATTTCCTGTGAAAACAGCTAAGCCTGTGGTACAGGGACCAGAATAAGCTGTTATTGTTCATTTAATAGGAAGAACAAAATTGAAGGCAGTTTAGTCCTAGATCCACAAAGGTATGTAAATACCTAATACCTGCTTAATTTGCTTGAAGTTAGGTACTTAAGTGCCTTTTGGGGTCTCGATCCTAGTATTTGCTTTCTTCTGAGTATGTGTGATTTTCTATAATTGCATTACAGGGAAAATGGAGTTTCAAGATCTTTAGACATCAGAATGAGACATTTTGTGGTTGGCTTTGAATGCTGATATGCTATACTAGTGCGGGGACTCTTATTCATACGGTTAGGAAATCAGATGTTTATATGATATCTCCACAGTCTTAATATATACAATATAATCACAGACATAGTAAACTAAATAAAAACCTTAACTGCCAATTTACTGGTAAGACTTTATTACCATAAAATTGATTAATGTTTACATTTGATGTGAAGTTTTGTTCTTACTATTAAATTGGCTGTAGATGGTTTAAAGTTCTGATTAGCTCAATGAAAAACTATATTTCTGTAGAAATGTTAGTCTTGCCTTAGAAATCCTAAAAGGCAAACATTTATATGATGTGATATGGGAGTTTAATAACTAAAGAGATCATCACTGAACTGCTGAGATAAGTTAAACAGGATCAGATAAATGTTATCAGAACAAGATCTTTTTATTCAATCAGGTCTTCACATTTTGGAGACAATCAGTTACTCAATTTTAGATTGTTTAGTTATTTCACAAGAGACACTGATTCTTATTTTGAACTAACTACAGTTGTTCCAGGTTTCGACTGATTCTGTCAAATTACATGGCTGCAAAGGAGTCTGGTGTTTTGAAAATCAATGACAATATGGTAAATAAATTGATAATATGAGATACATTTTAGAACAGATACTGTGCAACACCGGTTTTACAAAACTACTCCTCCTCCAGTTTCTCTGACTGAAGATTTCATATATGCCCCCAAAAAGGAGTGGGAGATAAACCATGTAGATCATGTTTTCAGGCCATCTTCCCCTCATGCTTCCTCTCTGCACACTGGCCAGAAGGAAAGATGGATTGTTTGATCTTGGTCTTGATTTCTTTATTCACTCTTTCCACAATCTTAGAGACTTCTAAGGCTCAACAAAACTTGGTACATACTGTTATTTTTAGGGATATCAATCATCATATTGAGACATTTCTCTTTGAATCTGAACTTGTGATTTTTGTTGGTGAGTTGTTTTAAAATTAGCACACAGAAAATGAGAATTAGGTAAGCACTGTCCATGTAATCGAAGATGTATATACAAAAAGACTGAGACTCAAATAGTATATCAATCAAGAGATAGAAGTTTTCTGCAGCTGTGGTATATGACAGCATATAAATTCAATATTCTGTTGACGCTTTTGGATTAAACCTCTATTGCTATTTTACTTGCAACTGCAGTAGACTGAGCATGATACTGCAGTTACCATTTTCCAATGCTTTAATCTAATTTACATATGCTTAAAATATCTGCTTGATGTAGAAATAAATAAAAAAAAAACCTTGGTGTTTTTGTTTGTTTGGGATTTTTTTCAGTTTTAGTTTGAATTTTAGTCCAGGATACTGACATGTCATTCAAGATGGCATAAGGAGTTTCAGCAACATGAAACTTTTTCACTTCTAGGTGATCTGGGCAGTGAGGCACTGGAAATCACATTTTCCTTTTAGATGGGTGATAAATAAGCATGTAATTAACTCTATTAAAGTTTAATTTCAGGTGATTTTGGGAAGAAGACCAATAATTGGATTTGCATGCATTCCAATGTGCATTTGGCCCAAAAACAAACACCTGACTTAGTAAACAGACAGCAGCTGTGCTTCACAACAGACTTTTCTGCTTTTAGCAGTTGAAGAAAGATGTTAAAAAGATGACATCCTTTCTTTTTTACTCCATTAATTGAGCTACTTTAAATTCTTCATGTCCTAATTATTTAATTTAATAGATTATGCAGGTGGATGAATGTGCTGATCTTCATGAAGTCAATTTGAAAAACGGTTAAGTATGATACTTAATAAGCAGTCATGGTCTAATTTGCGCAGTTACGCTGACAAGAGGGGTATGGTGGGAAGCCAAAACTAAGTGGACAAGATCTATATGAATGTGATCATGAGATTTCCATGCCTTTTCTGGGAAAATGGAGTTCCTTGTCATATATGTAAATATCAATCAGTGACAACTAGTTGGAATAGCGATGGAATGCCCTAGTGAGATACAGAAGCCAAGACATAGATTTGAAGTGTCTGGGCAGAGCTTGGAGCAGCCAAATTACTATTTATATCAGCAAGAAAATACATAGACTAGGAGGCCTTCAATATGAAAAATCCTAGTAAAAACTTCAGGTGAATTTTCATCATTTTGTGAACAAAAATGTTCACTTATAAGTGATACTTTTTAAAATATTCCTAAAACAACACAAACGGCTCATATTCTATCTACAACTCATAAAAAATGCCACAAGACACTCAAAGATTTCCTGCTCCCTTTCCATTCCCTTGACATTTCTCTGTCATGCTTTGCATTTTATTTCCTACAGGACACACAGAGACCTACAGCATCTAGCACTTTTAGTTAATGCATTCACAGCATATCTAATGCTGTGCTTTTATACCTGTGATCTGTCCTATGGGAGGACCCTAAGACTAACCTTAATGTTGTATAGACATGACTGTAGAGTTTTTCTGGCCAGAAGGAAGGATCAGCTCAACCAGTATGATGTCCACTGGTCTGGGGTTTTTTGCACAGTTATAAGCCTGCTAGCATTTGTTGATCTAAATTAGTGCACCTTAAATAGCTTAGCTCATGAGTTACTTATAATCAAATAGAGCTTTACAATTCATTGCAATCTACTCAATCCAGAGTAAGAAGCTAATCTGCACTTTGTTTCTTTCTGCCTAACGTGTTGAAAGCCATGCTAGGAAGAATAAATTTTATTGAGCTTAAGACTGTCTTTCAGTATGGAATCTGGTATTTGGCTGGGTATTTGGCATTTACAGAAACAAAGAACATTAAAAAAGTATTCCTTGTGCTTCAAAAATAGTCACTGAGTTCCAGTAATACAGAACAGTCGCTATATATGCTTAAATGAGTCATGTCTCAAAACATTGACCATTGTAGATAATTACTCCTTTAAAAGAGAGAAAAATCACATTATTTGGTGTATTGGTAGAATGTGATCAGAAATTCCATTTATATGGTTTATGTGCTTATTTGAGAAGTAAAACACAAGCAGTGTCAAGACAATGATGTGCTGCTTCATCCCTGAAAATTAGTGTTAAATGTATATCAGGTTTTCTACTGGAACAACCTAGTTGGGCACTGTCATACACAATCACATCATAACCCACAGCAGGCAAAGTCTGCCCTAAACATCATACTCATGTTGTCAAATTGCTATTTTGCCCAAGTGTGATTCCACCAAGCACTGAAGAGAAAAAAAGACAAAAAAAAAAAAAGGAGGGAATTAGATTTAAACAAACAAATAAACCAACCTCACAACAAAAAATTACCTATTACCTATGTCCTAATGCCCCAGGACCACTAGCAGGTCCAAGAAAAGATTGCAGCCAAGTGCTATGCTGTGTTGGGATATGGCCAGTGAGCACTGAAGAACATTGTTCTTGAGCAGTACCAGCACTAGCCACTCCGAACTGCCTTGCTGGGGAACCAAAGTGCCAGTGGCTGCAGTCTGCTTTGACATAATGTCATGTTGTCCATGACCCATAGAGGCTTAGTGTTGTTAAGGTCTGAGTGCTCCCCTTTCTGCTCAATCACACTGCTTGGGCTGGTTACTTGCCTGCTCCAAGCCCTGCCCAGCCACCTCAAACATATGTCTTAGCTTCTGTACCTCACTAGTGCATCCCAACTCTGTTTCAACTGTTTAACACTGCTTAATAGTATGTATGTATATGTAGCCTGGCTAAATGATTTCTAGAGGCCCCCTCTTAGCTGCAGCTATTCTATCATTTTGAAATATTGTGGTGGGTTTTTTAATATTAAATACTTTGATTAGTAATGAGGGTATATCAAAATAGGAAAAAAAATAGAAAGATTTGTAAGATTTTGTTGTCCAATTAAATAAAGAATGAAAATAGCATATTATTACAGATTTAGAGGGGCAGGAATTTCTTTAAAACTGCTCACTTTCAAAAAGTGATTGAGGAAACTTATATAACTCACCCTAAATTTTCATAATTTCATTTTGGTTTAATTTTGAATTTTCATGGAAAGATAAAGATACTAGTTATTTATTATCTTAATTATTTGTAGATAATTGCATACCCCAAGGTTTTTCATAGTAAATATGGTGTTGTCAAGCAACACTTGCTAGGGGATGACATCTTTAATTTTATCAAAATTATAATGTTCTAAAGCATTCCTCAATATTCTCATATTACCTATTGGGGAAAGTATTTAAGGGTGAAATACTGGCTGTCTAGGCAATATAGGAACTTGAACATATTTTTTTTGCTGATATAATTGTAGGGAAAAGGATTTTAGAATATGATGTGTAAGGACAGTGGATTTATGCTGCAGATGGAGGGTGTGATGTAGGAACATAGCAATTGCAGCAGTAGGCTTGTGTAAGCCAGTTCCTTGTACAGCTGTTTCTGGGTTGGTAAAGCCAAATTTGATTTTAAGGTTCAGCTCAAGAACAAGAGCTGTACTTTATGCTTTTTTTTTGTCAGGTTAATACTTCCTTGATTTAGAGGAAGAATGCGAAGGAATCTCTGCAGGCAGAATCCTGGCAAGGGTCTCAGCCAGACACAATACAGGAAGGAAATAAAGGCCTATATAGTACAACCTGTCTGTGCAGAACTAAGCATAGGATTCATTAAAAAAGAACAAACAAAAAAACGTGTATTAACTTAAAAGCAATAAAAAGGAGAAGATAGATTTTTTGGGTCAGTTGGTTTTTTGGGTTTGTTTCTTTTTCCCTCTTAAATTCAGTTAAAATCTACAAACTCTGTTTCAAAACCTGAGATATTATTTACTTCAGTGTTTCATGGTAGCAGAAGTGCTGTTACTTCACGCTCTTATTTTTCGTGACGCATTACCTTGCGTTTTCAGGGGAGAATCAACTCAGTTGAGCATGGTGGAACATGAAATGTAGTCTAACAAGGATCTTCAACCCATAGGGACGAGAGGAAGCCTATGGGATCACTGACGTGAAAACAGCTGCCCATTGAACCATTTTTTTCTTTCGGCTTTTGGCAAAAGAATTATTTTTAAAAGAGCATCTCATTTTCTACCCAGGATGACCTGACAAGTGTTATGTTCAGGTGATTTCTTCTGCAAGAAACAGGAAAGTACAATTATTTTCTTTGTCTTATGATAAGTTTTGGGGAGAACCTCTCAGAGTTAAGAGACTCTAATTTTTTGATCTCTCTTGAATCAAATGTGGGCAATTTCTCTTTAGGCCTGTTCCAAGAATTTACCATTCCAGCAGCTCACTTCTAGCATTAAGCAAGACATAAGCACTCTCATGGTTCTATTTCTTTTTAATTAAAGTTTAATTATCTGCGATTCTCTTCACATATTACAGATGAAGGTACATAGGTAGGTTTTTTAGGATGTTCATGTACAAAGATTTGATGAAAGTGTGTGCCTATGTAGGCATTAAAAGAAAACACACAAAAAGCTGGAAAGCAAGCTGTAGAAGCAGAAAAATAGGTGGTGGTGGCCAGTTTGAGGATGCAAGGAGAAGACAAAAGCTGAGTAGGCAAGAAAGACAAAAATGACCAGCAAACAGTCAATGATTTAAGGGGAACACAAGCAATGTAATTCTGATGCTATGGTGCTGTGGACAGGGGTAAAATGCCCTCCTGAGAGGAAGAATATTTTTGAAATAGCAGAAGAAAAGATTGGTTTGGCTGCTATCTTTGAAATGAAGAATTTGAAAGCAGTACAAGAAAGCACAGGAAGAAACTAAGAATACGGCAAGGATGTGGTCATCCTTACTGTTAACTCCTTTATTTTGTATTTTACCTATTTATTTTTCCAATACTGTGAAGGAAAAGCTTACAATCTCACTAAGGTCTGCATATCCAGGGGAAGAAACAATAAGGCTTTCTAGAAATAAGCAAATTCTTAATGCAAAACAAGATTGCTGGACCTTACTGTTTGGTAAACATAACTTCATGACTTTGTAAGGTAAAGTAATAAATATTAAAAGAGAGGAAACAACAATATGTGTATTAAACTAACCAGTAAGCAGGGGGAAATTGTACAGAATAAGCATTGTTGTGATTCTTTTTTTTTTGCTATTATATAAGTACAGTCATGTTCAATAATAGTTTATGAATGGTGTGTTGACCAGGGGAATGTGAAATGAATATTGTGGTATATTTATGATCTGTTTTCAATTTTTAAAATAAAGCAAGAATTAAGTGACCTGAGGACTGTACTATGGACAAACAGTTGACAAGTAACAGTCAAAAGGCGAAAGAATAGAAATAAGCAACTGCTAGCAGTTACATCTGCTAGAAACTGCATTCTGATCATCTAAGAGGGAAAGAAAAAAAAAAGGCTACATCAACTGTTAATTGCAGAAAAGTGCAGATCCAAGGTTTACAGATAAAATACTTCCTGTAATGATAGGGGAATTTTAACAACCAAGAATGGAAAAGTCCTAGGTTAAAGTATCATGAACAATTTAGCCATCCATGTCTAGAAATATTTATTCAAAGTGAAACAGAAGTAAAGTAAAGCTACGGCATTATGTGGCCCAGACCAGGATCGTGGACCTTCCTGGGCAATTTAGGTACCCTGGGAGTGGGATACCTGTATTAGCATGACAGCAGAACAGAGATGATTGTTCCTGCCTCCTAATCCAGCAAGTAGTTTAAGCATATGTCATGGTTTTACCCCACCTGGCAGCTGAGCACCACATAAACACTCGCTCAGTCCCCCTTATCAGGAAAGGGGAGAGAATCAGAAAGGTGAAAGTGAGAAAACTCATGGGTTCAGATACAAGAGTTTAATAAGTGAAGCAAAAGCCACGTGCACAAGCAAAACAAAACAAGGAATTAATTCCTCGCTCCCCATGACAGGCAGGGGTTCAGCCATCCCCAGGACAGCAGGGCTCCGTCACGCGTAATGGTGACTTGGGAAGACAAACGCCATCACTCTGAACGCCGCTGCCCCCCCTTCCTCTTCCCCCAGCCCCTTATAAACCGAGCATGACGTCATATGGTATGGAATGTCCCTTTGGTCAGTTGGGGTCAGCTGTCCTGTCTGTCCCCTCCCAACTCCCCGCACACCCCCAGCCGTCCCGCCGGTGGGGCGGTGCGAGAAGCAGCAAAGGCCTTGGCTCTGTGTGAGCATCGCTCAGCAACAGCAAAAACATCTCTGCACTATCAGCGCTGCTTCCAGCACAAACCCAAACACAGCCCCATACTGGCTGCTGTGAAGAAAATTCTCTCTCAGCTGAAACCAGGACAGCGTAGTACTGCACAACAAAGCTATAGTACTCCCTGTTGCAAAGCAAGCCTTTTGGTGCAAATTTTTGGTTCTCTGCTTTGTACAGAATAGATGGGCCATGAGAGAGAGTGGTTTGGCTAGCAAGGTCAAGTGGTGCCTGTGACAGGAAACAGCTGCTCTCTACAAATACATCCTCTGTGTAAACAGACAGGAAGAAAAATAACTGTGTTAGCAGACAGTGCTGGCACAGGAAGAAATGCATTTACGGACTGTGGTAAACTCACTCTGGAGCCTGGGAGGACATTGCTTGCCTTGGAGGACTTTTAATCCTGAAACAGCTTCCAGCCAGCATTGGGGAAGCAAGAATCACAACTAACTTTTGCAGGAAATTTTCTTACTATGGAAAGACAGCAGGCTTGGTTGTGTCCTTCAAATCTATACCTATATTTCCTCCAAAATTCTTGAGTAAATCGTTTATTGAAATACCTTCTTGTCATTTCATTTCATTTGCTTCTATTTCTATTCCTAAAATCTCAGTCTCAATCTCTGCCTGTTTCCATAATGCTTTCTTTATAATATGTTTCAGGAAAACACTGCTTTGTGCAAGGAGAAATTGTAAATTGGGAGTCAGATTTGGATCCCCAATAAAGAGGAATAAACATTGTCTGTAGAAAAAGGAAGCAGAAGACAGACTTCCATTCAGTACAGCACAGGTCACTGAATTCCTAAATACTCAATAATGTGATTTTAATAACAAGTAGGATTGTGGGCACAAGAAAAGGTTAAAGAATGAAACTGTAATTAAAGAGGAAACTCAGAGATTCGGAGACCAAACTTCAGCTATTGCATTTGCAGCTAATACTTGGCAAAAGTTCAGATTAAGTCAAATGATGCCATTCCTTTCGCAATAAGTTTATTTACTTTAGAGTTTCTCTCCAAACTGTAGTTAGAAACTGTTGTTTTCCTGTTGATGCTATCATTTACCTAGTGTGCATGCAGAAATATTGCTTTGTTGGACTTCAGAAAATTTGATCAGTGAAATAAAACTATGACACTTGTCTAAACAAAGCAACTGTCAACTGATATCACAAGCTCCTTCTAAATAAAGAGCTGCAGTGCTTCAAATTTGTTTTTCTTTAATGAACCCAAACCTTTCCACTGTCATTATTCATTCCTTCTAAAAACACTGGAAAATACAATACATTACTCAACTGTGACCTAGCATGTCCTAAGGTGCATATTTTATTGATGTAAATAAATGAGATTCTAGTCTACCCAAATGCTGATGTTTTGATTTTATAGAAATACTGTTTACTTTAAGAGTTGTCATTAGTGCAATGATTATTTTCCCTGGAGGCTCTGATGATAATCTGGAGGACCACTGCTAACAGCCTGCTTAGTATCAGCAGATTCACAGGGAAGTTAAAATATTGGATTCTGGAGTATAAGGAGGAAATAGTTAAAATGTTTGTTGTTTTCTGTGTTTTACTACAGTATATATTTTTCATTCCATTGAAAGAAATTCGAAAGCACATTAGTTTCATACTTGCATAAATATAAAACTCAATTGATAAAATTATAGTGTTAAACTCCAGTATTACTGGGTATGAAATTAAAATGAAGCAGATACTGGGAATTTGCTATTATTATAAACTAAAAGCAAATAAAAATGTATGTTTTACAGTGCTCAGAGCTAGTAGAAATGTTGTAGATGCTTTCCTGTCTTTTTGAGGTAAGCTGTCCCTCCAGTTTTCTTCCTGGAGATCAATCTTGGAAACCAATACACATGTAAATTCTGTTTCCCTTATTTCTGCCTCTAGGTGGTATCCAGTTTTATTTTATCAACAGAAATTAATTTTAAAAAGGTCACTGACTTAATGAAATAGTTTTGAATGTTTATGTCCATACTTTCATTTGAAAAATAGATTTAGCTTAACTAGGTATTCATCAGTACAAATTAACTGGAAACATCAAATGCCATATCATTACATGAGAAAAAGAAATGAAAAGTGGGCTGTTACTGCTCTGGGAAAAAAAAAAAAAAAAAAAAAGGAGTAATGTGCTGAATCAATGAGACAGCAAAACCAAAAACTTTTCTGGCTTGGACATCCAACGAGCCTAGGTGAGTTCTAGTGACTGATCCTCCCTGAGGTTGTTGGAAGCTAAACAGGTAGTGTAGGTTTTCGCAAAGGTTCCGTTCCTTATTAAAATATATACATCATATACAATTTAAAGATAATAGTGCTGTTGTGCTGGTTTTGGCTGAGATAGAGTTAATTTTCTTCATAGTAGATGGTGTGGGTGTATGTTTTGGATTTCTATTGATAATATAGGGATGTTTTTGTCCCTGCTACGGGACAAAATCTGTCTGATTACGCAGAGCCAAGGACTTTTCTGCTCCTCACACCATCCCACCAGCCAGGAGGCTGGGGCTGCACAAGGAGTTGTCAGAGGACACAGCCGGGACAGCTGACCCCAACTGACTTTACCTATTAAACTGTCTTTATCTCAATCCATGAGTTTTTCTTACTTTTACCCTTCTGATTCTCTCCCCCATCCCACTGTGGGGGAGTGACCAAGCAGCTGTGTGGTGCTTAGCTGCTGGCTGGAGTTAAACCATGACAGCTGGAATATTTGAGTAAAAAAAAAAGGAAAAAAAGTTCATGCCAGCATCAGTTTTCCCCACAGTTAAATCCATCTTTGGAAAGAATAGCTGGCAACACTGAACTTCTAGCACAGACAATAATAAGAGACTTAGGAGATAAAAAAGGATTGATTTCTGAAATTATTACCCATTCAGAAGTGGAGTTTAATTATTTTAAGCCTCCAGTCCATGTCTGTTTCACTGCTTTTTGTGGTTTTATATAGGAAATAAACAGGCCATTCTGACTGTCTGACATTGAAGAATCAAATCAATATAACCTTCATGGTTAAGATATGTATCGGAGCCACCTTGGGAAAATAAAATACAGGACTACCAAATTTGTTGTTGTACAGGGTTTATGGGTATTTAATTCTTCCATATAGAATTAGGTTTTTGTGTACCATAATACTTACAGTAAAATTAATGAGCTTTGTTTGTAAGAATTATTGTTAGGGATTTTATGACAAGATGTTAGAGTCAAATACTCTCGCATCAGGTTCTTTTAGATATTCCATGTGTGGAGGGTGTAATGTTTAATATAAAATTTACTTAATTTAAGATACTTCATATTACATGGGCTTTTTGATTTAGCAGTCATACAAAATACACAGAAAATATAAATAGCAAAATACAGGAATTGCAATATGCAGTTCAATCTCCATACCAATGTGATTCACAGAATGCTCAAGGTTGGAAGGGTCCTCTGAAGGACGTCTGGTCCAAACCCCTGCTGGAGCATGGCCACCGAGATCCAGTTGCCAATGACCATGTCCAGATGTCTTCTGAGTATCTCCAAGGGTGGAGACATCATCCCTGGGCAATCTGTACCAGTGCTCAGTCCCTCTCACAGTAGAAAACTCTCTCCTGATGTTCAGGTGGAATTTCCTGTGTTTCCATTTGTGTCCATTACCTCTTGTTCTGTCACTGAGCACCAACAAAAATAGTCTGGCTCTGTCGTTTTCGCATCTGCCTTTCAGGTATTTATGTAGATTAATAAGATCGTCCTGAGCCTTCTCCTCTCTAGGCTAAACATTCCCAACTCTGTCCATCATCTTCCCAGGGATCAAGGTGTGGTCGGTTGACCTTGGCTGAACACCAGGTGCCCATTAAGCCTCTCTATCACTCCTCTCTTCAGCAGGACAGGGAGCAGAAAAAGCAAGATGGAAAAAACCTCATGGATCAAGATAAAGGCAGTTTAATAAAGCACAAGCAAAGGCTACATGTGGAAGCAAAGGAAAACAAAAAATTTGTTCCCTGCTTCCCATCAGCAGATGATGTTCAGCCACTTCCCAGTAAACAAGGCTTCATTACTTAGTGGTTGCCCTGGAAGACAAATGTCATAAATAACGAATGTACACACACATCCCTTTATCTTTTATTGCATCATCTATGCAAGCCTCCTGGATTTTTTGGCTTTTTATTTTTTGGGATGGACTGCTTCTGAACTTTGAGAAGGTGATCTTTGAATACTAGCCAGCTTTCTTCTCCCCTTCCCCTCTTTCCCTCCACAGCCTTATCCCATGGGATGTTTCCAAACAGATCTTGGAAGAGGCTAAAGAATGTTCTCCTAAGGTCCAAGGTTGTGAGCTTGCTTTTCACCCTCCTCCCTGCCCTCAGGATTCACTGTCTCATGGTTACTGCATTCAAGCCTGCCTTTGATTTTCACATCTCCAAGGAGTCCCTCATTGTTGGTGAATATGAAGTCATCATTAGCACATTCCAGGAACTTCCTGGGTGTTGTCCCTCCACCAGATATCAGAGTTGTTGAAGTCTCACAGGAGAACAAGGGCCTGAGAATGTGAGGCTTCTCCTGTTTGTCTGTAGAGGGCCTCATCCACATGTTCTTCCTGGTCAGGAACATGTCTCTATCTGTCCTCTCTTTAATCCCAACCCACAAGCTCTCAGTTGGCTCCTTACTCATCTCCCAGCAGAAGAGCTCCATGCATCCCAGCTGCTTACTCACATAAAGGGCAACCACCCTTCATTGTCTTCCCACCTCATCCCGAGTCCCTCCATTGCAACACTCCAGTTGTGGGAGGCATTCCACTACATCTCCATGATCCCAGCAAGACTGTAGCACTGAAACTACACACAGATCTCTAATTCTGTGTTTACTGTGTGCACCAGAATACAGGCAATTTATAGGGGAACCCACGGCATCCCATTACCAGTCTCTAAAATATGTTCACCAATACAATGCTAGGTGTTCTCAGTCACTGGGAGGAAATACTTGGGTTAAAGTCAGCTCTTACCCATTGGTCTTCTTCAAAGTCCTTTTGTTAGTTATTTAGTTTTCACATTCTGTATTGGTCTGAGCCACATAATCACATCTTCCTCCCCTGCACTGGCCTGGCTAACTTAGGAAGATATTCACACCTTTTTAATGAACTCAGGGAGAAACATTTACACCACCAGCTGATCCATTCAGCTGACACAGCTGTTTATCTAACCTTTAGTCCCTTTCTGTCGAGATGAAGTCAGCTTCTTTGCAAGTGCAGTGGTCAGTCACACCTGAAGTTATTCTCTGAGATTCATGGGCACATTACCTTTGCCCACCTTCCATTGTCATTCACACAAGAAAGGAGGAGTTTCTATACATTTGCAACACAGAAAGAAATCTTTGCTACATTACAGACTTTAAAATTTCCAGAATACATACTTTAAAAAAAATATTTTGTTGAAAATTGCCGATAAAGACTCAGATACTTTGACACTTTATACTTCTAGAGTAGAAACTGCTTCTCCTCTTTGAAAACTCTTTATTTCTCTAGTGTGATTAAAGTACTAAGAATTAGTTACCACAGCAACAGAACAAGACAACAGACCCTTCTGCTGACTTTTACTAAAATGTAAAATCATTGCTATTGCACAGCAGTTGCTGAGATATAAAACACATCTAATTTGCAGGTGATACAAAATGCTTTCAACAAATTTAGCAGTCTGAAGTTTATGGTACAACTTAGAAACATAGTTCAAGTGAGAGAAATGGATGGAAAATATGTACAGAATAGAAGTATGCTATTTATTTAATTAAACCATCATCACACAAAAACCCCATAACAAATAAACCCAATTGGTACTCATGTTGAGAAACTAATTCCTGTGTATGTAGGGTCTGATCACAGCAGTAAGGAGGGAGATTACTGAGCATGAGACGTGGAATTCTGTGGCATTCAAATTGCACAAATTTGCTAAATCTCTTCAGATTATTTTAATTATTTTGACCCTAGGTCAAGAAAGAGGAACTAAGTAATTGGTCCTGTGTTCCTTTTCAGCTTGATTTGTCTACTGACTAAAGCTGGCCTACAGCTGTGCATCACCATACAGGTTGAGATTGCTAACTGCTGCTATGGTGAGTATTACAAGATGCTAAGCATGGCAAAGGAAACATCTCCTGCCCTGCTGTTACTGCTCACCCTAGAAAATCAACCATAATCTGTCCTCTGGAGACAATTAAGAAAGAAGATTTAAGTGCATCATATAGTTGAAGTCATTATCTTTTCCCCATATTATTTTTACACCTGACTTCAGAATAATTACCATCAATTCACCGTGGTATGGAAGAAGAGTCAAGTTTAAATTGATTTGGGTGTAGAAAAATTATCTTCCTGCAGAAGACTGAGCACTGCTAACTTTGACTTATTTTCTTTTGCCAGAGGTATTGTCATGTTTGCCACCTCACTTTGCACAGATGAATTTCTGTTTTCACTTGGTCATACAGCTAAGATTGTGGAACAAACATATTGACATTAAGACTCACTTTTGGCTTTAACACTACCAGCTCAAATAGTGTTTGTTTTTTAACTCATGCTGTTTATAACAATTGGTTTCAGAATGTCTAAAAGGTAATTAAAACAGATCAAGGTTGGATACCTAGGCTGCTAAAGGACTCTGTTAAAGTTATGGTTGATTAAACAGTCTGTTCCCACAACAGGCTTAAAATTCTGCTGGAGTTTTCTTCTTATAATATTGTAAACAGTATAAATTGATATAACATATTTGATCCTTCCTTATAAATTGCTGAAACTATTTTGTATTCCTAACTAAATTCCAACTTTGATAATCTCTGCTTTGCAGTACATTCCTGACTCCAGGGCAAAAGTTAAGCCATTTCCAGATCACAAGAGACCAAAGATGATGGTTAAAGATCGCAAAAAGGTTTATTATAATGTTAAAACAAATCTGTATTTTCTTACACATAGCTAATGCTATCCAATGTGAAAGGGAAACAAATTATTATGTTGCAGAAATATTTTTTTTATGCTTAGCTAGTACTGTGTCAGTTCATAACCTGTAAAATATATGTTCTAATCCTGGAAAGAGGTCTACATATGCTCAACCTTATGCACCTGCATGACTAAAATCACTGGGAGTCGTGTGTTCAGAGTAATATATGTGCAAAATTATTCTGGGCTTCAGTTTAGTTAAAAATGTGAGAAAGTAACACTCTCCTGGCTGCAATGAAATGAGAGACTTTTGAATAATAAGTAAGTTGATGAAATATTGAATAGCTAGGTGAAGATTGATTGTATGATTTAATTTCTTAAAAATTCAAATTAAAAAAAAAAACCAGATTCAGCTAACCTCTGCTTTAGGAAGGAGTAGAACTAACTGATAGAAAGCTGTCCAATTCTTAATAAAGGCAGAAAAAGGACTTGTGAAAATGGGAAACAGGAGAGTAGATGAGATTTTTAGACCAGGTAATTGGAAAGAAGAAAAGATTTTGGGGCAGAAGCCAACAATTTATCTACTGGTTTTTAATATCATTAGGTATGGAATTCAACACAAATGTACCTCTTTCTCCTCAAAATGTTATAACTAGGAATGAATTAGCAAGATCTTTGTCAGGGAGGCAAAAAGCTTGGCAGAGCAAGAGACTAAGGTAAAAACTAAAGATCTTCCAATTTCTTTTCCTATTTTTCAAAAACATAATTTTAATTTTGAGGGTTTTTTATCAGTGTTATTTATTTTCTAACAGAATTTGTCCTACATATTGCTACATTCTGTTTTTTCTATATATATATTGAGATAATATTTCATATTTTGTGTCATAAATCTGGGCTGTAAGGGTTATTTCACATAAGAGGTTAGTGTTTACTGAGTCTCAACAGTGTGTTTTGTACACAGTTCCTGCCCAGAGGAGTCTAGAGTCTAGCTGGGCTCAGACAAAACAATTTGGAGATCAAAGTAAAAGACCTAATTGCAGCAGAAGCCTGGGGCTCTGGAAGAATTTGCCTGCATCAGTAATGCAAATGGCCAGGGGCTGATTTGCCGACAAGACAGGAAAAGGTTTATAAAGAGATACATGTAGTTTACTCAACAAGAAAAAATAAAAAACAAACAAAAAAAAAGCACAGGAGGTTAATGTGTGCCAGCCTTACTGATTGCTTCAAATGTGCATCAAACACATTGATTACTGAAAATCTGCCATCAGTTGAGCCGTTTAACTGCTAGTTTGTTGGGTTTTTCACCATTACATTACATTTTCTATCATGTGTGGAAAAGTACTTCTTTATTCTTCAGTTCTTTTAAATCTCTTCAAAAATTTATAGAAACGTTGACCACCTGTAGATAAAGGTGTGATAATGATTAATGTAGTGTTCAGACCATGGCCTATGTGCTGCCTATAACATTCTTGCTATGGTCATGTGGGCTGCACATCTGGTTTCAGTAGCTACAGGTTGGCTCTGCCTCATCAAGGCAGAGTTCCTTTAAAAAAAAGGGGAAAGTTCATTTGTTCTTGACATGGACTATCAGATTTTCTTCCCCACAAAGAGCCAGTAATAATAATCAAAACAGATACTAACAGAACAATGCTTCGCGTATTAAAGAAAAATCTAGCAACCAAAAAATCAGACTGATTAATGAAAAGCAATATAAGGAGAGTTTTATTTTTTATTATTTTTTTTTAAAGAGCAAAGGTACAAGTGAAAAATAACCTTTCACTGATCCTTTTATCAAGATTATAATCTAATGCGGAGAACTCAGACATGCTCTTGAATAACTGCACATGATAATGATACACAATGTCTATTTGATACATTCCCATTTCCTATGTATACTAGAAGTATGTAACAGAACTTTAATAATCATTGTCTAAATTTTCCATATAGAGCATTTGAGGGACAGGGACAATTTTACAGGGAAAATACAGATGACAAAATACTATAAAAATTGCTTTGCACTGTGTAAAACATTTCCATAGCAAAGATGAATCACAGTAGCATGGCTTTGCTTTCCCAGGAGAAGGGAAAGGGAAAAGGGAAGGGAAGGGGAAAAGATTGTGTGCAGCACCTGTTCGAGTGATAAAATAGAAAACAAGAAGTAAATTAAATAGGGTGGGTTTTTTACTACAATATTAATAGCAGTAAATGCAACAAGTGATGTCTGTGCATGTATCTTTTCTTGCTGTTGTCTGTAACTTTATACAGATTAGATAAATCTAAACTATATGTATTAAAATCAAAATGGTTCTGTGACAGCAGAGTATATGAGAGTGGGCATTATTAACCCTACTTCTCTCTATCACTTTTGGGCCAGACATGTCAAAGCAATTTAAAAAGCAGAAAAGTATTAAGAATTCAATTTTACATATGTTAATCTGAGTCTCAGTGCAGGGAAGTAATTTGCCCAGCATCAGTTTTAAATCCAATAGACAAATGGCAAGTGAAACTCGGGTCTCTCAAGCCTTCTCTATGGGTATATAATCACATCTCTTGGATTATTAGGTAGACTGTAAAATCATCCTTTGCCAATTAGGCAATCGTTTCTAAGCGCCCATTTGTCATCTGATTCCTATGCGGGAAAATATCATGCTAGGTGGCTTTGTATAATTGACTAATGAAAATCTATATTCAAGTAGCTGCAAAAGATGTCTTGTATTTTGTCACCATTGTTTCATGACTGCATTCTCTGAAAACACTTAGAAGAATAGCTCAAACAATCAAACAAACTAGCTGTGTTCCACAGGAAACTGTACCAATGTAATCACAGTCTATTTTTCAAAATTATTTTACAAAACCCCTCACACAGTCCTCATACAAATTTGATATATAGAAATTAAATTGTACTGTTCAGCAGGAAGGTCATAATGCGTTATTTTTTCGAGGGTTTCCAGGTAAAAAAAAGCCAAACCAATATGCTGATGAGTAGACATACTGGCCTGCATTTTCATAGGTACCATCTGAAGCACCTGCATGCCAGAATAATCAGCTTATTTGTACAAAGACTTGCAGATCGCTGTGGAAGTAGTCATTCTTTGTGCTGGGAAATCAGTGCTGCTAAGTGATAACCTGATAGCTTAATTCATCCTCGTCAGTTTATAAAAGTGTTTAACAGTGATTCCAAGATCTTCTCACATTATGCAAAAAAAAAAAAATTCTGGATCAAACTAATATGAAACTTGTTGTTTAAAGATACTATTTTATACAAAGATTTTATTGACAGCGTGTCTAACAAATTATTTGGATTAAATCCTTCTTTCAGTTACCCCACTGCCAGTTCGATTCTACCGACCTCGGCCCAATTGACTTATACCAGAATTGACTGTTAGGCTCAGGCTCACACCTTGTTAAAACCTGTTTACATCCTTTTATGTATTGCCATGAAATTGCCACTAGAAGTCCAAGGCAGTGTAATTTGTAAACTGAAATGTCAGAAAAAGAGAAGCATAACAGTTAAAGCAACTAAAAGAAAGCAGTATGAATATTTGAATGGAAAGGAGACCTATTCTTAATTAAATTGCAATTCCCTCTGAAAGATCAGTATGTACCTGACCAATGTAGATTCCATTATATTTGTGTGTTGGTAAGGAGGTCAAAGAGAGTCTGCAACTGATGAAGCCTAAGTGAATGTAATGGTGGTTAATTATGCGCCTTTTCAGAGTCTCTCAGCAGAATTTTGTGGTATTTTTGTTTTGTCTAATGCACAAGGTATAAAGTGCAGATGTGTTTACGTTTCCTTTGAAATGCTGTTTTATGCAGCAAAAAGGATTATTTTTTTTGTCTTTGTACGTACTGCTTACTTACATTTATGATAATCAAACCACCCATGTTCTCAACCCTTGCTCTTCCCTCAGTTGTCACATGGCACACTTGCTCAGTGGCCCAGAAAATCCACTGCCATGTGTTATACAAGAGAAATGTTAATGGGGAAAACCACAGGTTTTAAAGCAACCGAATACCTGTTTGGAAAATGGAATTACTTCAGGAGAGTTGCAACTTTTGAATTTTGCAGTCGGCTTCTTTGTGCTACGAAGCCATGAAAAAGCTGCACAAAAGCAGTACTGGAGGCCTCTTCTATTTTTACCTGGAGTGAACAGAACATATGACCTTTGTTTTTAAGGAAATGTCATTTCTGTGATGTGCTACTAGCTAGTATCGCACATCTCCAAGGTGACTTTTAATGCAGTCCCTCACAGAGCTAGGTTACATGCTGAAAAGAGCAGCTCCTTACAGTGTGCTTAATGATCGGGGCAGTATTTTCTCAGCTGACGGGGGGTTACATACTGTCATTTTTAACCTACAGCCATAAAATGAGGAATCTTCAGTAACAGAACTCATGGCATGTGTGAACCTGGTTAGCAGAAACACTTTTCTCTCTTACTTTTGCACTCAGGATGAAAACTGAAATGTGAGCTAATAAAACCTAGTGGGAGTTCAACTGGAAAGTCTGAGGTCTGATTTAGGTCAGGAATCAGGATTCATCACCTCAGAGTGTGGAGTTCAGCAGAGTCTGAACTTCTGATTCAGATACAGATTTAGGCAATTTTATGTGTTGCTATGATAAATACTTAATTGTTGAAGATGGTAAGTAATGGATGTGGGATTATTTTTTATTTGTCTGTTCTTGTGGTTGTGTATAGCACTGTAGAAATAGAAGATAAACTGCAGTGTGTGCATTTCACTTAGACATAATACAGAAAAAAAAAAGAACTCTCAAATAATATCATGCTGCATGGGTTAGCTCTTTCATTTTTTTTTTATTCACCTTCTCTTCTAGTTCCAGAGTAGTAGGGTTTTGCATTTATGTTGTAATATTATTAATCATTTTCACAGCAGTATGCCAATATAAGCTGCATTCCGGATGAGGTGAGGCAGGTTATTAAGGAAAGGATGTTTCTGTGGCGCAAGTAAATAAGAAGAGTAGATTTAGTGACCTCAAAAGGTTTCTCATTTCACTGGAATCCCTAACCATTTTCTCCAGAGTTGCCCTCTCATCCTCCCCCTCCACACCAGGCCCTGCTGTCTATTAGTCCCTTTGTTCATTTACAAGTACTTCATTAAGAGTGGAAAATGAAGGAAAATCAGAAGAACCGAAAACCTCGACAAATATCTGAAGAAAGAAAGAGAAAAGGAGATCACTGAAGGAAATCTGTCACTTCAGATGTTTACAGTGAACTTCAATAGACTCTGCAGTAGAGACTTAGCCTGGTACTGCAACTGTGCTTAACCGTGCAGAGGAAGATTTCAGGAAAGGAAGTAGGAAAAAAAATTCTATAACATGAAAAGAGGGTAAAAGGGTATTTGTAATGACCAAAGAACCAGTAGACTCTTGAAGAAGAGGAAGTCAGGGGAAGTATTTGAAATGAGAATAATATCAATTAACCATAAAAGAAACAGGAAGTTTATTTCATTTATCTTCTTTTCTTTCTTGAAAAATATAAAATTTAATGATTTTTAGTGAACCTCAGAAGGTATTTCTGTTCTGTTGACTCATTACCTGTAGGCTTTGCCATTAATAGGTAACCACAAGCTAGGGTAGATGGAAAATTTTGTTAATAACTAAACATGCTAATTTTCCTTTTAATCATAAACACAATGTTCAGCACAGTTGGTGCCTTCCAGCTGTTAGGAGGAACTTATTAGGACTCTGTTTTGACCTCAGTGGACAGCAAGATACACAGTCAAAGAACATTCAGATTCATCACAATGATACCAAAGACAAAGAGGTACTATGGCAACATTGAAAGGTTCTACAGTAGTGTAACGTCTCTTATGAATTAAGAAAGAAGAACAACTCCCACTTAAAAAAGTCTGAGATTGGTGGCATATAAAGCTAAAATCAGTCAGAAAGCCACTATATCTGTGTTTTAAATCATAAAAAGCTGCTGGCCTAAACACTACTTTTAGGTTACTCTTCAAAGTTTTTCAGGTATCTAGTTAGCATAATAAACGACAACGAAAGTGAAATAGCAAAGGAAAAATATGCCTTTTTCTAACAGATTAATTGTTTTACACTGGTATTTTTTTTCTTCAAGAGAAGATAGGAACAATATTTGGTTTTCCTCTGTGAAATAATCTAAAATTTCATAGTGCATATTTCAAGGTTATTATGTATCTCTTCTTCATAACTCATACTAGTATTCAGACTTTCTCAGTTCCTTAAGCGGATTTTTGCTGCTGTCTATCAGGCTGTCTCAATGCATATGCTTGATAACTGCCATCCTGCAGAATAAAATTAAATAAAACAACAAAAAAACAAAAATCCCACCCCCCCCAAATCTTTTACATATGCTAAAAAAAGATTTAAAACTTTGAAAAATATTTTTAAGACATACTCTTCTTCAGTTTGGTAATGGTAATGGATGCCATTTCAATTCTTAATGACTCTGCTTTAAAGTATAACTTACCTTTGTGGAAAAAGAAAAAGGACTGTGGAAAAAGGAGTCTAGCCTAGATGAATTACTCCAGCTAATAGTAAACTAGGCAGTTTGGCTACATGTAATAAATTAGCCATGAAAACAAAAAGCTCCATTTAGGCTAATGTTCATTGCTTCTTGGTAACCCTGTAGAATACACGATCTTGGGACAAGGAACCATTTTACAGTTCTGTGTTTGCACAGAACAACAGGTGTTTGCCTGAAGATTGGTGTTAAGACAGTGCAAATAAGATGTCCCACAGCTATTACTGTCTGTCATATTTACTCTACGAACACTGAAATTAGTTGGTGCTGTTAACTCAAAACTTCTAAGAAAGCAAACAAATTTTGCTGCCTGAAAGTTGGAAAATGGGAGATTGAGTGTTGGAGAGAGAGAGAGTCCTGGGAATATGATTATTTTGACTTCTGTTGAACTGTGGCTAGAGGGAAACTGCTGTTTGTTTCAAAACAAACATATCAATAGCCCAAACTCCTTTCTTTGATGGTACAGGACTTTGCAGACCTCTGATACAAGGGGAAGAAAAGGGGGGGAAAAAAAAGAAAAAAAAGAAAAAAAAGAAAAAAAAAGAGTAAAAGAACTACGGTTGTCTTGGTGTCTTTAGGCATCTGCATTTTCAGTAACTTCCTACTGTGCCTACTGTCTTATCAGACCTGATTGATCATCAAGGTGTCTGTGGATAACAAAGAAAAGAAATGTAATAGGACAATCAGCAGAGTCTCTTGCTTCCCTCTAAAGACAACCTGCTAGGAGTCTATTTCATGCATAAAAAATGTTTATTGCTTCTTCAGAAATCAGGTTAAATGTCTGGGGCACATCACAGGACAGGTTGAAGAAACCTGCACTAGTGGTTTCTTAGATCTGCTAAATATAGGGACTTTGTGCACAACTGTTGTTCCTTCAACACTTTTTTAGAATAGTTCTTTCTAAAGCAAGTTGTGAGTTTTCTGCATTAGCTTTTCTTTTCATTGTAATCAAAACCTTTTATAATTTTCAATATTCACTCTGAAAACTTGCTTGCAACACATAGCCTAAGAACAGAAAAATACCTTGTGGCTTATATGTCCAAACAAACATTCCACAGTTCGAATACTTGATATGAATGGTGAGTAACAAGCCAGGAGTTTTAGGAAGAAAGGCTTTGTTAGTGTTTGTGGTACTGTGAGAGCAATAAAATTTTGCTCTGAAAGATGAAGAAAAACAGATTTACTGGCATACAGACATTATATAATAATGTCTTGTGATAACTAATTACTGATAGATGTAAGCCAGCTATTAAAGACTGTGACAGAGTTGGAGGAAAATACTATGTACAGTCACTTAACTCTTACATTGGTAGAGGAAAGGTGTCTTCATACCTAGTAGAATAGGTATGAACCCAAGTTATATGAAGTGGTTCTTAATCGATGTAATCCTGCTCAGATCAGCGACATTATTTTAGTTGCTCAAGCAAAAAGACCCTCCTCTCTTCTGTATTCCACAGTAGTAATGTGAGGGTTGCATTGTTTTTCAACCTCAGGACGCAGAGATATTACAAAAGAGGAGGACAATTAGTTCTCAGTTAGGACTCAATTAGCCCTGCAACTAAGTAATTGACTTGTCTTGTTCACAAAATATTCCCCAGTATTTACAAAATTCCTATCTGCTGTTCCTATCCAAACCATTTTACCAGGTCAAACTAATCTCATCGGTCTTACAGCAAATGGAACCAAACATTTTATTTTCCCCCTCTCTAACCTGCCTTTTCATTGTATTTTGACTTATTTTCCTGGTCTCTTTCTACAGGGCAATGTAAAGCTTGAGTCCTCATGCAGATACTTCATACGTTCCTTTTAAATTCAGTATCACACCTCAGGCTCTACGTTTTGTTACCAAAGCAAGACGTATTTTGGTCTGCCAGAACACGCATTTTAGCATGAGCAAAGTTTTAGTGTGATACATGTTCCTGGTTAAAAACAGGTTTAATGGGATGCAATTTAGTGATCTGTGACATACCTCAGATTGGTCTAGTTAATCTAAAGGCTTTACAACTTCTATCAATCACCAAAACAATACTATTTCAAGATATGATAGTATGTTGAACTTCTTATGGTTCACCAAGAACTAATTTTATGTTTACTTACAATGAGAAAGCATTTTTCATTTCTGTGAAGAATTTTATCTCTTGTTGTTACTGTTTAGTCATGTACCATGATTGTTGAAAGGCCAGCCCTTGCCAAATGAGTTATCCCATTATTGCTGGCATCTCTAGTTCTGTGCATAGGAGACAATCTTGGTGATTTTGTGGCAGTTTCATGGAATGAAATGCAGGGGTTTTATCTGTAGAGAAACTTCAAGATGTAGCTTTCTACAGGATGTAGCTCTAGATATCATTGTGGCCCAGAGTATTTTTGGTTTGATCAGATCAGATGAGACTAAATAAGGTCCAACTACTACTTTTTACCTTGGCTAGTTATATGACCAGTCAAACTAAAATTACTGATTAATGTAATGAATTTCCTTAGGCAAAAATCACAGAGAGTTAACCATCTTCATTGCTAAACTTAATGTTTATCTTTAATACTGCTTGACAGAAAGAGTGTGCCATAGTGTCCATTAGCAGGACTTCTCTGGAGAGCCTGAAGAAACTGCTCTTACAGTGTTTCTTTATACCTCTTTTATCTGTTTTGTCAGTTTATTTTCTAAGGTTTCTCCAGCTTTATGCATTAAGGCTTAAATTCTGCAGCTTACAGCAAGAACATTTCTTAAACTTACATCAGAATTTACCATTTTACGAAGCTTGCAAAAAAAAAAACCAAACCAACCAAACCCCAAAACAAACACCATTACCATAGTCATATTTTATTCTGATAGAATTTTGCACCACATTACCAACCAAAATAACAGTAACAAACACTGAAAGCATTATAATTTACAATAATATGATGATTTTATTTTTATTCCAATTCAACAAGTAAGTTCAATATACTTTTTCTGAAGGATATCAATATATCAACACAATTTAATGTATTAATGTTGCATTTAATTTCTCTACCCTTCATTTTTCTGATTGAATTTCTGAAAAACTAAATTATCTCACAAGTCAGTAATATATTTTCAGTACGTCTCCCGTGTCTTTTAAAAAGAAAAAAAAGCCAACAGTCTAAATCAAACAAGGCTCTTCAGTCCTCTATTTTAGGTTTGTGTCTCTGCATTTAGACATCAAAAGGAATTATTTTCCCAGCACATCTTGTGTAAGAACTTCTTGCAATCCTTTTCAAAATTAGTCTGCTACTTATTGCCTATATATGGAAATTCTATGAAGAAGAAGTCTGTCAGTAGATACTACTGCTCTTTAGCCAACCTCCCTTCTGTTTTCTGTAGACCCATTCAAATGTCATATTAATCATCTAGGTACTTCTGTGGCTACAAAGGTAGACAGTTCATTGCTGTAAATGCCTGTTAATGTCACTCTTGGTTGGTGACCTTTCACTTACCGTGAAGATAAATAAAATGTGTAAAAATCCCTCTGTGGAGGTCTTTTATTAGATGAACTGTACACCCACAATTATATCTTTAGTGCATATTTTTAACATTGCGAAGCACATTGTAATTGTTAACAGTAATGTTTTACTGCAGAGTGACTTAACTTTATGAAAATAAACCAAAGGCAAGCCTCAGCTTTACATGAAACAAAGATTAATGGTTTTGAAGAGGAAGTCATTCTAGCAGAAGAATTTTAATAAATCATTGTAAATCCTTTGTAGTTCTGTAGTCAGTTGCAGTGAATTAACTGGCACTTACTTTATGCTTCATGATTTGCATCATGAAAGATGAAGATGTAGGATATATTGATACACTTCATCTTTTCTTGAGGCACTTTTCATCCAACTTGTTCATAGTCCTGGACACAGGTTACAGAGGTACACTTCACCATGCCCCTTGAATGAAGTACAGCTGCATGGTAAGCTTTATTTTCCTTTAGTTTATATAGAACTTCATATACACAGAAAGAGATATTCATCCACTTAGGAAGTTCCTTCAAAGACTAGGGCATTTTGCCTCCCCAAGGTCTTGAAGCTTGCAGTAGAATATTTCCAGCACAAGCTTGCCCTACCTTCCATGATTTTGTTGTGTTGGGTTTTTTTTTTAATATAAATCTCACTGCTGTATTTATTTATAAACTATCTGTATAAGATGGTAAAATTTGCAGCTTAATTTTACTGTTACCAGTTTCCACATGTCCTGGTTTCAGCTGGGATTGAGTTAATTTTCTTCCTAGTAGCTGGTACAGTGCTGTTTCTTGGATTTAGGATGAGAATAATGTTGATAATACACTGATATTTTGGTTGTTGCTAGGCAATGTTTACACCAAGTCGAGGACTCTTCAGCTTCTCATACTACGCCACCAGCAAGGAGGCTGGGGGGTGCACAAGGAGTTGGGAGGGGACATGGCCAGGACAGCTGACCCCAAGTGGCCAAAAGGATATTCTATAACATATGACATCATGCTCAATATATTCCAGTCAGCAATTCCAGCTGACTGGAACAGCAGCTCGGGAACTAGGGAGGCATCAGTGGTCTGTGGGTGGTGAGCAATTGTGCTGTGCATCACTTGTTCTGTATATTCTTATTCTTGTTATTAAACAATAAGAATAATCATCATAATTATCACCATCATTATCTTCCCTTTTTGTCCTATTAAAATGTCTTTATCTCAACCCATGAGTTTTACTTTTTTTTTTTCCCAGTTCTTTCCCCTGTCCCACAAGGTGGGGGGCTGGGCGGGTGGAGAGAAGAAACGTCTGCGCAGTTGTTTCAGTGGTTAGACATGTTAAACCACAACACTGGAATTCAACAGGGAAATTCTTTTCCAGAAAACTAGGCCCAGACTTAGCCTCTAAAAATATGTTTAAAGTTAAATGCTGGGTTAATTTCACTAAAGCTAATGGGAACAATGACATACTTAGGTAAGAATAAAGAGAAATGCCATGCAGTTTCCCAGTGTAAAAGAGGAAATGTAGGCACAGTTACCACATACGTTGGCTTTGTGTGTAAAGATGGCTTATAAAGGAAGTTCCTGCCTCCAGCCACTCATTCCTGAGCAACTGAAGAGAAAAGAAAAAACATCTTTTAAGATTAAAGTGAAACCAAGAAAGATGCGTTTGTAATTGTACAGTTGGAATGACAGATTGAATTATTTTTTACTTTTCCATGTAGCTATTTAGGAATGGTTAAAATATGCTGAGTATTAATCACTTATCCTTATTCTACATCTAGTATGAGAAGTGCCTTTAAAGAGAAGGTGTCATCTTTCCATAGAAGGGGTATATAGAAACAAGATTAGCCAAGAACTTGAATATATTGTTTACATATCAGTAAAAAACATTTTCAGACATAAAAATTGATCAGATATTAATAGCTTTCACAAAGATGTATTTTCTTCATTATACATCAGAGCTTTGAGAAACGTCATTTTGTAACCTGAAATAGCACTTACCCACTTTGAATTATCAATTATGTATAGATTAGGTGAGCTAAGGCTGAGGCTTATGGTTACATCATCATTTTTACAGGAAATGAGGTGAAATTCAGTGTTTTGAAGGCAGTAGCACATTGTTAAAGATATGCCAAAAGCCACAACTCAGTGTTTTTTCTAAGGGTATAATATACCCTTAAACCACTCATTTCTTCTATTCTTACAGTGAAAGTTCAGAAAGCAATTAAACAGTGGAAGGCATGAAGTATGGTCATGTATTGTACAAATAAAACAATGTGACTGGATGAAAAGGATTAAGAGAAAAAAGCCATCCACCAGCTGCAGAGGCTGATGTGTCAATACACATACTAAATGAGGGGTAACATATGGCACAGGTTTTGCTGCTTTTCTGATGTGCAGAAGTACCTTATTCCCTAGTTCTCTTTTTTTTCAAAACAATCTTCAAAATCAAAAGCTTAATGAACAGCCTTACTTTCTCAACATAAAGAAGATTTGTTGAACAGGAGTTTAAGTAAAACTGAAAAGCTGTTAACAGTTGTTTATTGTTATAAAATAACTTACTCAACTCCTCTAATTCAATGTGTCATATGAATTGTGGTTAAATAACCATAGCTTAGTTTGAAACACAAATTAATTATCTATTACAAGCATGCTATTGCTTATCTCTTTCAAAGTCTCATTAGTATGCAAATGACTCTAATTAGGTCACTGTCAGACAATATTTGTGTAGAGTCTCTTTCCAAGGTTTAATACGATGGTTTTCATTCCTAAATATTTATAAACAGTGCTCCTAAAATCAGCTTTACTTAATAGGAATCATTCTGAAAGTCTCATTAGTTCAGTGGAATTATTCTCAGATGACAAAGAGGAAAAAAGTATGATTTTCTTCTTTTTTTTTCCCCCAGAAGATGATATCTTTCAGTTTCCACACACGGTATTAGCAGATTAGAGAAACACTACTATATTTAATAGGAATTATACTTAAAAAGTCCTGCTGTATAAAACTGGATATATTGTCTTTGATGTCCTGTTTTTTTATGTAAGCCATAATAAAGAAGTGAGGAAAAGAAAAGGAAAACTTTATGCGTCATGAAGGTCAGACACACTGAAAAATAGGTACCACAGACAAGAATTATCTTGCACAGTTGTAAATATATACTTAATTACTGCATTAAAGTATATAAACTTTAGGGTATGGCACTTGCATAACTTCTTAAATTCTTGTACAACAGACAGGGAGACACAATAAAAATATTTATGAATCAAAGAAAAAAAAAAGAGACCCAGCAAATAGAATTTTGAAAGCTAAAACTTTGTGATAATACCTTGCAAAAATGGAAATCAGATATTTTTGATTTCCTTCTGGGAAGGGGGGAGAAAGCAAAGGGAAGAGAGAAAGAGAATTAATTTGTTTTACAGGGCCAGTCTCTGAGTATAACATGATTTAGAATAAAGATTAAATTAATTTATAAAAACATCAAATAAAAGAGATTTTTTTCACCATCTGTAGAATTTCAATCTAATGCTCTTCATGCATGCATTATAGCTATTTTTCAAACTGATAGAAGTAGTATCTTGACACCAGAAGTTTTATTTAAAAAGAAGTAAGAAAACAAGGAAATATTAACCATAAATTCATTGCTATTATATGAACCCTACTTAAAGGTCTTATTTCAGATTCATTCTACAAATATTTTGGATTCAGTATCATCTGGGAACAAAACCTTTCTTCCTATCCATTATATGGGCAGTCTCTTCCATGTCTACAGAGCTCATGGTAGGATTAGGTGCACAAATAGGGTATTTCTGTTGAAACAGTATAGTGCTCAACTTCTTTTAATTTTTTTAGACAATTTGAAGAAATTTAGTTAAAATTACTTTTCAGGGTAAGTATCAAGGTAAGATAAAGCATGTAAAATACTATTTGTAGGTGATTATTTTTTCAGAGAAAGTTGCAAAACCTTGAATATAAGTAATAATTTGAAAGATCTTGCAGTATTGATAGTACTATTTGCTATTTAGATAATATAATAATGATAACACCAAATAGTTCCAGTTGTGTCATAACTTATATGATAATGTCTTTTTTCTCATTAATTGATTTTTTTCTTTTTAAGTATAGGTAGATAAAGAAAATCTTCAGGACCTTCCTGGTAAACAATTGAGTG
Source organism: Psophia crepitans (assembly GCA_013399095.1). NCBI lineage: Eukaryota > Metazoa > Chordata > Aves > Gruiformes > Psophiidae > Psophia > Psophia crepitans. The sequence goes on from VWZZ01003030.1 coordinate 182,450, forward strand.
GTTTCAATTATGCTGGACAAAAACCTGCCATTTCTCACTTTCCTTATGCCTCACAGCTCACAACAGATCAGTGGTCATACTGAACACCATTAAAACTTGACCTGGCAGAAGGAAGTGGCAGGTAAGCTGGTTGGCAAAGGCCAGGGCCTGACCAAACCCAACAACAAGGATTGGAATGATGGGGGGGTGAGAGGCAGCCTTTATCAACAGAGGGGGAGAGAAACACAATTAGCTGTCTTATTAGATGACATGTCAAATGTCACCTAACACACCAGAAAAAAAGCATGTTAGCTTTGAAGTGTTTCATAAAGTGGTATAAAGTCCTGGAAACTACTATTTACTGTTTTATTCTGAGGTCTGCGGCTTATTATTAAGCACAGTGAAAACATTCTGCGTAGCTTTTTCACCATCACATAAGTGAAGGGTCAGCTCTCTTTCTCTGTCCTTCTCTCTCATTCTCTCAAAGTAAGTAGTGCTTGATTGTTTCCCTAAGAAATTGATCTGTCCCTTTGAAAATAAAACCAATGTTTAAGCAGCTAAAGTGACAATTTTGCAACATTGCATTAGTTCCTCATTCTTAAAAAAATAGAGTTTGGACACTGTGAATGAATAGTCTGTCATTGAAGTTGGTAGTCCAAAAGGGAAAGCTTAAAGGATTAACACAGAAAGAAATTTAATCTTAAAACCCTTCTTAAAATCTTACATCAAGTCCCAAAAGAGGGAATGATGAAAGATGAACTGGCTGCTTGAGGCTTGCAAAGGCATATGATTCACTGGGTAAAAAACTAACTGCATGGCTGTGCCCGAAGAGTTGTGGTGAACAGAGTTAAATCCTGTTGGTGGATGGTCACAAGTAGTGTTCCCCAGGGCTCGGTACCAGGGCCAGTTCTATTTGATATCTTTATCAATGATCTGTACAAGGGGATGGTGTGCACCCTCAGTAAGCTTGTGGATGACACCAAGTTGGGTGGGAGTCTTGATCTACTTGAAAGTAGGAAGTCTCTACTGAGGAACCTGGACAGACTGGACAGATGGACTGAGGCCAGCTGTATGAGGTTCAACAAGACCATGTGCTGGGTCCTGCACTTGGGTCACAACAACCCCATGCAATGTTACAGGCTTGGGGAAGAGTGCCTGGAAAGCTGCCCATTGGAAAAAGACCTGAGTGTGTTGGTCAAATAGGAGTTGGCAGTGTGTCCGGGTGGCCAAGAAGGCCAATAGCACCCTGGCCTGTATCAGAAATAGTCTGGCCAGCAAGAGTAGGGAAGTGATTGTACCCCTGTTCTCGGCACTGGTGAGGCCACACATCAGTTTTGGGTGGTCTCTCACTACAAGAAAGATATTGAGGTGCTGGAGCATGTCCAGAGAAGGGCAACAAAGCTGGTGAAGGGACTAGAGCAAAAGTAATACAAGGAGCGGCTGAGTGAACTGGGGTTGTTTAGCCTGGAGAAAAGGCGACTGAGGGGAGACCTTACAGCATTCTACAGCTACCTGAAAGGAGGTTGTAGTGAGGCAGCTGTTGGTCTCTTCTCCCAAGTCACAAGTGATAGAACAAGAGGAAGTGGCCTCAAGTTGTGTGAAGGGAAATTTAGATTGGATATTACGAAAAATTTCTTTACCAGAAGGGTTGTCAAGCACTGGAACAGTCTGCCTAGGGAAGTGGTAGAGTCACCATCCCTGAAGATATTTAAGATACATAGATGTGGTGCTTAGGGACATGGTTTAGTGGTGGACTTGGCAGTGTTAGGTTAACAGTTGGACTTGATAATCTTAAAGGTATCTTCCAATCAATGACTATATGATTCTATGATAGAGGCAAAAAGACCATGAAGCAGATGTGGACAACAGAACGACTTTACCATCCTTTTTTTAACTAGACTTTGTCATGCTTTTATTCTTGTGCCAAGAAGGTGAATACTTTTTGATATCTTACATGTCCATGAATTCTAGGAGCCAGCAGCCCTTAATGATGTGTAGCATTTGGAAACATCAATGTGATACTTCTACAAAATCCATAGCCAGAATTTTCCCATAAAGTGAAAAAGAAAATGAGAAAAATTAACTACAGTTTTTGTTTGGTCCATCTGTCAGACACCTTTAATTTTGTCCATACCAGAAAGATGCTAAAATTATATTTTCCTAATGTCAGTGCTTCTACATGTAAAAGGTACCCAGACATTGAATACATTACCTGTTACTTCCCATATTAGCACCGTATTTGAGACGGAGGTCTCCTAGTTATTGATACCATTCATTCAACATTTTATGCTCCTTCCAAATTCCACCTTCTGTGAAATCTTGCTTAGCTTATATAATTTGAATTCAAATTATACTTTCCAAGTTCTCTTTGTTTCCTGAATTATTTCAATTTTCCTTGAGAGCCAGTTTAGAATTCCTCCAGTATATTTATTTTCTTTAGGTTAAAAACTTTCTAGGAAGTTAGCAGAAAATTTCTGTTATTGCATGTTGGAAAGATGTAAGTAAGTTTCATACAAGTCTTCATACAAGAACTCAATTCAAGATAGAACAGATTTAACCTAATTTTTTTTTTACTTTTTTTTCTTCTTTTCCTTTCTCATGATAGCATCTAGACTGTGTTCCAGTCTAAACAACCTAAATATTATTGTGGGAATGAATAGTAATCTATCTCACTGTCTTTTTGGGGGAGAAAAATGAGATTTCAAAATATTATTAATCATTGTTATAAATACAAGCAATTGAGTCGAGGGGGTTTCAAAGTTAGACAATACCCCATTTTTACCATGACATGAAGCTATGAAATATTTCTATCTTTCATCTAAATGAAATGAGTCTATAAGCAAAAATTTCATCTCATACTTGCAGTGTTGATTGCAGAAATAAACGTATGTGCCTGAATTGACTCTCTTTCTTTCGCTCTTTCTTTCTTCCCACCTCCCTTCTCCTTTCTTTCCTACTTGCACAGAACATAATATTTCTGGTTTGGGACTTGTGAAAAAATCTTTAGGAATGTTGAAATATTCTTCATCTCTCCCTAAATGGTATTTTAATGTAACATTCTCATTTATTAAAAGAAGCAATTCAAAGACACAGCCCAGTGCCTACTGAAATGTTCATTTACAACCTAAGTATTTTTGACATTGACGTTGAAAGGTTCAGGATTCACAGCTGCCTTTTTGTGATACCTGACATTGTAATATCTCTCTTAGTAGTGGTGACATTGTGGATTTTACTGTATTAAAAATAACTGTTGCATATTGGCTTTGTGTGTTACCAATTAATTGTTAAACGTTTTCTTCCAGAAAATATCTGCCATATAAAAGGTCACAAAACGCTTCAAATTTATTTCCGTGACTTTTTTTTTTTTTTGGTCATACATTTTCAGCATTTACTTAGAGTCCATTTACTTGTAGTACAACTGTACTGAGCAATAATGAATATAAATTGTCAGTGTTAAATTAGGACAGTGTGACTCACTTCACATTTGACATGGAACTTGCTCCTGAAGGAGGGGAGGCGAAAAAGGCAGGAGGAAGATTATATGTATGTAGATAGAAATAAGCAAGTGTGTTTGAGGGTGTAACAAAGTCTTTACAAAATCTGTGACCCTAATCAGAACTGACCTCTAATATTCTCTAAATTTCAAAAAATCAAAAAAAATTACATCTTTCTAATCAATGACTGTTTTTTTAAACTTTTTTTTAAGCAATTATACTAACAATCAAAATGCAAGCAGGTTAGCTCTTTCTACTGAGAGTGCTAAGAAAATTTTATTTTCATAATACACAGTTGCTTCAAACTTAAGCAAAATTGTTTATGCTGATGTTCCCCATTTCAGCTGCTGGAAAACCTCTGTCTCTGCTTCTTATTCTTCTGTGACTTTTTGCTCACAGGCTTTAAAGGGCTGCAACTGCAACTTTTTATTCAGTATGTCTGGATGAAAAAAAAGTCAGTTTACAGTTCAAGAAACAAAGGACAGTTTGTTTAGTTTAGAAATCATCAGTAGTTATTGTTTCTAATAATAGAAAAATAGTATTACTGAATGTGTAGATTTGCAATACATAGTAACTATTTTTATGGATTGGTATATTTATAAAATTTCATTTAGTTTAAAATAATCAAGATTTATTGAATATGACTAATGTAGAAGACTACTATGCAACTATAGACCAGTTTCTGTCTTTGAAACAAGAAATCTTACTTCCCTGAAATTTAATTACAAGGACATTTTAATCTCTATAGCTAGTTGACTCATCTGTTCAGCCTGCCTTACTTGTTCTTTCAGAAATAAATACATCTCCTCACTTTCCCTTTCCCTAAAAGCTGTCTTCCTATACACTTGCCTGACTGCTTTGTACCGGATAATGAACTACCATGAGATGTCAACATTCTTTTGAACTGCTTCATTGTTCCCATATGTTACACAGATTCCACGTGTCATATTGTGCATTATTTACATTAGCTTGCTGCCTGTCCTTTAGGTGTTTAGTTCAGAGCTCTTAGTCAACCAAAGCCAGGTTTAGATATATCTTATATGAGCAAGAGGAGAACAGACAAGAAAAAATGTGCCATTTCACTTTCAAGAAAGGTTTTTGCCAATGCAAATTAAATCACCACAGAGGTCGTAGTTATTAAAAAATGTATGTTCCAGTAGGTATTAACACTTGGAAAACATTACTATGCTTATGACAAATAGATCTGGAAACTGATTGCAAATGAGAAAAAGCAACAGCATTTTGTATATTAGCCATGAAAATATTTTGAACTTTTTGTAAGTGATTTTATTGTGTTTTTTGATTGCTTTATACTTAAAATCATTTTGAAAAAAAAACATATTCCTTCCTAAGATTGTTAATCTGTAGTACAAGAGTGTGATGTACACAAGTGCACAATACAGAGTACCAAATTTTATAACATAATATGAACCTAAATTTTGGTTACCTCTTGAGACGATGATTGCATGCCTTCAGTTGCTACTCAGAGAAGAACAGTAGAAGCCACAGAAAGCCTCCAGCAGGAGACAATCTCTCTGTAAATGAGGTCTCTCTTCATGAGAATTTTGGGTTGGCTTTCTCAGACTACATGTTACAAAACTATGGCTTGCTTTCGCTATTCGTCATCAACCCTGCTCTCTTTACCAGAAAAAGGTGCTTGGCTTAGCTTGGAGGACTGCTCTGCATTTTCTTCCCTTGTCTGCTCATCTTGGATTCAGAAACACTTCCTGAAAAAGCCATTTTCAGTTATGTCAGAGAAGGAGAAAAATCACTTTTTGAGACACATTTTATCTATTAATGAAGGGTCAACATTTAGCTTCCATACACGAAGCACATCAAAACAAAACAACATACAATACTTATTTTAGTACAGCATGTTTCACACAATAGAGATCAGCAAAAAAAAAAAAAGTTTGTGAATAGTTTATATGACTCAAGGCTTTATTTGAATTACTTTACATTTGTGTGTGATGATAAACGCTTTACCTGCTTTGAGTTTCGTGGAAGAGGGCTCAAAGAGAACTATAAAAATTGCTTAAAATTATAGATACCTTTTCAGTACATAAAAATGTCGAAGCTTTAAAGCTTGTTATTTCTAGTCCTCTAGAGCTAGAAGAGAGAACTGGTTCATATTTGGAAGATAGGTTCCTGCTACAGTCATCATGTAGCTCCCTGTAGCTGGAAAAATCTAAAATGCTTTCTTGAATATACTGTACCCATATTTTTAAAAGATTTTTGGGAAAAACAAAAAAACATAAAAAAAACCAAAACCAAAACAACATCTAAACAATAGTAAAATATTTTATATGCATGTTTAAAAACTAAATAAATTATAGGTTACGGTGATCTACTTCTGTGCAAAGTGTCATAAAATGCTACCATTCTGATTCTGTTATCTTTTACAGCCATTTTGCATTCTTGCAGCAGTACATGAGTATTCACAGAGCAGTGTAGAAATAAGTATTAAGGTCTGATCAGCAGTAATCAGGATTTGATCTAGATTTTGTGGTAGTCAAGAAATATTATTCTGGAAAAGAGGAAGAAAAAATATTTCTTAAATAAATCATAGCTTAAAAAAAAAGGTGTTTGAAATGGCCTTGATGCTAAAAGAAAATTAAATTATAGATGTAAAGGGAAGTTAAAGCAAGTGAATAAAAACAAGAAAAAGGACTAAATAAAGTTATACGTTCGGGAAAATAAATTCGGGATGAGCTCTATTTTCCCGAGGAATAAAATCTCAATGATAATTCATGAACACCTCCAAATCAAGTGTACATGGTAGGGATATCTAAATTATCAATCAATACTTCAATAGCAGTAAAATGAGTCAATGATTTAATAGATATTTTTCATCACCAATTTTTGTACTACAAAAAGTCAGTTAAGTAATGGAACCATTTTTCATCACGAAATAACCTTTATGTTACTTTATTTTTCAGTGCTCTCTTGGGGAAATAGTACTTGCAGTCTGTTAGGAGGGCTGATGGCATGCAGTAGAGCAATATATATCTTGTGACTTACCAAAATTGTATTAAATATCAGAACTCGTATTGCATGTTTGAGTCTTTTGTCTATTCTACCACTTCATCTCCTGTCTTTTGTGGTTGCCTTGATATTTCTGAAAGCTTTGTATCGAAGATGTGGTTTCCTACTATTTGGTTCTTATTCTGTTTTTTATCCAGCTGGCCTTTGAAAGGTGGCCCTCCCACTGAACATGGAAACTGTTCCATCTGTTTGAGAAAAGGCAAAGGCTTCTGATCTCTAACAGAAACCACTGAAGATATAAAACAAGTCAAAACCAAAGAACGAACACAAATATTATTGTAGACTTAAGCATGAATCATTAATAATACAGTGATAATAATAATAATTAAGGAAAACAAAGACAGCAGTTCATAAAGATAGAGAATGAAACCAGCATTCAAATTCAATAACCCAGGATAATCCATGATCAATAACAAATTATGAAAAGTTTCATACTTCATACTATTTTCTGTAAAGATGTATTATGAGTTGGTTTTAACAATCTTGTATTATAACTAACATTTTAAAGTTTTTAGTTTAAATGATCTTTACAGTAGCAGAATAACTTTAATGAAATTGCACTACAGGATAGGTTTCTTAGTGAAGACAGCTTAAAGATTTTGTGTAAATAAATCCGATTTTAACAGATACATATTAAGAAATATGGGTTTGAGTTAGGAAAGTAGTAGAGGTAGGAATTCTTAACGTCTTAATTCTTAATTTCTTCATAAAACCACTAGGGTGATTTTATATATAAAGCTTCATAGGTACTGATACAGAAATTTGATATATAATTTAGTGTGTGAATATATACAGATAATGACATGCAATGATTCTAGTCAGATGAACTGTTAATAGCAAAAGTCTCTATATGTATTTTTCTTGCTTTCTATTTGTTTTGGATCAATTTGTGGAGTTTTTTTCATTATAATTTGATAAAATATCTTGATTGCATACTTCCAGTTTTGTAATACTTTGACAGTTTTTTGACCATTTAGCTATGCTACACTGATTAGATGAGCTGTTCTTTTAAGGTGAAGGGAGGAATGCCTAATTGCTTTTACAGATGTTTGCAAAATGAGGAAAAAGGGACTGGCCACTTGACAGGAATATAGGAATGTAGTCAGTAACGATGCAACAAGGAAGGCTAAAGCCCACTTGGAATTAAAACTGGCAGGGGATGTCAGGGACAACAAGAAGGGCTTTTTCAAGTACATCAGCAGCAAAAGGAAGACTAGGGAAAATGTGGACCCGCTGCTGAATGAGGTGGCTGCCTTGGTGATGGATGATACAGAGAAGGCAGAGTTACATAATGCCTTCTTTCCTTCAGTCTTTACTGCTCAGGCTGGCCCTCAGGATTCTCACACACTGGAGGTAAGACAGAAAGCCTGGGAATGGGAAAACCTTCCCTTGGTTTAGGCAAACTCAACATCCACAAATCCATGGACCCTGATGGGATGTACCCACTAGTGCCCAGGGAGCTGGCAGATGTTATTGCCAGGCCACTCTCAATCATCTTTGAAAGGTCATGGAGAACATGAGAGGTGTCTGAAGACTGGAGGAAAGGAAGGCAGGAAGGAGGACCCATAGCTGTCAATAAGCGTGCAGAGGAAAAGAACATTATCAGAAGTGGTCAAGATGGATTCACCAAGGGGAAATCATGGCTGACCAGTCTATTGGTGATGGTAAGAAATGGCTGGGTGGATGAAGGAAGAGCAGTGAATGCTGTCTACCTCAACTTCAACAAGGCTTTTTACACTGTCTCCCATAAAATCCTCATAGGCAAGTTTAGGAAGCGTGGGTTAGATGCGTGGACAGCAAGGTGGATAGAGAACTGGGTGAATAGCAGGGCTCAGAGGATTGTGATAAGCAATGCAGAGTCTAGTTGAATGCCTGTACCTAGTGGTGTGCTCCAGAGGTCATTACTGGGTCTGGTCTTATTCAACATATTCATCAATTAGCTGGACAACGGAACATAGCGTACCTTCAGGAATTTTGCTGAGGATACTAAACTGGGACTTCTGGCGATACACCAGAAGGCTGCGCTGCCATTCAGTGAGATCTGGACAAGCTAGAGAGCTGAGTGAAGAGGAACCTAATGAAGTTCAGCAAAAGCAAACATAGGGTCCTGCACCTAGGGAGGAGTAATCCCATACACCAGTACATGATAAGGGTCGACCTGCTGGGAAGTAGTACTGCAGAGAAGGACTTGGGAATCCTGGTGGACAACAAGTAAAGCATGAGCCAGCAACATGCCATTGTGACCAATAAGGCCAATGGTACCCTGGGGTGTATGAAGAAGAGTGTGGCCAGCAGGTTGAGGGAGGTTATCCTCTCATGCTACTCTGTCCTGGAGTTCTGTGTCCAGTTCTGGGCTCTCCAGTTCATGAAAGACAGGGAACTACTGGAGAGAGTCCAGCAAAGGGCTACAAAGCTGATGAGGGGGCTGGAGCATTTCTTGTACAAAGAAAGTCTGAGAGAGCTGGGTCTGTTTAGCCTGGAGAACAGAAGACTGAGAGGGGATATTATCAATACACATATCTAAAGTTTGGATGTCAAGACCAGGTCCAGACTCTTTTCACTGGTGTCCAGTGACAGGACAAGGGGCAATGGGCACAAACTGAAACACAGGAAGCTCCATCTCAACATGAGGAAAAACTTGGTTACTTTCAGGGTGACCAAGCTCTGGAACAGGCTGCCCAGAGAGGTTGTGGAGTCTCCTTCTCCGGAGTCATTCAAAACCCAACTGGACACATTCCTTTGTGATGTATTCTAGGTGGTACTGCCCTGGCAGGAGGTTTGGACTAGATGATCTTTAAAGGTCCCTTCCAACCTCTAATATTCTGTGGTTCTGTGATTCTGTGATCCTGCTTTAGCAGAGGGATTGGACTATACAATCTCTGACGGTCTCTTCCAACCCCTACCATTAATGATTAGCCACTGCATTCTTTCAATGAAAGGATATTCCTCTTTGGTTCTTCAAAAGGGAAAAGTACATAAAGCTGAATCAGAGAATCAAATCGCACACCCATTTACAACGCATATGTAAATGAGTGGACAGTCTGCACACTAAATCCACCCCAATTTTTAGTGGGAAATCTTACTTCTGCTGTCAGAAAGTTCTCTAAGAGTTTCATGGGCCACATTAAAAAGAAAAAAAGGTTGCATTATGTCAACAGGAGTCACTCTACAACAATTATCTGCAAGTACTTGGGTATGCTGAACACTTCCTTTTTCATTACTTTTCACAAGTGCTGCCCATAGCCATGGGTCTTTGACTCTCGAAGTCTGTTTGCAAATCTTGTGTTATCCATCAAACTTTACTTGACTCTGTAAGGTTATACTTTACCTGTGCAAGTCTGCAAAATGCTTTTCTTACTCCATGACTCCTGTAAGGAGGGACTGTTTACAGAAACTGCATATAGCAGTTCAGAGTTGTTATGTTTCACCCTTCGACAAGTATTTATATTCTATTAATGCAAATAGATAGAGAGCTGTGTGGAAGTTTTAAAGAAAAGTCTACGAAACCGAAGTTTAAGTGAATCAGCTAATGCTTGGTTGATTGGCTTTTAAAGATGACTCTACATATTTACCCCAAATTTTACAGACATAAGGTATACACTACTGAGTCAATGTATAAACATGATAAATCTTTCCACTTGAATGTGTGTCTCTCACCATGGCTATATGATTAACTGAAGTGGTGGTACCTACTTCCTGAGTTGGAGTAATCTGTTCTGAACTAATTTAAACAAATTTGACAATGAAAAATTTAAACCTCGTTTATTTTAGGGAGTGAATGAAGCATATTTAGTTTAAGTTAGTTGACAGATGCATATATATTATCTTCACTGACAGAAATCCTGTGCTGAAGTCAGTTTAAAATTCAATGACTTCAGTGGAACCAGGATTTTGTCCAAAATGTTGGAAGCAACTGGGCGGGTGACAGCCAGATCTCCGATGCACTTGTGCAGATTTGCAAGTGTATTTCATTCCAGTTGCCCTTGTAGTGCCATAAGCACTCTCTCATCTACTCAGTTAATGTTCCTTTGATAAAGTGTCTACAGCAATAATTATAAAGGAGTCTATTCTTTGACATAGACAACAGTGCCCAAAGTGTACTACAATAGCTAATTAGACACCTCTTTTTCTTGAACATGTATCTCCCCTTCTCTGTCTCAAAAGAATTAAAAAGCAATGCAGCACGAAAGAAAATAACAGGGAGATATGATTCAGTTCATCTTGTCAAGCTACAGCTTTTAATGATGGGCAGATTGTCCTGGGGTTTCTTTCCTGTGTGATGTAACAGCAAAATATATTTTAGCAGTAATTTCTAACTGAGAACAAGATTCTGCTGTGTCTGACATCCAACCAGCCATGAAGGGAGCTAAATACAGTGGCTGCCCTGGAGAGAATCCAGCAGCCACCCCACATGGGAGCAGTATATAACAGATGGGACTAGGATGACTGATTTAATTAGAATATTTTAATAGGAGAATGGAGAAACATTGCACAGCTCTATCAGTTAGTGAAAAACTCCATTAAATTCCCCAAATTAATTGTTCCATAGGGAGAATATGTCAAATAAAACATAGCTCAGTGTAGTGTCTCTCTCTCTTTTTCTCTATTTCTCTCTCTCCCCCTCTCTCCTCCCCATACTTTTTTTTTTCCTCTTTTTTTTTTTTCTCATTTGGGGAAATTCCAGATGATCTGCATGGAAAAGAATCTGTCACATTCCATTTTTAATACATCTAAAACTTTAAAAGAGAAATAAACATTTGTATATACTCAAATATTTATACAGATCTATTAATTAAAATGGTGAATGGCTTAAACCATTTGAATTTATCAGACACCTTCAGCTCCAAAGATTTCTTATTATTGAAATATCATTCCTAATCATAAATTCAGAAAAAAACCTCCCGCCTGCTACTGACATATTATCTGTTATATTTCATATAAGATTCAGTCATTGTCCAAAACAAAATTAATTGTTTGGGGTTTTTGGGGGGTGTGGTGTTTGGTTGGGTTTTTTTTTCCTTTTTTTTTTTTGTTGTTGTTAATAGACAATAGGTTGTATCATGGATTTGAATTGCCTTGTTAGCATCATATGAATTAAATTAAATGCATTTTTGTTTAGGCTCTTTTTTTAAAAAAAGAAATGTTAAAAGAATTTCATTTGAAAGCCTTTAAATTTGCCCAGTTTTATCTCATTATATTGTCACAAGAGAGAATTCTGTAAAATTTCTTTCCACTTCTTAATAGAATCTGTATTAAATAATTTTAGCTATATGATAATTTCATGTTTGCATTTGAAGAAAAATTTATATTTTAGGAAATATAGCAAGCTTAGTGATCATAATGAAAGAATGACATATCAAAAAGCTCAACAACACAGTGGGAGTAGTGGAATCTATATCAAACAGTTATAACAGAATCTCCTGTTCAGTAACAATTCAAGTGCCAACAAAAAGAACAACTAATCTAGCTAACAGCACAAGAAAAGAATCTCAGTATTATTTTGTGGGACCATCCTATTAAATCTATTATAAAGGGCTGGGAACGTATTGAAAGGATATTTAAAGATGACAAACAGAATATTTCATCATCATCATCATCATAAGTGGGGACAGGGATTTTTATTTAAAGAAAGGGCTTCATTGTTAACAGTGATTCATCTACATAGGTCATATTTTATATTTCTTATTGCAAAATGAGAATGTTAAATTTCTTGAATTTGAAATTTAGCAAATCCAAATTTTTTAAAGAAAGTAAGGATGATGTGCTTTTCTGCATATGCCAATCAGACATTTTTATTTCCGTATGATTTCACTGAAACAGCTCCTCTTCAAGTCACTTTTATTTTTCCTGGAAATTTATATAAGAATTTCATTCCACAGTTTTGTAGTTTTTTAGTATACATTGTTCTTTCTTAGCCTTCAAGAACTGTCCATCACAAAAGAACATAGTCTCTCCCCATTCAGGAGTAGCTCATAACTGACTTGAATTATTTGGTTTCTGTTAAATATCTGGAAGGATACTTATTAAAAAAGGGAAAAGACCCACATTTCTTCTAATTATGTGGACTGTCAATTTGAGCTCCTACGTTTTTCATTGTTGAATGGTTCAATGTGACATATATTACTATACTTGCTCTTCTCTGTAGTCACTGAATATTTCAGTAGCAGCCTAGATCAGAATCCTACAGAGCTTAAAACTTACACCTCCTGAATGTCATTCTGACATTGAGATTGTCCCAATAAAGAAATTAATGTAACATGCAGAATGCAATTATGGTACAATTAATGCCTCAATCAGAAGAGCAGTTCAGGTTACAATTTACAACTTCTAATGCCTCACTAAGTCCAAGTGATTCTTTAAATTCTCTAAGTTTTGAGAAAGTTTTAACTTTGCCTTAGTTATATATATTAGTAACACCATGTTCTGGCTTTTATTATGCATACTCAAGCTCAGCAGTACCCCCTCTGCTCTGATTGCAGTATGTTTTTTTGTTAAATTTACAAAACCGCTGAACACACGTCCTTTACTGCTTTGTGGTATATTGTTCTCCTTGGAAGAGATAATTTCCTTGTCATATACCTATTACTTTGGGATTTATATTTATAGCTTGTTGCTCCCTGAATGCTTTTGGGCAACCTCATCTAGTGGAGGGTGTCCCTGTCTGTGGCAGGGGGGTTGTAACTAGATGGTCCCTTCCAACTGAAACCACTCTATGATTCTAGTGCATTTGGAAGGTAAATATTGCTCAAAGTTTAAGGGGAATATGAGGAAACCAAAAATGTTAAGTAGAAGCTAAATTAGCTGACCTTCAGAAAATCTGAAAGTAATTGTTATTGAGGACAAGTAAAACAGACCTCTGAAGAACTGTCAAAGGTACACAGTGAGTGAGAAGTGATAATATGAAGGGCAATATTGGTTGACTAATAAGTCAGCTTCTTGCTTGGAGTTAACTTTCAATTAACACTCAAACTTCATCTTTCATTATAGTGTGTAGGAATTTTTAAAAGCTAAAAAATACAGAATAATCCATGAAAGATATGTATATTTGATCACAGATTTGAAGCCAGAGCCATCATATGATTAAGAACATGTCCATGGGGCTTCCACAAACATTGACCACTTATGGTCTAGAAGATGTTCCTTATCTATTTTTCCACCAGTTTAGAAATCTTATAGTTTGAAGATTTGAGAGGAGAGGAAAGGAGGAAGAAATGAGATTTTTGGTTTTGTTTGGTTTTGGGTGGTTTTAGTGTCTATAGGGAATAATTAGGGTCATAACTGTGATTACAGATTCTGGATGCTCTGAAAATTAAAATAAATCATAAAGCTAAAATTTGATTAAATGTCTATGTAATTTTACTAATTGCTCTGTTACCAATGACAATGAGTCTGTATCTCAGTTGGACTATATTATTTATGAACATTTTTTCTTCCTTTGTGTATGATATAAATTATATTTGCATTAGAATGTTTTTATATTCTTGAATTCATGTATTTCTGATGCAAAATAATATTCTTTTTAGAATTAAAAATTAAAGTAAAATGTGCTTGAACTGTGAAAATCTGAGGAATTAATATATATTTTATGAAAAAAAAAGCAGAGATTGTGGCTTTTAACTTCTAATAACTGGCTATCTTTTCTGTAATTTTTCACTTCTTGCTCTTGTTCTGATTAACTGGAACTAGGAAGAAATCTAAAATATATAATAAGTATTTTTCTCAAATTGTACAAAAGCACATGATATTTTTAAAATAAAGTAAGACAAGCTGTATTTCATATTTAGGACTATATTTACATTTAATGAATAAGTGAACCTACACTAAATATTTCAAATATCCCCTATGACTACAAAAATTAGTCACTAGTAAGCAGGAACATATGTTGGATAGAACTGCAAGGCATTAGATGCTCAAGTTTGATATTGGACATTAGCATAGGATCACAAGATCATTCAAGTGGGAAGGGACCTTGGAAGTTCTTCAGTCCAACCATTTTTTCCTATATAGTCATCCATGGATTCAGACAACAATGTTCCAGCTTGGACATAAAAATATTGTGGGAGACAGCGTCAAAATCCTTACTTTCTATACTTTTTTTTTCCCCTTTTTTTTTTTTTACCTTGGAACTTAGTCTTGAGTCAGTCTCCTGATAATGTCCATTTGCTTTCCTGAATATAATGATACACTGTTTTTTGTTTTCCTTAAGTACCCACAATCTTTCCTGAGTGTCTTCACTCTTCAGAGCTGATTATCACATTCCCAGACAATATTTTCTTGTTTACGAATAATGGATCCAACTGCATTTGATCTCTGGTTCAAGCAGTATCAAGAAATTATCCTTGACAACCTCTAGTTACCTCTCAGGTTGCCTGCATCCCTTCACATTTCCCTCCCAATAGATGTCAGAAAGTTTAAACTCCCTCATAACAATTAAGGTCTGTGATCTAGAGAGATGACTTCTTGTTTAAAGATTTCATCTGCTTCCTTATCTTGTTCAGGTGATCTGTAACAGATTTCCAACACAATGTCACTCTTACTGGCCTCTCTGTGTTCTACAAGCTCTCAGTCCCATCATGGCAATGTTGGTCCAAACTCCAAAACTGGGATGAGTTCTGGAAATGTAAGACTTTGAGTAAGGTTTGTGATTCATAATGGGAAGTCTTGCACTGACAAAGTTAATTATAGTAATTTTAAGATGCACCTTGCTTAGATCACATGTGTACATTCTAGGAAACGATGGTAGGTTACAAGAGGCTTCCAATTCCTAAGTAAAACAACCAAAAAAAGGTGGAAAAAAAATTGGTTATTTTTTTTTAGTCATTTTGCAATACTTCTACAGAAGCACCATTAAAGTTTCAATCAAAATTTCATTTAAGATAATGAGAGGGAGTCTTTGATTTCTTTTAGTCTTTCTTTCAATTTAAAAATATTCACACCCTTTTCCTCTTTTTTAAATTCTCTAAAATTTCTATGGAAATGTCTCCTTCCATAGTTTCAGCTTCACTGACAAAATTTGCTTCATCTCCTTTTTTAGGACAGAATTAAAGTCACTGTTAATGTACCAGCAAGGAGAACGTAAAGAAATACATTATAACAAACAAAATACAAATAAATTTGGAAAAAATCAGTCGACCAGTTTTGGGGCTTCTGTGATCATTATGAAATCAAAGTTAATGTGTTCCTCTATAATTTTTAAAGATATCTATATTTTCCTATGCATATACACATATTTTTTTTTGTCAGTATTGGCACTTGAGCGGAAGATTTGGATATTGCTTGTAAGTAATGCGTGTGATTGCAGGAATGCCTGTAGTTTCTACAGCACCAGCGTCTTAACTATACACCTTCTTTAAAAGGAGACAGATTATGACTGGAATTCTTGCAGCTAGAGAGTATTTTAATTTCCCTTTAGCTGCATTGATATCTGTTCACACAGCAAACTAAAGCACTATGAGCACTATCTAAAGAGAAAACAAATGAGTAGATGCTCTGTGTTCCAGGATTGCAACTACCTTCCAAGTTACTCTTAAATAGTTTTGTGCTTGATTGTAGAGTTCTTTGATTCAAGCCAGCTTGAATCTTGGGTTTCTAGTTCAAAAGTAAACTTTTAGCCAAAGCAGTTTCGAAAGAATGGATTGATTTCAAGTGAGCACTAGAATTGGAGGGGACGACGACACACCAAACAAAAAACAAACCACAAAAAAAACCCCCACCAAACCAGCCTCCTTTTGCAGCTGTGTTTTGCTTCTGCAAAAGGAGGCTTGGGAGATTTAGAGATATCTAGAGAAAAAAAATCAGTATATCTAATTTTTCTAAGAAAAGTATCTGAAAATATCTGCTTCAGAAAACTTTCCTAAAATCCATAGAACTATCCTGTTCTTAGAGACGTGATAATGGAGGACTTGAAGTTGCAGAGAGAAGTGTAAATCATTACTTGACAAGCCTGTCCTAAAAGTTATGCAGTGGCTGTGCTATATGATTGTCTCTCTGTCTCTGAAAGCACACTTGTTTTTCTTGGGAGTAAGGTGAGTACAGATACCATAATGAGAGCCGTGTGCAGACCTGCACATGGTAAGTTAAGTCATCCATTTGATTTTGCCTGTTTTGCTGCTGCTTTTTTGATCACCAAGACCTGGTCTGCAGAATCTAATCTTTGACCAACCCTTTATTTTCTTTCTTTTCTACTAATAGAGCACAGATGAAATCGAAGCCAGGCGTGATTAACACTGACTTAAAAGTTTCTATGCAACATGCATAGATTTGCAGCTTCATCATGTTTATAAATCTTCATAAACCAAACAAAACTAAGACCCTGATAAAACAGAAGGTGTAAAATATGTAAAATTTGCTTCCAGGAAGTGTTAGGGTATTACTGTAAAGCTCAGAAAAATTTTCTCTCGCTATTCTATTAATGAAGATAGAATTTACTAAGGGAAAAAACTCTTAATGGAAAGCTGCTTGATTAACAAATTTCACGTGATCCTATCCAATATATAAAAGGTAACGAGTCCTGTAAAACAGCCTGTTTAGACTGATAAAAGTTTTAAAGAGGAGATATAAATTTAGCAAAAGCTATTCATGTACTGTAAAACTATCTTTGTGTAAGATGATGTAATATATGGCCCAGTAGGACAGGACTGTTGTTAACCTTGCGGGTAACTCTTTTAACACCTGATATTGTGACATTCTGCATCTTATGCCATACTCAACTTCCCATGAAGACAGATCATAGAGGTAAGGTTTATGTGTTCCTTAAAGTCAGGTACTTTATTATTCATTATATTTAAAATGTTTCTAACAAGTGTTACAAATGCATGCAGGTCTACTTAAGTATACTGTGCTGAGTAGCAATAAAGATAAAGAAGCTTGAATGGCTGACTCAAATTTTCAGTGGGCTCCTTACTACTTTTTATGCAATTTTTGAGGAAACTAGTATTTACCAATTAGAGGGCTCATAGCTTTTTCCTTGGCTTCTATGCAATACAGTAAAATAAATCAGTGAAGACCTGTTCCTGAAGCATGGAAATTGCTGAATGCCATATTGGCAAATATTTTCTTCTGTTCTTTCTTAGAGATTGATCGTTCATTTAAATGCATTATTTCTTCATTTCCAGTGAAACACACTGGCAGTAAATTCATTGGCAGGATATGCCCAAGTGTGTTTAGTCTGAGGCACTGGAAGAAGTTAAAGCCCACAGTATTCTGGAAAAATCTTTCCTTGTCTTCTATTAATCAAAAGACAAACAACTTTGTTGGCAACATGTGGCAACAGGAAACACACACATTAAACAATACCTTCCTTATTATCTTTCTTTACTGCCTTGCTAACTCACCACACAAACCTTCTAAGACTGATCACTCCATATAGAATATATCTCTATATATCTAATGAAAGAAAAACAGCTGTATTGCAGAAATTCAATTCCATTCCATGTTTTACACATTGCATTGAAAAATATCTCATAATTCAAATTATGAACACTTTAATGAGGGGCCTCCATTTCCATATCTCCCCAAAACAAATGACAAATGTTTACCTCTTCGTAACCAGGTCAGACAATTCAAAAAAGAAAATCTATACAGTGACCTAATTTGCGGTTTAGACTTTTCAAGGGTCATAATGTCTAGTGTAGTCATGACTGTAGAAATCTAGAGAATAAAGGGTTTATTGTGTCTCTGTAGTCTGTGAAGTACTTGCATACTTATAAGCAGGGAATGCTGAATTATTATAATTAATTAATTTATCTGGTGATTTATCATTTAGCCTTTGTTCTCATTTTGAATTATGCATGAGCCCGTGACAATTTCGGAAAAAAAAAAAAGTTTATTTGTATCTTTTCTAATTTTAACCTACAGTTAGCTCAGTCACAGTTAGCTGCATTTGCCTACCCCTGCTTATAAAGTGGGAAAATTGCTCTGTAGAAAACTTTCACAATATATTTTACTCTTATTTTTCCTAGTTTAGGAGAGATTTTTTTGAAGGAGTGATTTTATATTGCTAGTGCTTTTCAATGAGAACGGAATTATTAACTGACAGTGACAATTTTGATATCATGCAATACAGGGCTTTTAAAATCCCTAACAAGAAGCAGCTTCCTTCATTATTAGGTATTTTAAGTCACAACAGTGACTTTGTACAATTGATGCAAAAGATATTACCTTTAGTGCATTCCTGACCACTCTGTGGCATGCATTATTTCTCTCATTTGCACTATGATATCCCATATTACTGGCTTCTGAAGCCTTTTTCCTTGGTCCACAGAGTTAATTAAATCCAGCAAGAACAGTCAAAAAGTGTAATGTATTAAAAACTCAGAGATATTTTCGTGATGGTTTTAAGAACTGTTTTTCATTGGAGTAGTTCACTATTCCATCACAATAGAATATACAAAAATATCAGTTCTTGAAAAGTGTGAATTTATGGTTTTATGGAGGCTTTGCTTTGTTTTATTTTTTAATTTTTCATCTCAGCTAATACCCCTACTCAGCAATATGCTTAAGTATGGATTTAAAACTGAATATTTGGTAAATCTTAAGTGAGAGAGATTTTGCTGTGCTTTCTCAGTAATTATACCTTGGACCTCAAAGCAGGTATATCAGTTTGACAAGTGCTATATGACATTATGAGCTGCTAAAATTACTATAAAACACTTCATTTAAAATTAAGTGTTTTCATAATGAATAAAGTTACATCTCTGAGCTTTCTCATTTGAATGTTCAGGTAAGTGATGTGAATAGTGAACTGACAATATTTGACAGCATTACACATTACTAAAGATGGTTCAGTAAAACAAGACTAGTTACAGAAGTTTCACTGTACTAAGGGAGCAGGCAAAAATTCTGGCTGAAATTTAAGGGTGATAAAATCTAAACAATCTACATAAGGGAAAACACTGATCATTTATATGGAATGGTGATCTCTTAATTAATTATTGCTGCTCACGAAAGAAATCTTACCAAAGTTGTGAATATAAGAAGAAAAATAGTAAATTAGAATTTACCAGGGGAGCAGTAGAAAACAAAGCAGTAAATTCGTTATGCCAGTGAATAAATCTACAGTAACCTATATCCTGAATACTGCAGCAAGTTTGGTCCATTCATCTCTAACATGTTACTTTGGAACTAGAAAATATATGGAGAAGGGCAACCTCACTGATCAGAGGTATGTAATGGCTTCCACACAAAGGAGATTTAATAGAGTACAGTAGAATGATTAAGCTCAGGAATTCGGAAAATGATGATCAACAAATTAAGGTTACCTTCTAGAGGACAGTTTTGGTATAGTATGTAATTCTTTTGTAAGAAAGTATGCAGAGAGAGTAGCTTATTTTTTCTGTCAAAGATCTTTTCAGACTCCAGTTTGAACAAACAGCTGTTGTGGCTGAACTTTTGGGAGGAAAAGTACTTTTGCATAAATGCATTGCTTTGGAAAACAGGCTGAACGGACAGATGAGAGGTCTACCAGGGACGGGATCAACCATACTGGTTAGTATGCACTTATGGTGATTTTGAGGGCTTTAGTTTGTGTCAGAAGTGGACAAAGGTGATGGACTGAGAATCAAAGCATCCTTTTCCTATTCTCATGGTTCAGTCAAAATAAGCTCTTGGCTGGATTGTAGCTGGCAAGAAACCAACATTTTTTCTTTCTGTATGTATCAGTTTTTCCTCTCCATTTTCAGTTTGTATTTTAATAGTCTTTTCACTAATTAAAAGGAGAGGAATAGATATGGTTCCCAGCAGCTACAAAAGCTTAATTAGATGTGGTGCTGATAGGAAAGTGGGTAACAGTACTATGTGGATTTATGTTTCACTTGATATTTTACTCTAGAGGCAGCATATTTTGAAAGTCAGTAAGTTTCAGAAGAAAACACTGTGCAAGAGTTGCACTGAAAGAAGGCTTAAGTGTATTGGAACTGTCTTTCATATTTTTAATCTTTGAGCCCTAATATTTAAATTCCAGAAACTCCATGAGTTTACTGCTTGGTAAAGTCAATGCAGAATATTGCAAATACAATTTTCTGGGTTTTGCTGGATGTGAATGATTTTTGCCTGTTTGTCTTTGGTGTGTTAAGGAAGAGTGATAAAGTTGTAAACAGAAACTAAGCTACAGTGTGTATTTTAAATTAAGAACAGATCGAGGACACCAATTGCTTTGTGTCCACTTTTTCCTGTTGTGGTTTTTTTTTATTATTATTATTATTTTTCCCTGTTTATCACTTGTCTTGAAATATGCTGATAAGTTTTTAGCAGCTCTTTATTTTGCAACTATCTTGTTACTTTTCCAGTGTTTGAAATACGACATCTATTTTTTCATTTGTTAGTTTTGAGGTTTTTAAATGGAGGTTGTCCTGGTTTGGCTAGGATAGGGTTAATTTTCAGGAGGAGGCAGGCCTGGTGAGTGGACCTGGCCAGGGCTATTCCATACCAAGTGCTATCAGGCTCCCTATAAAAGGGGGCTGGCCAGGGAGGGTTGGGTTGGCACTGCTCCTGGATGGTTTGGGTGTGGGCTGAGTCTGGTCCGTCAGGTTGGTTGTTGATCAGTAATTTGCTCCCTTTGTTTACATCCCATTATAACTACTACTTCTGCTGTTGTTGTTTCCCTCTCCTTTTGCTATCCCCTTAAATGGTAACTATCTCAACTTGAAGAAGTTTCCCCTTTGTTTTTCCCATTTTCCTTCCCATCCACCAACAGCGGGAGTGAGTGAGCGGCTGCATGGGATTTGGCTGCTGGCTGGGTCTGACCAACGGCAGAGGCTTGGTAGCATGGGAGGAGAATCATTTAAACCAATTTTGTGTGTTAGTATATTCTACCTACTTGGCCAACAATGACTTATGCATTCACTGCAATAAAAAAAATCAAAACCAAAACCAAATAAACCAAACCCACCATAATTAGATTTCAATAAATCTAAAGGGTGATCTTCTCCAGGCCCCTACTTCTCAGCTGGACTGGAACTGCTTCCAGCAAAAAAATATTTACCATAAATTTATTAAAATTTAATATTGGTCTCTTGGATCAAACTGTTTTCTAAAAGTTAATTTATCTCATTTAAAGAAATTGCACATTTTTATCCTGCTCTATTTTTTTTCCCTCTTGCTTATAGTTTTTTAAGTTTGCATTCATTTCTCCTTCATGATGGTCAGTGAATCATTTTATCCGTTTCAAACCAGTATGTTATGTAAGCAATAAGTGCTTAGATTTCAAAAGTTTTTTGTAACATTTTTACAGTTGAATTATTTCCTGTATACTTTTTGCTTTATTAGAGTTCTTTGCAACTCAGTGCAAATTCAATTTCAATTTGAAATAAAAAATTTTCCTCTACTGCACAACTAATAATATTATAGAGAGTTCACAACTGCCTGAAAGAAACAGTCCAACTCACTGTTCATGCATGTTCAAAAGTTAGCTCAACTCCAGGAGAGTTAAGCTGGAGATCCTTTCTATGTTGAAGTTACCAGAGTACCTCTCCCACTGTTTACAGTAATAATTTAGGGCAGGCTGGTTTGAATCAGAGGATACCTGGTTCATAAATTGAACAAGGAAGTCAGTTAATAGAAAAATACCAGAACCAGGAAAGAGTGGAAAATTTCAGCCATTGACTGACAGCTCCTATAAAGCATCTTTTTTTTTTGAGTTTCCAGAGATATTTTTGCCCTGATTTTAACTAAAATGCCTAAATATGCCAAAAGTGCCAGTTCAGAGCCTTAGAAATGGGGCATTACACTAAAAGTATTTTTAACAGGTTAAAATGTGCACAAAATGTCCATTTAGCTATAAAAAAATAACTATTAACATGCTCTGTGTTGAGAGCTCCATTGCTTAAGTTTCTATCACTACTTGTTCAATTTCACTGATGAAGCAAATTAATAAAATAGCAGACCATGTTTTCTAGTCCTATGCATTGTCCTCACTGTCATCACATATATTGTTAACTTTGCAGAGTTACAGAATCATCTGAATATTTCACAAGATAAAATCTTATGGATTCTCAATTTCGTCTCTAAAAGGAGAAGAATGAAAGCAATCAGGAAACTTAACATGTGGAAGCACACAGTATCCACTGGAAAAACAGTTCCCAGACCATCTAAACAGAAGTCCCACTGGGATTTCGATAACATGCTTTTCTTTACCGTTAAACAGTTGAATGGATCTGGCAGTTTAACAAAATCCATTTCTTTCTGAGTCTGACAGCCATGATTTTTTTGTTTGTTTGGTTGGTTTTTTGTTAGCTTTTTTTTTTTAAACTCAGTGTAGCTCACACTCTCCTCACACAGAGGGTAGCTTATACATCTCTGTATCTGATCCTTATGGCATTTGAATCAACCTTTCCCCAGACAGACAAAATGACTAATATCCAAAACATTATAATAACATTTGTATCTGTAGTTGAGGAGGGCCAGCACATAGTAATTTGTCATTTGGTGCATATTTATCAACCAGATTGCACACTGTTGCCATATTTAGGCTGTTAAAAGCCTTTATCAAAACTAGTGCTGCTGAAATCAAATGGTCTTCATTACTTTTGTTCTAAGGGTATGCAGATTTTTATAAAAATTTTATTATACATATTATAATGTGAGTGTTTCTAAAAGACAGCAGGGTTTGAAAGGCTAATAAAAAACCCAGCACAGTGTGAACAAGGAAGTATTTCCCTTTCTTTTGTTGCATTACAGCTCTAGCATATCCTTAATGAAACTTTAGCACTGGTGGAAGTGGTACAATAGCAGCTGGTAGTTACCATGACAATAATAATTTTACTTTTTCTTTGTTAATCCCATAACCTTTCTGATATTGCATCAGTTGAAGAAACTGTATTAAACATCAGTTGAATAAATATTTTTGTATTGTGTTGCAATGCACTCTGTCTATAAAAACAGAGGAAACATGCGTGTAGGATTATTTTCAGCTTTGGGACAATTCTTACTTGATGAGAATGAGTCTGTACCCATTCATACAATATGTGTTTGTGCCAATGGAGAAAAAAATATAAATATTAAAGGACCTACTAAGCTGTAGCTAGATGAAAGTTGTCCTCACTTTGAATCGTTCTCACTGGTTGAATCGTCGTCCCTGGAGATCTTCAAAAAACGCATAGATGTGGCACTCCAGGACATGGTCTAGTAGGCATGGTGGTGTTAGGTTGATGGTTGGACTTGATGATCTCAGAGGTCCTTTCCAACCTTAGTGATTCTATGATTCTATGAGATAAAGACAGTTTAATAGGTAAAGCAAAAGCTGCACAAGCAAGCAAAGCAAGACAAGGAATTCATTCTCCACTTCCCATGGCAGGCAAGTGTTCAGCCATCCCCAGGAAAACAGGGCTCCACCACGCATAACAGTTACTTGGGAAGACATACACCATCACTCTGAATGTCCCTTCTTTCCTTCTTCCCTCCAGCTTTTTATTGCTGATTACAACATATTATAGTATGGGATATCCCTTTAGTCACTTGGGGCAAGCTGTCCTGGCTTACTTTCAGAAAGTTTATCAGTTCATTTCTGCTGCTCAGGTCTCTCTGTGGTATATATTGAGGGATCTCTGTAGTAATCTAATCCAACTTGATACAAAAAAGCAGTTAGACCAAGCAGCTCAGGTCCTTCTGCAGCCAAATTCTGATTATCTCCAAGGGTGGAGACTCCACAGCCTCTCTGGGAAGGCTGTTCCAGTATTTCACCAGACTATCTTAAAAAGATAGATAGATTAGATAGATAATGAATCTATGGCCTATGTGTCCATAATTTCTTTTACATGTGTGGCAGACATAATTTATCAAATATCAGGTAGTCATTTTGGGATTACAATAGTCTGACTATTCAAACATAGCTTGAGAAACTGACAGCTTAAATTATGCCTTTCCCTGCCTGCAAGTGTTTTAGATGTATCTCTAAGTAACAGATATTGTGACTGCCATCTGGCGTCTGATATAAAATGTACCCTGTAGGTAGAAACTTCTCATTTTAGATTGATAGGTACTTTTTCAATATAGCCCAAGTATTCCTCAAGGAAAGAGCTAGGTAGCACCCCACACGCTGCAGAATTGTAAAGAATTCATTCCTGTCTGATCTAGGACGCATATATCGAAGTTCTCCAGCAGCAACCAAACACTTAACAGTTGCTATTTTGTCTTTGTATTATTGACAATTTCATTATATTCACACTGGAGAAATGAAGAGAGGAACCCCATGAATTACAACAAGAGTAAGTCCAAAGTCCTGCACCTAGAGGGAATGATTCCATGCACCAGTATATGCTGGGGCCTCCAGGCTGGAAAGCAGCTCTGCAAGAAGCAACAGGAGATCCTGGTGGACAACAAGCTGAACATGAGCCAACAGCATAGCCTTGCCTCAGAGAAGTCTGGGGCTGCGCTGGGAAGGGCATGGCCAGAGGGTCAAGTGAGGTAATCTTTCCTCTCTGCTCAGCACTGGACGGGATACATCTGGAGTGCCAGGTCCAGTTCTGGGTTCCTCAGTGCAAGAGGGACTTAGTGAAGCAAGTTCACTGAAGGGCCATGAAGATGATTAAGGGACTGGAGCACCTGTAGGAGGTGGTTAAGAGAGCTGACACTGTTCATCCAGGAGAAGAGGCTCAAGTGATTTTATCTATGTATGTAAATACTTGATGCAGAAATAGAGAAATCAGAGCCAGGATCTTCTCAGTGGTGCCCAATTAAGGTAAAAGAAACAGTGAACAAACACTGAAACATGGAAGGTTCCATCTGAACATCAGAAACCACTATTGTACTATCAAGATGGTCAAACACTGCCCAGAGGCAATGGGCACACTCTGAAATAGAGGAAATTACATTGAAATTTAAGAAAATACATTTTCAGTATGAAGGTGGTTAAGCACAGGAATGGGTTAGCCAGAGAGATTGTGGAGTCTTCATCCCTGGAGAAATTAAAAAATGTTCAGATATGGCCCTGAGCAATCTGTTCTAGTTTCAGCAAAGAAAGTTGGACCAGACAATTTCCAGAGATCCCTTCCAACCTCAACCATTCTTTTTTTCTGAGCAGTAGAAATTAAAATAAAAGCAGTGTAGTGAACAACAACAGTAAGATTTAATAGCCAGCAGAATAAATTTGAGACTTTACAATTCAAAGCTTACATTTTAGTAATAATACTAAAGATAGAAAGAGAAAATGTCTGTCTGATAGAACTAAGAAATCTCAGTAAACATATAGGCCTATCAACATATAAACAAAATAGTCTTGACAGTACTATGCAGAAGAAATAGCAGAATTTAGCAATTGATTATATTCTATACAAATAAATAAAATACATCTATTTTATTTTTAATTGCTGCTTTCATATTTTTGTATTTGGGTTGAATTTGCCAAAATTTTGTGGTAGCAATTCTCTGTCAGTTCACTAACCCTATAAACCTGATTTCATCTTTAGTGAATAAGGATGATAGATAATATCTATTACACATTTTTCTTTAATGAGTTGTTTTATATAATCATTCTTATAAGCATGACACAAAATCAGCTTTGGACATAAGTGTTGGCAACACGTTGAAGTTTTGGGGGATGAGTTGAGGAATGGATGGGAAGCTGTATGGACTACTGAGAATACCATGGAATACCAGAATACTGCTAAGGTAATGATACATTATAAAATAGTTAGATGACTTTACATTGGATAGATTGACATAAATTCTTAAACAATGGAAAAACTTATACAAGCTTCATGCTTCTTAAGAAGCTGACAGTTTCGTCAACAGAGCTCTTGCTAAATTCACTAAACAACAGTTGTTAGTGCTGAATTGTTGCAAAGGGATCTGTAATGAATGGTACAATGTTTAATGTTGTCCAGTCATTTCACTGACAGTTGGAAAGTAAGTGTATAAAATCATGGGGGAAAAATGTTCAGTTGTTGGGCAAATATTATGATCCACAAAACTTTCTGAATTTCTGATGTAAATCCACATTGCATCACGAAAGCTAATGGAGTTACCTCTTTATAGCAGATAGTAAATTTACTAAGAAATAGTAAAATTGAAAAACATGAGATAAGTTGTATTGTTTGTGGGAAGAACATTCCTGCATAGTCTCTCCTTTATGCACAAGAGATTGAACAACTATAACAATTCTGTATAAAGTGTAATAATTGCAAATTCCATCTTTCCATATACAGATAGAAAGAATCAGTGATAATAATAAAAATATTAAAAATTAGCACAGAATCGTTATGTTATTTGAAAGTCTTAATGATAAACATATAGGTAAGTATTTGCCTTTTCTATGTGATTCAAGAGCAGAAACCTTACTGAAATGCAGAAAAGTTTTTAATATTTAACTGTAGTCTCAAAATAACTCTTTTTAATATTTATTTGAGTAGATAGAGATATTCATATGAATTTCATAGAACAAGTCAGTAAACAGAGAAATATTTTTGGCAGCTGTGAATGAAGGATGAATGATTTTCTATACTCACTTGGTCTGAGAATATTTTGTTCCCTTCTGTGACCTTACATCACCCTATACCAGCTCATCTTTCCTGTGGGGTTTTGGAAATCTTCTTTTGCTGCTCACCTGTTGAAAGTCCTTGACCACCTGTCACTGAAGTCAAACTTGCAGGAAAAGAGACTTTTGCTATACCTTCCTCCTGACTAGTTGGTATTCCTAGTCCCATATGTAAGGTTTTCAAGGACCAGGAATGGACAAATTCCTGCAGATTCTGTGGCAGGTTTTCATTTATTTAATTTAAAGCTCGTTCTTCTGTGGAAGAAACCTCAAGTTAAACATTTGTCTGTTAAGTGTTTTGGAAAGTGGCAGTATGAAATATTTTCAGTTTTCCACCCTACAGCACTTACACACTTAGGAAATTTTTTTTATGGAATGATTTTCAAGAATGTACATTCACCTAAGTCTGGTTTAATTCTTTTCCATTCTTGGTCAAGCATTTCACAGGATCCAGTTTCATGTGTCCAGCTCTGTACATCGTCATAATTTCAAGTAACTTTTCATATTGAGAAACTTTAAAAAAATCTAACATAATCTCAAATAAAGAGTTTTCAAAAGATATTTAAAAGAAAACTTCTTTTTTGTAACTAGGTTGTGAGTGCTCATTTTCTTTGTATTTTTGAATGTATAGAAATTTCCCATCACCGGCAGTGAAATTTTCCTGAATACTACTTAGTCAATCTGCTGACTACATAGAATGCTATTTACACTATGCTACCATCACTGAATTTTTTTATTATTTCTTAGGAGCATCACACACATAGAACCTTCTAGAATCTTCTACATCTGAAAAAATACAAACAGGAAAAAATAGATTAAGAGCTTCCTAAAGCAGAGAAAGGTTTGTTTTGTTTTTCAGACAGTTTCAGACTGTTTTTTTCCAGTGTCTGCTCAGGTGGGAAAGGTTAAGCGTAACATACAGCTCTGCTAAACTGAGAAAGGATTGTAAAGTAGATTGTTTCAAAATGACCAGTGAAGAAATACTTCAGCTGATTCCTAGCTCAGCTAACAGGACCAGCTTTTACAACATTCACCTAGCATGTGGGCGATGGCAGTCAGTCGCTGAACTAAGGTCACCTATATTCTGTACCTCCAACCTAAACCCTCTATCTCCAGATACACAATTATTAGACATTACAGAAAGAAAGTATTGTGATCTTTTTATGTGTAAGACTGACCCAAAATTGAGGCCTAGGGCCCAAAATAATTTCCTGCAGAAGCTGAAATTTATGTTCATCTGGAGAATTTATTTGTATTAAGATGGTATTTTCTGACATTACATGAGTGGCACACTAAGTAAATAATTAGTGAGAAGGATCATAGGAAAACAGTGTGGCAGGTTAACACTGGCTGAAGTCCAGGTGCCCACCAAAGCCGCTCTATCACTCCCTCTCCATAACTAGACAGGGGAGAAAAGGTGTAACAAATGCCTCATGGGACAAGATAAGGACAGGGAAAGGTTATTCACTAATTACTATTCTGGGCAAAACAGACCAGACTTAGAGAGGAATTCGTCTAATTTATTACCAAGCAAACACAGAGCAGAGCAGTGAGAAATAAAACCAAATCTTAAAACACCTTCCCCCACCCCGTCCTTCTTAACTTCACTCCTGATCTCTCTCTACTCCCCACCAGCGGCACAGGGGTACGGGGACGGGGGTTATGGCCAGTTCGTCACGCATTGTTTCGGCTGCTTCTTCTTCCTCAGAGGGAGGACTCTTTCCCTGTGCCAGCATGGGGTCCCTCTTTCGGGAGACAGTCCTCCACCAGCTTCTCCAACATGAGTCCTTCGCATGGGCTATAGTCCTTCACAAACTGCTCCCATGGCTCTCTCCCACAGGGTGCAGACCTTCAGGAGCAGGCTGCTGCAGCATGGGTCCCCCATGGGGTCACAAGTCCTGCCAGCAAACCTGTTCCTGCCTGGGCTCCTCTCTCCATGAGGCCACAGGTCCTGCCAGGAACTTGCTCCAGCGTAGGCTTCCAACAAGGTCACAGCCTCCTTCAGGTGTCTCCACCTGCTCCAGTGTGGGGTCCTCCATGGGCTGCAGGTGGAATCTGTACACACCATCATGCTTCCTCCATGGGCTGCAGGGGGACAGCCTGCCTCACCGTGGTCTTCTTCACTGGCTGCAGGGGCATCTGTGCTTTGACGTCTGGAGCACCTCCTGCCCCTCCTTCTTCACTGACCTCGGTGTCTGTGGAGTTTCTTACACCTTCTCACTCCTCTCTCTGGTTGCAAATCTCCCACATTTTTTTTTTTTCCTTCTTAAATAAGTTATCTCAGAGGCACTACCACTGTGACTTATGGGCTCAGCCTTGGCCAATGATTGGTCCACCTTGCAGCTGGCTGTCATTGGCTCTGTCAGACACAGGGGAAGCTTCCAGCAGCTTCTTTCAGAAGCCACCACCCATGTGGCCCCCCTACTAGCAAAACCTTGCCATGCAAACTCACAGCACTCTGTCTGGAAACAATGCAATAAGTAGTTATTAGATGACTGGTATAGAGTTTCCTAATTCATAAACTAGTCCCTCTGCTCTTATTATTGCCTGATTTTTTATCAGTAACAGATATAAATAGTATACAGCTCTAGTAGATTATGAGCAGCTTCCTAGTGGCACTTTAGCAAGATTTTTGCAGCAGGAATAATGGCCTCTTATAGCTAAAATGACAACAGGTTTTTGCATCACTTTCATCTTGGGCATAATTTATGGAGTAGAAAGGAATTCTAATATAAGATCACTCTTCAGTGTAAGTTGCACAGCACAGAATGATGCCGAGAGCTTTCAAGTTGCTTAAGGGCACTCGTACTTATCTCCAAAGCTATTTGTACTACCAGTGGAGTCTTTAGTATATATCCTCAGGAAGGCTTTCAGTATTTACTGAAGGTTAAGGCGGGTTCAAAAATTTAGAGGATGAGCTTCTATGTGGATCACATATTCCCTTATTTGTTCAAAGCCAAACTTGTTTCTACTCTGCATTTCAATTTCAGGCATGCTAAATAGTTTTCTGCTGTGTAGAACTCAAACATGAAAGATCAGAGATATTTACCTTGGCTTCTGAGAGGTCAGCGTGCCGTTTCCTTTTAGGGAGAGAAATGAAAGGATGAAGACGTGTAATGCTTTAGTGAGTCTGCTTTTATGTACAGCATAGACAACCTCCCTGATGACTGTGTTTTTGAACAGAGGTATGAAGTAATCAGAACAGACTTCAGAAATCATTTGTGTTTCAGTTCCCAGTGAGACTCTCTGTAGAGAAGCTGCTACCAAACAGCTTCATACGGCCCAACATACTGAGTCTTTGTTTTAATAACTAGAGACTTTTGTCACCAGTCAATAGCAGTTAACCTGATGAGCCAGACATCAGCTAAAGCTCATGTTCATGGATTTGGGCTTGTATTTCTATGTGAATTTTTCATTTTCTGTAACTACAGCATTTTTCAGTAAATAATTTTCAGTAAATATTTCCAGAAAAATACAGGAGAGAATTTCCTGTTCTGTGAGCATAAGGCGCTGATGTTGTACTCCATCATGATATTCTGAAGTGTCTTCTGCATAAAAGTATTATCCACAGCTTGATGAACAGTAAATTCTATTATGCAAATAATGAAATTGATAAGTCAAGTAAAAGCATTTCCTAAAAATTTCTTTCATGAACTGTAATAATAGAATTTTCTCTTTTAACTTACAGAAGAGAATAGAAGATCAAGTTAAAGATTTTCTCAAATATTTGTAGTACTTATTAAATACAACTATTTTGATTGTTTTCATCATTATATTTTGGTTTTTAATAAAATAAGTACTTTTTTGGTGATTGGAATAATCAACATTAAATTAAATTTAAAATATTTAAATATTTTTGTACTAGGAATTTGATACTTAATGTTACCTTGATTTTAATAGGCAGATAAATCATACAGGATGATTTATTCCTCCAGTCAAAACAGATTGAAATCCAAATATGAAATTTTTATTACAAAAGCACAGAAGCTACACATCATAACAGTTTTATTAAATTTTATAGTAAATGATATGAACTATAAATGAATAAAAAAAGCTCCATTTACTGACAATATATGCTTTTTTGTTCTGAATTACTTCTACATTTCTAATCTATGTTACATTGAATACCTCTCATATTCACCAGTATAAATTCAACATTTTATTTTATGGAACAACCTGGATACTTGCAGCTGCACTTAGGGAAAAAAAATATTTTTTTACTTGCTGTGATTTCTTTGCAAACATCTGAAAAGAAATATGTTTCATATATCACTGAATTAACATGATTATACTTAAACTGTGTGTCCTGGCTTTAATTGACATTTTGCTTTACTTTAGTACTCCCACCGCTACCATGTAGATCTTAGAATTATATTAAACACAGGCATATGGATCTACTTAACATGGTTTCACACTAAATTTGTACAGTGCTTGATCTTCCCACTATATAATGGCACTTTTTGGTTGCCAACACATTCATGCCCTACAGCTGACTGCTTTTATAGCTTTTAATTAAAATCTGAAGTGGAAAGTGTCTATTAGTCAGTGTGTGAAACTGGTCATAAAGAAGAGGTTGTACAAACCCTACGTAAGATGAATAGCAGTTACATCACTTTTCCCACCTTTGTCTTCATGATGAAGAGAAGCTCATTCAAGTTAATTATATCTAAGTGGGAGGTCTGGGAGAGAGAGCCTATTTTGACAAGTACCCTCAATTATTAAGTACCTACAAATAAATTTGTAAGCCAGGAGTTTTATCAATATTTTATTGGTTTTCACAGACTTGTTAGAGAATCTATCCTACAGTTAGTGGCCTCATTTTTATTCATGTGGTTCTTTTTCTTTTAGACTGGCAGCTGACCTTGCATGTCAGGTTGCAGCTCTGGAGTTAGCTTTTTCTCTAAAATGTATATTTTCAGATTACCTGGAATCCACACACATTTCACATTTCCACTTGTGAATTCGAGGAATGTTAATTTCTTTATTTATCACACACTCTGTAATACATTTCCATGAGTTTCTTTATCTTATATATGTGTTTGACTGTTACATAGACAGTTTCAGAGCCTCTTCTCATGAGCAGCACTACTGCTTCTTTGCCTCAGTAAATGAGACTGAAATGTGCCTCATTCTCTTGTAGGCATCTCCTCTTCCAATTCATAAGCACACTGCTAAAACAACCACAACAGAATTGAAATAATTTAAGAAAAGTCTTAATGTATTTTAACTGCCTTTACTAAGTGAGTTTTTGGTTCCTTTTTGGAAAGAAAAAAAACCACCACAAAAATCCCAACAGCAAAAAAACCAAACAAATGAACAAAAAAATACATTCTAATATTGTTTGACTTTCACATTCATAATACTCTCTTTCTTTCCCTCTCCACAGTCTGCAAATAACTTTCTGCTTTCTAATGCCTTTCTCCTTTCCTTCCACAAATATTCTTTGCTGCCTTCCCTCTGTTACGTTACTTGCCCTGCATGTCCCTTCACCTCTCACAATATTTTGTAGCTTTTCTTCACTTTCTTCTCTGGAATATATTAGTCATGAAGGTGGTTATTGTTGTTTGTGGCCCTGGCGATAGACTCTCATTTTTTTTTAATGCTTTTTGATTGCATTTGGAATTTTTTTTTTTCTTTGTACTAAAGAAATGACTGTCAAGAAAGAAATTAATATAATGTGGTCAATTTCTTGTAGATGTTGGGAAAACTTAATCATTAAAAAAAACCTTCAAAAAAATGTTCATATAAAATGGAGTGATATCGTTACAGTGCTCATAACTTTGGATCTTCTCATATTTAAATAAAAGTCTGGATCATAATAAGTTAAATCAATATAAAATTATATACATGGTAACAAGATCATTTAATTTCACTATAAATTAATAAATATATCTGTGTCTATATATATAATTTTTAAAAAATTGAATTAAACCATTTCTGGTTTTATTTTCTTTATTCCAGTACAAAGGCACATTTTTATTCTTTTGACATTTTAAAGCTGGAGCACAACTTAAGAATTTCAGGCAACAAATGCTGATAGACAGTCTGCGGTAGTGAGTACAGGAAGACTGGAAAAGTAAAATGTACAGAGATTTTTGCACTAAAAAAGTCATATAGTATCGAACCTGATGCTTTATAACTTGGCATAGAAGATGAACTCTTTATTACATAAGTCGACAGAGCTTGTAAAGATTTGGTAATTATGAAAGTTGTTACGTATTCCAGCAATTTCATTATGTAAACTACTTTTAGTATTTATTAGTGTCATTCTGTACCCTTGCAATCACTGGCGTACATCTAAATCCTAACGGACCAAGTCCAGTGCAGCGACAGGTTTTCATATTTTTGATTAAAGAGGCAGCTATTCTGATTTTGCTTTGTACTGTGAAGGAAGAGAGATTGATTAGCTGTGGTCTATAATGCATTTGCTAGAGGTCTGCAAAGAATTCAGTCACATGGTGCCAACCTTCCCTTTGCTCAGCTGTTTCTTTCATGGCAAAGAAAAAAAGTCCAAACCAACAACAAACAGATGTATCCTAACTTTGACTTACTTTATAGTCACATTTCCATGAACATATAACTCCGGAGAAGGGAATGTCTTCCCTAGTCATTTTGAGTGTATATTTTAAAACTACCCAGGTCTCTTAAACTGCAAAATAAAAGTAAGATTTTATTTGGGAGAAAAAGGTAAATCTATTACGCGTAGTAATTTTCCTGACGAGTTAAACCATAGTGTTCCTGAACATAAAAATACACAATCACGTGTATGCAACATATGCCATTGTGTGTTAGTAGCCATACATATATCAGGCAAAGTATTTGTATCAAATAAATAAAGTATTTGTATCAAAGACCAGTGACTGGGTTATTGACATTTTTGTATTAGAAAAGCTTATGATTCTTACTAACATCTAAGTATCCAGAAAAAATAATGCTTTCAGTTGTATCTGGTTTGAACTTTCAGAATCTTTACAAGTTTTTGAAGGTTCAAAGATCCAACTACACAAGAAGTGCAAAATATACAACATCATTATATAAAAATGGCTGAGTTTCAAATTATTTAAAAAATGAACTTCTTGGGAAATATCTTGTAAGTACTGAATTTCAATGGCTAAGAAATATTTTTTCAGGTGCAAAGGAATATTGCTTTAATTGGACAGCATGAAAGATGAAAGCTTGTTCAACAATATACAGGACAGGTGGTAATTTAATTACCTAATTCTTGATCAAAGGATTTTTCGAAGCTAATAGAAATATTCATTTATACATTTCTCTGACAACCAGTCTATGCCAAATCTTTATAATATTCAGAGCTACTAAATCTTGGATTTCATATCTGGAGTTAAGGAAGTGCAGTACTGGAGTCCTAACTCAGTCTGGCCGCCTGAAGAGTGACTGTAAGTACAAAGAGCCTGAGGCTCTTTATCACTTCCTTTGAGGGGACTTGTGAGGACTGTATCAGAAGGACATTCTTTTTCAGAACGGACTTGTTCAGGTGAGATTAATTGGCCTAACACTGCTTATTTAAAAAAAAAACAAAAACAAAAAACCAACAACAAAACCCCCCCACATTGAGACAACAAACCAACAAAAAGAACCCCAACCCAAACCGCACAAAACCTTAATTAACTTCAGTAACAGAGAAAAACTGAGTGCTAGAACTTTTAAATCCGAACTTATATTTAATTTCTATTCAATTTTTTCTACTCCCATTCCTATGTTTTGGTTGTCCCCCATCTTCAAGAGGGGAATAAATAAAAGAAAATTATGGAAATGCGTAAGACTCTCCACTGTTCTGCATCTGGCATAAAAGCTACAAAGCAAATGATAATGTGCAGCATAAGGAATGGGGTTATATTTATAGCAGGACTTAAATAGAGTCAGTCCATCTAAGAGGACAACTTGGATGTGTGTAAAATGTCTCAGAGACTGAAGATTCAGCACAGACCAAGACTGTCATGGGAGGTTATTATCAGGATAAGTCTGTTGTGTTTGTGAGTACAAAGACGGTACTGTACTGGTAACTCAAGAGAGATTTGAGGATTGCACCTTTTCAAATAGCTATGTTTTTTATCAACTGCCTTCTATGCCCCGCATATTTCAAAGAAGTGCGTTTTGTAGAAGGTGCTGCAATGACTGATAAGTGAATACTTCATCCATTCTCACAGAATGCAGTCTTAAAACAAGCAGTTAGTGCCACGCAGACATTCCTTGAATTACAGACTATCACCAGTAATTGTGGCAGAGAAGGCCAGAGAAGAAAAAGGATGTTAAGAATGTATTTGACAAAAAGGTAGTCAGGGCCACTCTTTCTACAGAAAACGAGCTATGCTTTGCTTTCTACGAAGTTTTAATTTTTTTTTTAACTTAATGGGATGGTAGAAGAGCAAGAAATATGATTTTTTTAATGACATTGAAAAGAAACTTATTATCTGCTACAGGCCTTCAAAGAGTATGTTTTGTTAATATTATTAGTTTCTTAAAAATGTGTTTCTCAACTGATAGTTTTAATCAATTCCAGAAGTAGTGAAAAAGTAAAAACTGCTATGTTATCACACATACAGGCTTAACTCTCTGAAACATTAAGGGAAGATTTTTATTTCCTGTTAATTTTTTTGGGTTGCAGTCTTTGTAGTTAGTGTATGTGGTATAGTAAGCTTGACATTTTCAGACACAAGCATAACATAAGCTGACAATGTCCCTTTATATTGTGAAGTGGGAGCCACAGGGAAAGGACAAAAGAAAATAGTTTCTGTGAAACAGACAGGCCAGTTACCAGCAATAGCTTTCGTTTTATATATTTCGTGTATGACCCGTTGTGGAAAATCACTTTGTTCTCTGAAAGATCTGTGGTATATTGCTGAGGAGAGGAGAGATGGATTATTGCATTAAAATTTTTTTTTATTATTATTATTTGTTCATCCTATGTGAGTTTGGTGCCAAACAGCAAAAATTAGGAGCATACATGGGACAAATCCAGTTGCTATGACTTTGTTTGCTCTTCCTCCATCCTCCCAGAGAGTAGCAACCAGTACAAAATAAGCAGGAAACTTTCCTCCACATTGAACCACCACGTTTTTTAAGAGAACATAGCAAAGAGCAAATTGCAGAAATATAACAAATTCCCCATTTGCTGTACCTCATTAAATGATATTTTCATTTTCTTCTCTTTTGTACTGGATATTTCCAGGCCTCTGGTGACAAATGGCTATCAATGGGCTTACCATGGGAGTGCTGCAGATTTGAGGATTTATCATACACTAGGGTTGAGAAAGCAGCCATCACTCTACTTCACTTTATGAAGTGCCATTGCGAGCCCTGGAGCTGAATGGAGCCGAGTAATTTTTGTATTTGTCACCTTCCCGCGGTAGACACTGCAGGCAAGTGTTATGGGCAATCTGTCATGCAGCAGGAATGCCCAGTGATCCCAGGCAGGCCTGAGAAGGGGGTGTTGACTCGGGTACTAGCAGCAGCACATCATCCAGACCCTTTGTTGAATTTGGCCTGGGATCAGTGCCGCATGGAGCAGATCTACTGCAAAAGGAATTGGCATGTGTCCAGCGGGCTGACTGATACGCCAACTACTGTTTCTATGGGAGTACTTGTTTTTTTGTAGTGTGGGTAATTTTTTGTGGGTTTCTTTTTTGTTAATTCCCCTAACAACTGTTGCCGTTTTACCAGTCTTCAATGAAAGGCAGATTGACTGGTTTAGTGTTTTCTTTTCCTGCTATGAAAACTTCAACTTGTCATTTTAATTATGAATCTATGGGGCACCGATATACAAAACAAATTGTGTCCGAAACAGCCTGTAGCAGTTCATAATCTATGGGTAATGCATATTTCAGTTAGTCATTGGTGCTGACTATTCATGGAAATGTAAACGAAATAAAAGTGGTTGTTTGGTCATTTATCGTTGTTCTCATATGGTCACGTAAGCCTTACTATCAACTGAAAATAAATTATAATTTATGTCAATGCATATTAATGGCACGATATTGTCATGGCAACATTTACATAAATATTGTTTGTGGCATCAGATGGTCATATGACAGTTGCACCCTGAATAATTTTGTCTTTTAATAAACCAGTGATTTAGCTAGCCAGGCCTTTGCCCTTTTCATTCTATTAACAGTATTTGCAATTATAGGTGTTGTGTGCATATGAAGCATTTCCTGGTGCACAATGAGGTTTTTGAGATAATGTACAACCCAGGTCTGCATAGCATATTGAATGATGAGGATCTAAAATGTTCTTCTTTCTTTCAAAAGTACATATAGAATAGCAGGATCCTAATCTATGCAAATGGTATCCATAAGTAGCAGCCAAAGTTCTGTCATTCTCTTTCACTCCTGTGGCATTAGAAGTGTGATAGAAAATATGTGGCCTCGGCACTTTCCCAGTTCCAGATTCTGCCATCAAATTAGTATTCAATCTAATGTTTAGGGGCTTAGCCATTGTAATTAATCATGTTGTAACTGTAGAAAGATACCTAATACCCTATCCCTATGCATTATTTAGATTACTTCTGTAGTGAAAGGCACAGGCAAGAGATTAATTAAATCAAACACTTTGGGGTCTGTTTCCCCATTGATGAACAGAGGATTTGTATGCAAAACTCAGGTTAGCATTAATGTAAGTTTGTTGCGTAAATCGCTTAGGTGTTGATAGGACCAGTAAGATTTTTAGTGATCTTTTTTCCTTACTCATTTCTGTACGTCACTGATGTTCAGATGGTCATTGTTCTTAGTGAGTGAATATCATTATAATGTTTTATTGGGCAATGTAATGAGTAATTTCAGTCATTAACTGTGGGTGAACACAGGCAAACCATGCATACACATAGAATAAACGCAGGCACAAGCAAGCTTTCGATGCCATTATAATTGCAAATAGTTTATACATAACATATGAACAATGGCACTGGTTATATTTTGCTGGGGCTTCCTCTGAAATATGCTCTTTGTGTATTACCAAACAGGCTAAAAAGCAATCAGTCACCTAAAGAGTCTCATTGATGGGTAACCTTTCGTCATATATTGAACTGCATGATATGACCAAATAATTTGCAAGGTGAATCAGGTTGAAATGAAACCCTTACCCACTTTCTGTAGATGCTTGAAAATTCTGGTAACATCAGTGTAACTGCTGAGTATGATTTGGTTACCATATCTCTTCCTTGATTCTTTCTTTTTCTGTGGTGAATGCTCTGCTCTGGGCTCTTCATTTCTCACTGGCTCCATTTAATAGCATTTTCTCACTGATCTCTAGGTTTACGTTTTGCTCACTCTTGATGTTTTTCCTGATTATTTCCATTAGGACGGATAATAGCAATAGGTTATCCTGCAGGACTGAGAATAGCAATGTTATCCAATATCGATGAACAGTGTTTTCCCATCTACTACATTCCTCTGTCATTCTATTCCCTGATCAAGTGCTTCCTTACTTTGCAATGTTCTTTCTAATGTGCTTTGTAAATAAGCCATCTTTTCTTACACATTTGGGCATGCCATTCTCCAGGACTGTGCCATGTTCAATGTGTTCTCATTAGTGAATAGAACGTTTTGTCAAGTTCACAGTTTAACTTAGAATTTTAAGAGAGTGTAGTGGGTTTTTAAAAATTTTTTTAATTTGAAAAAAAAATAAATTAAGTGATTTGATAACCAGATGTGAGTTTTTAGGTATTGTCAGCTGCAGTAAATCAGCTTATGCAACTACCATCTTCACAAAGTGTATGTTTAAAAATATGGTTTTATTTTTTTAAATGCTGAAGTTAATATATTGGGATCCCAGTCTGTGAGTAAATAACTGCCAAACTTACACTTTTCAATGTTATTCAATCCATTCTTTAACTGCACACCTAAAATATTATAAATTATGCCATTCATAATTAGCCTAGTGTTTTTATGTAGTTTTAGATAGTAAACCTCATTCTCCAATCTGCTCTTCATTTTTTCTTACAAAGCAGGGAAAAAGTAGAAGGTAGAAGGTACCTTCACTAGCAGAAGTTGCTAAAACATCAAGGGACATTGTATAGATAACCTTATTTTAAGGAGGAGGTGTTCCAACTTGAATATTTACTTTACTTAGCTTGTTTTGTGTTTTGTAATAATTTCTTTTTTTTTTTTTTTAAATATATGTTGCTATCCAGGGGCAAGATCTGTACCAGGAAAACTTACTAGTTAGAAATTTATCCAATGCCAGTATAAGGTTAACAGTAATTTCCCAGTGTATAGTCGTGACCATAACCATGACTGTCAGTGTGACTCCTTCTGTTGCAACACAGATTAAGAATAGCTATCTACACGATCATGAAACTAGCATCACTCTGCTCCTATGGCTCATTACTGTGCTTGTGTATGCATATGATGTTGGAAACTTGCTTGCAAATAATTCATTCATTACCACAAGTAGTTCCATCTTCTGGCTATTGGCTGTGTATTTTTGTGATATTTTAAAGACAAGTGCCGTTCTTTAGTGAAAACACACAAATGAGATATCATAAGCTATTAAAGACAAAGTTATTATTATGTAAAGTGAAACAAATGACTTAATATTGGAGGTGTATGTTTTTGAATTCTGAATTGCTTGGGGAATTGTGGGAATGAGGCAATGAATGTAAAATATGGAAGCAGCAAAAAGCTAGCAATTTTTAAAGATGGATGAAGTAATTATCATGAGCAATGACTAACTATTGGTCTCCACTTTGTCTCTCCATATTTATTTCTCTTTCTTTTTTTTTCCCCTCTTTTGAAACATTAACTCCAGACACTCATTTGCAAAATGTTAGCATCTTTCAATAGTCTAAAAGGTATTGTCTTCACTAACCCTTCCTAAAACTTGGTCTATCTTCTGTACATCAGAGAAAATCTATGAATATGTATTTAGTTTATAACATTGGTAATAGCTTATACTTTAGTTACCATGAGGTAAAGAATAATATACAGTATTTTTTTCTCATGTATTATAATGGTTTTAAGTATTAGCTTTCGTGAGTTCTATTCCTTATTTGAAAGAAATGTTTGCATAAACATACTTAAAATGCTGAACAACTTTGTCCATAAATGATTAAGTTTACATTCCTCTGTTGGTTCTCGTCATGTGGCCCTCCTCCTAGTCATCTTTATTGAAGGTGGATTTGTCCTTTAGCAAATAAAAGAATCACTAAGAATTAGTTGAAATGGGGAAGTTTACACACAGGAATATGTCTTGGGTATTTCTATGAGTGAGACATAGCATGGGAAAAGTCTAGCAAAAACTGTTTCAGACTCCATTGTCAGCAAAAGTGCTAACTCCTGTGAACCACCCATGCATTGTAGTGAGAGGGGGGTGGGAAAAGAATGGATATGGTGTTGAGAAGACACAGAGTGATGGCAAGAAACGTTGACCAGAGAAACACTGTGTGGAAGAGGGATAACTTTAAAAAAAACCCACCAAACAACAACAACAGCAAACCCCCTAATCAAACAATAAAACAAAACGTAACAAAGCAAAGCAAAACAAAACCAAAAAAACACCCAACAACCCACCTTTTTTGGGAATAGAGTCAAAGAGAAAAGTCAGGGAGGACAGCTAAGATTAGAGTAATACCAAGAAGAAAGAAGACTCCATGGGAAAGAGTAAGGACTGTGAAGAAGGCAAGTAAGACTGCAGCAAACCAAAAAGGACAAGAAAAGGGAGACAAATGGAGAAACATAGCATTAGGAGTGCATATAGAGAGGTAATATTGCGGAAACAGATCAGCTTGGAAGAAACAAATCCTCAAATCTTCCAACTATGAGACTGTTTTTGTAGAATAGCATTTTCAGGCAAGTGATGTGGAAAACAATGGCTTCTTTAGGAAAATATATAGACTGACTGGGAGAAAACTCGAAGGCTGAATTGGGAGAGGGAGAATAAGAGCAGAAAACACTTTGCTGTGATATAGAAGACTGGATCAAATGGGATGAGGGTGAAAACCTGATATGAAATATAAGAGTAAGTTGTTTAACAAGACAGAGTAAGAGAAGAAATAAATAAACAAATGAAAATAAAGTGGCATCTTCAAAGAGGGAGAAAACTAAATGAAGAGATGGTAGTTAGAAAAGGCATTTAAAAAAATGAAATAACTCAGAAGGAAAAAGATAAAGTTTTAAGTAAGTAGGAAATAGAAAAGTAATCTAAAAGAAAATCAAGAAAAATGATTTTTTATATGTACCCTCACATACAGCATCATAACATCTCATCTTTCAAGAACATGGCAAAACTATAAACTTCTTTCTTGGGCTCAGAAATGGGCAAATTAAACCTGCTGAAGGTTAGAGAGACTTAATACTGTTGTTCTGGCTATTCCCTGACTGCAGAGATTAGCATGGCTGGGGAAGTTGTCCTGAATTGAACAATTTCCCTGTCATCTGTAGTGTGTGTTGCAGTAGGGAGCTGTGAGTAAGTAGGTAATGTTGACAACCAGTCTCTCTGGTGAGCAGTGGAAGGGAATTTTAGCTGGAAGCTGCTTTTTATGTTCAGTGCTTCAGTTGGGTGGGCTGGGGGGTAGTTTGTTATGTTACTTCTGAAGCACTTACTAGGCTTTTGAGTGCTGTAAAACAATTAATTTGTAACTAAATTCCATTTATGTATGTCTGTAAGTTATCTATTCAAATCAATACTTGAATATTTTTAGATCTATTTGAATTAGGCATTAGATGAATTCCAGCTCCTCAAGCTGTTATTGATTATGCTTATTGGACTAACTTCCAAAAACAAGAAAGCAGCTTTCAAAATTCTTCCAACAAGAAACAGGCAAATGCAGAAGTCTAACACAGACTTTTGACTTTACTTTTTTTTCCCCTCTAAGCTTGGTGGCCTCAGGAGTTTAATGTAATTCAGAGTTGGAAATAGAGTGAGATATTATCTCTATAGATAGTTTCCTCTTTTTTCAGTCACCAGAGCTTCTAATAGTCTCTGTATATTTCTAAGATTATGAAACAGTAGTTATGATTAGAAAAGCAGTGTGGGTTGTCTTCTAGTTGAGAATTATTACTGTTTTTCTTCCTGGTTTCTTTTGTAAGCAATAAACGAAGAATCAAATGTTAAGGATCACTTATAAAGAAGATTCTTGTTTTTCTTTTAATTTATATTATTTTATGTTTAACAGTTCCCACAAATTATAGATCATATTTCTTCAGAAATTTTTAAGAGCATTGCATTTGGTCTGGCTGGGATAGAGTTTATTTGTTTCGTAGCAGCTTCCATGGTGCTGTGTTTTAGATTTGTGACCAAAAAAATGTTGATAGTACGCTGATATTTAAGCCATTGTTGAACGATGTTTGTACAACATTGAGACCTTCTCTGTTTCTCATTCTCAGTGAATAGATTGGGGGTGGGCAAGAAGAGGGGGTTTAAGAGGTTAGGCATCTTCTGCTTGGGAACTGGATGGACATTGGGCTACCTGTGTGAGGTGGTGAGTGATTGCCATTGCATCGCTTGCTTTTTTCTGTTTTCTTTTTCTCTTCTTCCACTTATTTGCTTATCACAAACTGCAATTTCAGCTCTGCTTGGTCAGATAGATGTCTTTCTCCTATCTTTCCTTTGTGGTCCCAATGCATTTGCTTACTGAGCTGCACTACTCTGCATCATCAGAATCTCTCCTTGTGCTTTAATAAGTCATTTAACTTATTTTTCTGAAACACTGAGTGACCTGCATTGTGCTGAGTATACATAACTGGAGTAGACGTAGATTACTTAGAGCAGGAACAAGCATGGTTTTTCACAGCTGATTTACAAATTAGAATTTCTGTGGCTGCACTAAGGTTTCACTGATCCCAAGCTCATATAGCCAGCCTTATTGCTATCCTTATTATTACTGGCAGAGCACTGTGTAATGTGCATTTAAAATTATAAAATCATAGAAAATCACAGATTGGTTTGGGCTGGAAGGGACCATTGAAGGTCATCTAGTCCAACCCACCTGCAAGGAACAGGGACATCTTCAACTAGATCAGATTGCTCAGAGCCCCATCCAACATGACCCTGAATGTTTCCAGGGAGGGGGCATTGACTACCTCTCTGGGCAACCTGTTCCTGTGTTTCACCAACCTCATCATAAAAAAAATTTCTTCCTTCTATCTAGTCTAGATCTATGCTCTTTTCGTTTAAAACCATATCCCTCCTCCTATCGTAACAGGTCCTGCTAAAAAGATTGTCCCCACCTTTCTTATAAGCTCCCTTTAAGTACTGGAAGGCTGCAATAAGGTCCCTCAAAGCCTTCTCTTCTCCAGGCTGAACAACCCCAACTCTTTCAGCCTATCCTCCTAGGAGATGCAGTCTCCTAGGTGCAGTCTTGGACCATTTTTGTGGCTCTTCTCTGGACCTGCTTCAGTATATTTTGGGTGTTCAATTAGTCATAGTTTTTTTTACCCTTTGGTTCCTGTGTTCTTCCAATTTGTCAGCCAGTAGCTTTATTTGCTCTGCCATTCTGTGGATTATCTGTGTTGAATCAGTTTTCAAGATAGTGACTTTTTTCTTCCATATCTAAGATACTTCTTTGTACCTCTGCAGTTGTAACTCTCATCTTCCCTAATTTATTGTCCATTTTAATTTCCAACATGATAAATTTTGAGTGCAGAATAGTAGTAATATTAATGCTAATGTTTGTGACAATTTATTTGCCTGCCAAACTGGGAAGGAACTTACCCTGAACATCTCCTCTTCCCTGTGAAAAGGGTGTGTCTGTGTGTGTGTGTGTGTGTGTGTACACATAAATACATATAAAAATTATGTCGGTGATACTCAAAGTACACCCATGAAGGCACCAGCAGCCCAGCACCTTTATACCCTCAAATCATCTAACACTCTGTAGACTTCGTTTGATACTAGCACAAGGAACGCTAAGACTTTTTACAGGCTTTTGAAGATTTTTGTGGGGTTGCCAGAGAGAGTAAGGCAATCAGTATTGCAGCAGCTAATAAAGTTGTACATTTCCTACAGTTAACAAAGTACGTTTTGTGAGTTCCTTACAGTAAGCCGATATAAAACAAAATTATCCTATGTAAGTGATTAATGTGGGGCTGATCATGTATGAATTACATACTTTTCTGTCAGTGTGAGCAGGAAATCTGAGGCTTCATATATAATTAAAGGTTGATGCATAATTGAGTGTAAGTATTGGTTGATAT
Organism: Psophia crepitans; assembly: GCA_013399095.1. Lineage (NCBI taxonomy): Eukaryota > Metazoa > Chordata > Aves > Gruiformes > Psophiidae > Psophia > Psophia crepitans. Next base: position 226,585 of record VWZZ01003030.1, read on the forward strand.
ATAATTGACTATAAATCTATGATTTAGAAGTTCATTGTTAGTGGAAAAAATTCACAATATTTTTGTGCATGTCAATTTTAGCTCAGTGTTTTAGCTACAATAACACGTCCCACCCAAAAGTAATAAGATTGCAAGAAATGGACTCAATTCAAGTTGTTTTTTTAGGTTTGTATTTCTTTAAACCATTATAGGAACTAGAATTTAAGTGAAGGGACTTAAGCACTGGCTGCTATCTCCATTATCATTCTTAACAATGAAAGCAGTGGTGGGAATTTAGGAAAATATTCTTCCACAGGTGTATCACTGAGACATTTGAAAATTTTAATGGTAATACGGGAAGAAGTACTTTTCATAAAACGAGATTTTGATCCAAACACTCAGTTGGTATGAATCAGCACAGTTCATTGAAGAGGACAGCAGAGCTCCAGTGTCTTTGAAGTTTTCCCTTTGCCTGCTTAGAGTTATGGGTTAGACTGCCTCTCTGAATGGAAAGTCATGCAAGATAATTATTGCAGGAGTGAAATGCTTTTTAACAGTGAGCAGTACAGTTAACAGATCTGTCTATAGGAAATGAAAGGAAATGAAAGAAGAAGCAGTTACATGAAAATACCTGTGACCAGCTCCTTTTTCTCCTAGTGAATCAGTTTACACATACTTATTCAGAAACTGCTGTGCTCATAGCTCATACTTATTCCTGGTGCCAGGAATGCTTGAACCTGACCGTGATTTCTCCAGACAAATAATAGGGATATTAGGTACTTCTTGAAAGTTATTATGACTCTGTCTAGACAAGTGCTTACCCATGAAGTAGTAAGTTGCCATTTTAAAGTTAAAAAAATTCCTTATCTTTTTAAGGTTAAGCAGGTGATGAGGTGCCTGTGACATCTACAGCATTATGATTTCTTGTTCTCAGCACTTAAGTTGCCTTTTCAGATTGAGGCAACTTTGCAGAATTTCCTTTGAACATATCCAAGTTAAGATGAGAGATGTATTCCTGAAATCAAGACCTAATGATATTAATTTCTCCACTTTCAAAAAGAAACCATTTTAAACAAACAGAAATAGGGTTTGCATTTTCCATTGGCCTTCTATTTGAAGTGTAGTGCTATTATCTTACTAATGGAGCACAAAAAAAAAAAAAGATCGAAGCAAAAATAGGGTCTAACAGTAGAACCCATAGTTTTCTTGGTCTCGATCCCTTTAATTCAGAAAGGTATAAAATGTACGAAGTTATGCTTTGCTCAGCAAATTGTTCTGTTTTGAAATTATTTTGTTATGAACATGAGAGTGCCATAAGAAAAAGTAGGTTTCAGCTGGTTAGCTGTTCATATCTGGCTGTCTACACATCCTGTCTTATCAATAGGAAGACATAAATACATTTACAAGGATATCCTTCTCATTCGTTTTAACATGGAGGTCTATAATCAGGAGATTAACTATGTTCTACAACTACCCTGCTTTCCTCTCCATTAACTGTATAGCAGATATCTGAAGTAAGCTGAGAGAAATGCAAACCAAGATATCAATAATATAGTTTTAGGTCTTGTTTTTTTTAATACAAAATACAATACATATAATCCTTGAGAGAACCCAAATATTTAAATCAAAACTAAATTGACTTCTTCCAAGCATATTTTACACCAGAAAATGGACCATTGATGTGTGCTAATGAATTCCCTATTACATTAGTATGGAATTGGTTGCTTTGACATGATGCATTGGCTTAATTACTTATATTTGTCTCTCATGCTTCTCCATCAACAAAACTTTTAAATAAAGCATAGAATTTTTCTATTGGAACTTTTATAAAATATATTTTATGTTTTACCTTCACATTTTGGAGTCATGTATTGGAATAAATCCGTCCATCTGCCAATGAATCCAGCATTACCATTTTATAAGTCTTTGTAGAGTGGTCTGTGTATAATTATTTATACTTTTTCTAGAACAGCAAAAATGGTCCTCCTCTGGTGAGCTTCATATTTGTTGTGCGTGTGTTGGGTGTGGAATTTCGTGTTTTGCATTTATAGTTAGGTATTTTTATACTTAGTTCTTTATAATAACTGATCTTGAAAATAATTTAGTTTGGTTTAGATTATAAAAAAATAAGATCAAAATTTGTTAATTAAACCTTGAAAATACTATCTTTTTGGTTGAAGTTTTATAAGTATGAAATTTACTTTTTTTAAAAAAAAAACACAAAACCTTATCTATCACTTTAAAAATAACTGAATATGTCCATCATTAATTAGGAATTATTCAATCCTGAGCACAAATCTTATAGTCAAACCTGTGACAATGATATGGCTGAGTTAAAAGCTTCTGAATCAGTGTCTTAATGGCATTCTACTTCAATCTAAACTGTAGAAAAAAAAAAAGTTGCTTCTGTAGATATTTAAATAAAATAACTGTATTAGTTAAAGGAACAAAAACCATGGAGTTCTAAAACCTTTTCACAAAGAAACAGTAAAGGTAGTGACCGAAATACAGTGTTGCAGAAAATCCCAGTAATGAATATAAGTCTCGGCTTCTTTCTCAGTCACACATACACACACGCGTACACCCACAGGCCCCAGCACTAGCTACTGCGCTTACGTTCTGAAGAACTGTGTCTCTCTAAAGGTATCGATCTGCAGACTTTCTGAAATTAAAATGCCAGGTATCACTGTGTTCTTGATATGTTATTGATTTTCTTTGGAATTTTTTTGGGGAAAAAAAAATGTGACAGAGCTGTAGGACAAATGGAATGTCTCGGTTTTATTTAGTAGACAACTTGATTATGCAGCAGCTGACCACAACATTTTTGCTTCTTTCCCCAGCTTTCCTTTGAGAATTTCTGCTAAAATGATGGTATTTTTAGGGGGTTAAAGTGTCCTTCTGAATCATCAAATCCTTATTGATCTGATTCACAAATACCCTGAGCCCCTCGGGTGGCAGAACACACACCTGCTGCTTTTAGGCAGTTTTGACTTTGCTTTACATCCTTCAGAGGCTGGCGGGTGCCTGGAAAGAACATCTAGCACATCATAGGCCTGTCTCTTGTTTATAAGCATTGTTCAATTCACAGCCCTGATACTGAATTAAGTCTCACTCATCTGCAGTTCTCAGGGTCACCTTTACAAAAAGATAAAGTTTTTTTCACAACCAGATTACTGATGCAGTGTTTTTGATTCAGAATGGATTGCATATTTTGTTGTTAACAGTAGAATCATTCTTTCAGAAATCTTACCTGTTTCAGCCAAGGGACATGTAGTTTTACAATTTTTATTCCATCAAATCTCTTTCTGAAATCTCCAATTTCTGACAACATGTCATCTTCGTTTCTTGGAATGAAAAGAGTTTGGCTAGATATTTACTAACGTGTTCTCTGGTGAAGCATGCTGTGTGAGTATGAACACATACATTTAGGTATTCATTAGTGCCTAAAGGCTTCACTTAGCTTGAAGGCTAAGAACTGCTTATGGAGTAAAACAAGGTCTATTTTCTATTCATTTACAATTTAACTAGGTAAAAAAAAAATAATCAGAACATGAAATTAAGAATAATGTGGAATGAGAAAAGAGAAAAGGAGGTTCTTACAGTTGTGTAAAGTGTTTTGTTTTGTTTTTCAGTTATTCTGAAGAATTTACTGATGCCTTATAATTCCTAATCATACGACTGTTTGCTGCTTTCAACTTTCACAGCCTTAACTTGTGTACAATTGTGTTCATCATCATGGTTGACATCTATGCTCCTATACTGGTTTTGGCTGGGACAGAGTTAATTTTCTTCCCAGTAGCTTGTATGCTGCTGTGTTTTGGATTTGTGATGAAAATGGTGTTGATAACACTGAGCAGGGCTTGCACAGTGTCAAGGCCTTTTCTGCTCCTCACAGCGCCCTGCCAGCGAGCAGGTACACAAGGAGTTGGGAGGGGACACAACCGGGACAGCTGACCCCAACTGACCACAGGGATATCCCATACCATATGGTGTTGTACTTAGCAATAAAAAGCTGGGTGAAGAAGAAAGGGGAGGAGGAGGGCTGGATTACAAAGTGACAGGGTTTGTCTACCCAAGTAGCAGTTACACATGATGGAGCCCTGCTGTCCTGGGGATGGCTGAACCCCTGCCTGCCATGAGGAGTGGGGAATTAATTCCTTGTCTTGCTTTGCTTGTGCACACGGCTTTTGCTTTACCTGTTAAACTGTCTGTATCTCAATCCATGAGTTTTTGCACTTTTAGCCTGCCAGTTCTCTCCCCATCCCACTGGGGTAGATTGACAAAGTGGCTGTGTGGGTCTGATTTGCCTGCCAGGGTTAAACCACTACAGCTTATAAAACTATTTGTAAATCACTTCTATTGTTGATTTGCTTGCTGCTATTAGTTTAGTTACAGTTTTTGCAGCTTTTGGTTTGAATTTTTTTTCAGTTTGTTTATAATTTCATGTCCTTTGTTATTTGCTCTGTGAATTTCTTTCTTCCAGGTTATCTATTAGCAGCCATAGCTATTTTGTTGTTGAGCGTGTGTCTTTCTTCTTGAATTATTTTCCTGCTTGGGGTTATCTAAGGTGGCATTCATCCTGGTTATCTTCATCCTTTTAAAACTTTGCTGTCAACAAGGAAAAAGATTCCACCAAGGAGTAATAAACCTTATGTCATGGTAGGTTCTATATCACTGGGCTAAATCACCTTCTGTAAATACATTTTTCTCTATCAGTTACCAGGAGAGATTAGAATGACTAACTGCTTAACTTTGCATAGACAAAATAAGTAACTTTTTGGTGGCAAGGTAAGACAGGTAAGATGGAGTCTAAGGGACATGGGTTTTATCTTCTTCTAAACAATCTCTTTCTTTTTTTTCAAAGTTCCCTTCTCAAGTTGTCCTTTTGATTTTGTTTTCAATGTATCATAGGATACTGAGTGTAATTATATTGCAAATGTTGTCTTAACTACTAAGTTCTGTTGAATGTAGTACAATTTACTTGACCTACTTGGGAAGGAAAGCAAATGTCTTCAAATCTGTTCCAGCTCTTTGCACCACACATCACTTATGGCTCTCACCTTACTAAAGGTTGAAATTAGATGGTTAAGGCGACCATTATATACTGCATCTGTATTTTAAACATAGCAGAGGTAAACACAACCTATTTCTTTCCAAAAATTAGTAACAGTGCCTTGAAGAAGAGCAGCTGTCTGAGCTGAGTTCCAATCAAAGACAAGGAGTACCATTTAATAATACCTCCCTTTATGCTTTTCCTTGAGTGTAAAATTGCTTAGCAGCTTCAACGTCTTCGGATGGTGTTGCAGTATACAGCATACTAAAACATATATCACTAGGAAAAGACTGTTTCAACTCCTTTGAGAGTACTATAAAAACCCTAGGCTCATGCCACATATACTCAAACATATCTAGCACCTGCAGACTGAATGAGGTTGTAAGAGTTCTCTGTCAGCATCACCGTCATTCACCTGTGCTATGTATGCATTTTATTTCAAAATCTTTTTTAATAAAAATTCTTTCCCAAAATAATATGATTCTTTTTTAGGTAAGAAAACATAAAACCTAATTATGATTTGATATTGAGTGAGTGTCCAAGAGAACCCTGTCCTATGAAATCACTTATGCTGTCATTGTGATTATACAGAAAGTCTTCCACCAACAGTAGATATTTAGTGAAAGTGTAAGAAAATACAGATGTAACATACTAAAAATTTGTCAAAAGGAAACATAAAATTAAATACAAAACTTTTCCTACAACTTAAAAGTTTAGCGTATAAGGATAGTAATATCTTTGAAAGGTGATATAAATGTTTAGTTTTCTTTCTGCAAGCATCTCTCTTTTACAGCACTTTACTGTCATAACTAATGGTTAGTGCTTCCTTGAATTATCATCACATAAACAATTTTGTCACAATTTGGAATGTTCTGTGCATATTCTTTGGTTTAAAAAAAATCTGACATAGTTGAATAAATTACTGTAATTTCATGGAAAAAAATAAAATCCACACAGTTAAGACTTAAAATTATTTATTCAAAAGGCTGCATTATTTTCAGAATAAATAATAGCTGTATCTGTTTTCTAAGCATTCATTTGGCCCATAGAAGGGTTTTTACTTTCCAGACCAATTATGAGATTTGTCAAAAGTGGAATTTCTTTTTGGTTGTTAGATAAGTCATTGTTTGTTGATATGATCAAGGATCACTGTACTTTCAAACTAAAAGAACGTATGCAACAGTGGAATGCAGCAAAATCCTCAGATCAGAGTCAGGATTAGGTCTACACCTATAGTAAAATCTCAGATATTTTAGTTTCTGGCAGTGGTGAAAATTATATTGTTTTCAGTATTTGCTGTCTGTCAGTTTGCGACAGAAGTTGACACTGTTTGAGGGCTTACAGTGACAGAAATAGCTAGTGGGAAGTTATCTGAGTGGGAAGGAATTGCCTTAAATCTGTCTAACTGGCCTCGCATTTTCCACAGGAACAAAACAGCGTGATGTCTTGAACTTCTACACCCACAGACCTACGAAATCTTAAAGTGATAGTAAACTTGTGTTCACAAAGAGGTTTTAAGCTCCCTGAAGCAAAGCTTAACCTTTGCTTCGGTAACAGCCACAGCACACATTTGAATACATATGAAAATTATAGTATACGAAAAGCACAAAAAAAAATTGGATAAGCATAGCATAATTCTAAAAAATAACTTGAAGTAATACATGTGCTTTTCTTTTTTTTTTTCTTCAGACACCAAAACTTTGTTTTCAATATCTGTTTTTGTGTACAAAAAGTAAATTGTTTTGTTTTGGTTTGTTTGTTTTACCTTTTACTCTCATGGTAGGGACTTGCACACTGTGATGTCTCCTGGAGTTTTTCTCTTATTTTTTAATTTTAATTAGTTTAAAGTAACTGATCAATCTGCTTTAATAGCATAATATTTTCCTCATTGTAAAAGTGATTTCTGAAGACAAATGAAGAATACTAAGTAGATATCTAGTGAAATCACCTGCAAATCAGACTTAGAATCATAGAGTCATTAAGGTTGGAAGACACCTCAAGGATCATCTAGTTCAACCGTCCCCCCACCACCTATTACCCATTAAACCATGTACCACATGTACCACATCTAACCTTCCTTTAAACACCCCTAAGGACTGTGACTCCACCACCTCCCTGGGCAACCCCTTCCAATACCCAACCACCCTTTCTGAGAAGAAATTTCCCTAATCTCCAAACTAAAGCTCCTCTGGAATGACTTGCGACCATTTCCCCCTTGTCCTGTCGCTAGTTATCTGTGAGAAGAGGTCAACCCCCAGCTCACCACAACCTCCTTTCAGGTAGTTGTAGAGGGCACTAACATCTGCCCTCAGCCTCCTCTTCTCCAGACTAAACAGTCCCAGTTCCCTCAGCTGCTCCTCATAAGACTTGTGCTCCAGCCCCTTCCCCAGCTTCGTTATCCTTCTCTGGAAGGGCCTCTCCAGGGCCTCGATGTCTTTCTTGTGGTGAGGGGCCAAAAACTGGACACAGCACTCGAGATGCGGCCTTCACCAAGGCTGACTACAGGAGGATGATCACTCCCTGGTCCTGCTGGCTACACTATTCCTGATACAAGCCAGGATACCGTTGGCCTTCTTGGTTACCTGGGCACACTGCCAGCTCATGTCCAGGTGAGTGTCAACCAACACCCTCAGATTCTTTTCCTCCTTAGAAATAGCTTAGTCAAAATGCTATCTCTAAGCAGGGTATGTGAAGTTCTGAATGTACATACAAATTAGAACTCTGAGTTGGATTTGTTTAAATTTAAAGAGCTAGTGGTTCACCTGTTTCTATGCTCTGTATATGGAGATAACGTCTTTCTGCTTTCCTACAAACTAAACATGTAATAGATTGTTTATCTTGGGCTACTTTCCCTCTTGCTTCCCACTTTACACAATAGAGTTTTATGAACTACTGTAAGATAAACTGTTTTCACCGGTAAATTTAGATGTGTTTTAGCACCCTGTGGAACCAGAACCAGTTTTAGAATTTTAGGGGTCATCAAAATTATTTCATCATATAAATCCATTTAAACCAATTGGTATGTGTACAGTTTATTTCCTTTCTTTAAATGTCACTGATAAATTTTTTATAATATTAGAAAAGTGGACTATATTAAAAGTGTAAAATATGCACTTTTGACACTATACATAATTCATTGAATCATAGAGTCAGAGAATCATAGAATGGTTTGGGTTGGAAGGCACCTCAAAGACCATCTAGTTCCAATCCCCCTGACATGGGCAGGGACACCCTCCACTAGACCAGGCTGCCCAAAGCCCCATCCAGCCTGGCCTTGAACACATCCAGGAAGGGGACACCCACAGCCTCTTTTGGCAGCCTGTTCCAGTGCCTCACCACCCTCACAGTACAGAATTTATTCTAAATATCTAATCTAAATCTACCCTCTTTTAGTTTAAAACCATTACCCTTTGTTCTGTCACTACATGCTCCCTGATAAACAGTCCCTCTCTGTCTTTCCTTAGGCCCCCTTTAGGTACTGAATGGCGGCAATTAGGTCTCCCCGGAGCCTTCTCTTCTCCAGGATGACTGACCTCAACTCCCTCAGCCTGTCCTGGTAGGAGAGGTGCTCCAGCCCTCTGATCAACCTTGGGGTCTTTCTCTGGAGCTCCAACAGCTCCATGTCCTTCTTATGCTGGAGGGCCCAGAACTGGATGCAGTACTCTAGGTGGGGTCTCACAAGAACAGAGCAGAGGGGGACAACCACCTGCCTTGACCTGCTGGCCACTCTGTGTCTGACACAGCCCAGGACACAGGTGGCTTTCTGGGCTGCAAGCGCACACTGCCGGCTCATGTTGAGTTTTTCATCAAGCAGCATGCCCAAGTCCTTCTCCTCAGGGTTGCTCTTGATTCATTCGCTGCCCAGCCTGTAGTTGTGCTTGGGATTGTACTGACTTTTCTGTAGGACCTTGCACTCGGTCTTGTTAAACTTCATGTAGTTCACACAGGCCCACCTATCCAGTCTCTCCAGGTCCCTCTGGATGGCATCCCTTCCCTCCAGCATGGTGACCAAACCACACAGTTTGGTGTTGGCAAACCTACTGAGGGTGCACTCGATCCCACTGTCCATGTCACTGACAAAGATGTTAAACAGTACCAGTCCCAGTACCGAACCCTGACGAGTACCACTTGTCACTGATGTCCACTTGGACATTGACCACAACTCTTTGAGTACAACCATCCAGCCAATTCCTTTTCCACCAAGTAGTCCATCCACCAAATCCGTCTCTCCAATTTAGAGTCAAGGATGTCATGTGGGACAGTGTCAGATGCTTTGCATTTGTCCAGGTAGATGACATCATTTGCTCTTCCCTTATCTAGCAACGCTGTAACCCTGTTGTAGAAGGTCACTAAATGTCAGGCATAATTTGCCCTTAGTGAAGCCAGGTTAGCTTTTACTAGTCACCTCCTTATTTTCCATGTGCCTGAGCATAATTTGCAGGAGGAGCTCCTCCATGATCTTGCCCAGCACGTAGGTAAGACTGACTGGCCTGTAGTTCCCTGGGTCTTCCTTTTTTCCCTTTTTGAATATGGGGGTTATGTTTCCTCTTTACCAATCAGTGAAAACCTCACCAGACTGCCATGACTTCTTTAATATGATGAACAGTAGCTTGGCCACTTCATCTGCCAGTTTCCATGGATGCAGCTCATCAGCTCCTATGCACTCATGCACCTTCAGGTTCCTTAGATATTCTTGAACTTGATCTTCTACAGTGGGTGGTTCTTCATTCTCCCAGTCCCTGACTTTGCCTTCTGCAACTTGGGCCGGATGGCTAGAGCCCTTGCCAGTGAAGGCTGAGGCAAGAAAAGTCATTGAGTACCTCAGCCATCTCTATATCCTGGGTGACCCACATTTTCCCTCATCTTCCTTTTATTGCTGACATATTTTATAGAAACTTTTCTTGTTATCTTTAACATCCCTGGCTAGGTTTAATTCTGTCAGGGCTTTGGCTTTCCTAACCTGATCTCTGGCTGCTCTGACAATTTCCTTGTATTCCTCCCAGGCACTTGCCCTTGCTTCCACCCTCTGTAGGCTTCCCCTTTTTGTCTGACTTTGTCCAGGATCTCCTTGTTCATCCACACATGCCTCTTGGTGTTTTTGTTTGATTTCCTTTTTTGTCGGGATGCATCTCTCCTGAGCTTGGAGGAGGTGACTCTTGAATACTAGCCAGCTGTCTTGGGCCGCTCATCTCTCCATGGCTTTGTTCCAGGACATTCTAGCAAGCAACTCCCTGAAGATGTCAAAGTCTGTTCTCCTGAAGTGCAGGGTATTGAGCTTGCTGTGCGTGCTCCTCACAGCCCCAAGGATCTTGAACTCCACCATTTCATGGTCACTGCAGCCAATGCTGCCCTTGAGCATTACACCTCCTACCAGTCTCTCCTTGTCAGTGAAAACAAGGTCCAGCATGGCACCCCTCCTTGTGGGCTCCTCTACCACTTGGAGGAAGTTATCATTGACACATTCCAGGAACCTCCTGAATTGCTTGTGCCCTGCTGTGTTGCCCCTCCAACAGATATTCAGTAGTTGTAGTCCCCCATGAGGACCAGGGCTTGTGAATGGGAGGCTGCTCCTACCTGCCTGTGGAAGACCTCATCCACTCAGTCCTCCTGGCCAGATGGTCTAGCAGACCCCTGCTAAGATGTCCCCTGCCCCTGCACTCCCTTTAATCCTGACCCATGAACTCTCAATTGGCTCCTCATCCATCCCCAGGTGGAACTCCATGCACTCCAGCAGGTCATTAACATAGAGGGCAACACCCCGTCTTCCTAAAAAGCCTGTATCCATCCATCACAACACTCCAGTTATAGGACCCATCCCTTCTCTGTAATGCCTGTTCTTTAGTCATCCTGCATCAAGACTACAGTTATCTATGTAATAAAAAGATATCTCATGATCCAGCTGAGTTAGTGCTGAAATTGGTTAAGTACAAGTTTTGCTTAACTGTGTTATGCTTAGCGTTGGTGTCTAAAGTTAATTTTTTACAGCGAAAACACATACTCTTCCAATTCCTCTTAATTGCTGGGCATGTTATGTAAGATATCAGTCATTCACTCTCTCTTCCAAACTCATACTTTCTTGCTACAGGGTAATTAATCCTTATCGAACATTTTTGAAAGGTCAGTTTTTGAGGTCAAATAAAAAAAAAAAGTCAGTGAAGTATGTTGTGTGGGGTGTTTTTGTTTGTTTGTTTGGGGTTTTTTCTTTCTTTCTTTTAGCATTAGCAAAAAGAACATTTACTGGTTTAGAATTGCAGATACATTTCACTGATTTCTACATGATTGTATCAAAGGCATTCCATTCTCTGATTACTCAAGTCTTCAAAGAAAAATATCATAGAGAAAAAAAAAAAGCTCTCTTTCAGCCATCATTGAGCTGCTCATGCTGTTAGTACAAGTATGAAGTTCAATACGAGGGCAAAACCTACAAGTGGAAACACTAAAACACAGAAGTAATATATGATTCATTTGCCCTTTAGTATTTGGATGATAAAAAGCTAAAACCAATACCAATTACACAATTTCCTGATATCCCACCTTTTCTTCTTATTCTTTTGCTTTCTGGTGCTAGAACTGTTTCTAAAAGAGCAGAATAATTTCTTCTGACACATCGTGCTTGGTATCTGTTACTAATTCAAATGTTCCAGAAGGACTGCAGTATTTCTTTCAAAAACAAGGTGATCAAAAAAGTGGATAAATGCAACAAAGAAAGATGGGCCATGAGGGAAGATTACTCCAACTTTTATTTTGGTGGCCAACCTGGTGATAAAGTCAACACTGTGAAGAAGCTAAGTTTAAAGTATATGCAATGAAGGCACATTCTACATAGAAAATTTAATAGAGCTGCTGTTTATGACTCTTAAAAGAGGCCATGTGCAAAAAAAATCTAATATTTAAAGTAAAGTCTGAAATTTAAACCAAACCAAACCCAAACCTATTTACCTGGTAAACTGTCTCCCTCCTCTCTAATAATCAGATTCTACCAGTAACTTTGTAAGGGAGCATTTATTTGCAAGTAAAGAATAACCTGAAATTTTGGGGGTCTTGTAATCTGCAAAACTGCATTTACTGTAGGGGAACTGTAACAATATATCAAATAAAAAATGGAGGAATGCTGTGTTTCTGATGTAAAAGAGAGGATGTTGACAAGGTTGCTATGATTACTAGACAAAACAGTTTATAAGCTAAGCTTATTTACATGGACTATATATTTAGAGAAATATTTATACAGAGATAGGAAAAGGTTAGATGGAAAGCGTGCAATTATATATAACAGTGCACAAAATTTTATGTAATGACACTCTGCCTCTAAAATACAATTTAGCTCAATACTCAGATCTCCTGAATTGATATAACGAATCAACAGTGACCAAGGATAAGGTGAATCAGATAATGCAGTGATTCTGTTAGTTATTTTAAACGTGTGGTTTCAATATTTTTGCTTTTGTAAATATTCGGTAGGTTGTCAGGACAGTTTCTTAATGCACAATGCAAAATATAGTATTTCCCACTTCTATAGTGTGGAAAACAAAAATCCACACACACACCCCCCAGCCCTCCCCTTCCTGCTCCCTCCTTTATAATTTGTTTCTTTGATATATGTGAAGTGATCAAACTCTCCTTGATTACAAGAGTGTAAAGTCCCTTTACGTGCATTTGCTCTCTGTGGACCCTGTTGTGTATAAAGTAACTGGAAAAAAAGAAAGGTGTTATAGAAATGCGTAATCTTTTTTAGGAACAGATTTAGTAGTCAATTTTTCTTTTTAATTCGTTGCAGATCTATTCCTTTCTCTATCGACTTAAAACAAGATACTTTCTGTTGTGGAAAGCTAGCACAAGTATAGCTGACCTAAATTTAATTAATGAGCACAAAAATGAAGGTAACATTAAAGATGAAGCTTGTTGATGACAGAAAACAGTTGTTGCAGGTTAATAATCTTCCATCGATTGTGCTATTGATGCTATTCCCAACACGTGAGCATGGCCATTTACAGGAAAATTAATACGTCTTTGTTTCCACTCCTAAATAGTAGTATGTCATGACATAACAAAAGAAAAGGTTGATATGCCACCTACGTAATTTAGTTGCAGCACCATTCTTACGAATCACAGTCAAGTAATTAATCTTTTAGCTGGAAGACAGTAGTAGTGATATTAAGAAAATATGGGAACAATAATAGTTTTTATATAAGGTAAAGAAAGTAACAGTTTTAGGGAGGATTAATACTTTGCAAGAAATATGGAGAAACGGAATTATGCTCTCGGTGTATCAAATGTCTCGTTAATGGCTATTGCTACCATACAACAGATGCATAGATGCAGGAATTGAACCTGGATGAACATATACTAGATTTATAAGTGTTGCAACAACAAGATTTCTAGAAAGTTTGCTACTTTGTATGCAGCATATACTACATTCAGTCTAATTGGTTTTTCATGGATTTGGAGATACATTCTACAAATAGGAGTGCATCTGTTTTCCCCAAGACACACATTATTCTGATTAAATATTTGAAATTAAGATGGAGTGATTTCATGTGTTAGTTTTGATTATACTGGTTGGTTCAATGAAAAAAAATGGCAATCTCTTATAAGTGTTTCAAAAATCTGAAGTGGCATGACTTTGTGATTAAAATTGTTTAATTAGCATTTCTTGAAATACTAGGAATTAAAAGGAAAAAATTAAGAATTATCTGACAGTTTTACACTAAAAAAAGGCGGGCTTTACATTTGTGCTTTAGGGTTTTTTCTTTTTTTTTCCCTTTTTTTTTCATACCTATATCAATTGGTAGATCAAAGTAGTTAATTCTGTCTCTATATGTGACGTAAATTTTCTTCTTAATTTGCAATGTGTACTGATCCCTAAAATGTGGCCATGTGTTCTTAACAGCCACTCTGTCTAAGAGCTTTTGTTTAAACAATATTTGCAGAGTGTCTACTATAGGATCTATTAAAAAAATAAAAGCCGAACAAACTTAAATTCTTCTACTTTTGCAAATAAAATCATAGAAAATTGCAGAGCGGTTTGGGCCAGAACGGACCATTGAAGGCCATCTAGTCCAACCCCCCTGCAATGAACAGGGACATCTTCAACTAAATCAGGTTGCTGAGAGTCCTGTCCAACATGACCCTGAATGTTTGCAGGGAGGTGACATAGACGACCTCTCTGGGCAACCTGTTCCTGTGTTTCACCACCCTTATTGTAAAAAAATTTCTTCCTTCTATCTAGTCTCACAACTGAAAATAAAAATTGTGTAATGTTTCATAAAGAGCAGGTGAGTTCTGAAAACTCAAACCTTGTTTAATTTCAGAAGTATTTTCTCCCTGCTTTCTGTATATATGGTGCTCTCCTTCTTTTGGATTATGAGATCTAAAAAACAGAACCAACCAAAAAACCCGAAAAACAAATCCAACTTAATGACCTGTTAAATTACTTTTTTAATATTTCAACTTGCATGAGAAGTAAACTGCTGTTGAGATTCCACAGTATATTCTGACTGGTTTAGATGGGTGATTGATACTGAACTTTACTAAATGATGAGTTTTTTCTGAAACAGGAAACCTGCCTTGAGGAAGTTATGAATACAATGGCAACATATATCTCACCTAACTTCAGCCACTTCAAAATTAAGAATCTTGTCTGCTCTTTAGGTAATAGAAAGAAATAAGCATATTCTCAGAGCAAATTATTGCATACAAAACCAATCATTCACTCTATTCTAAAATTGCATAAATCATTGCTTGGATGTGATTCGAACATTTCCATCTCCATTGCCATGAGAACCAACATAAAGTATATTAGCATAAGCTAAAATATTAGTCAGGAAAAACACATCTAACACTAGCTGTGCTAACTGCTTCTGGAGAAATTTGCACTTTGAAAGAGGCTATTTTTTCTGATGAGAATACGACATATCTGTAGGTAGCAATTTTTTTTATAGAAATAATTATGTTTACATGTTATATCAGTTAAGCAGGATGTTTGGGGTCTGGAGATGAAGACAAATCTTCAGTAAGCTCTTGGTTTAACAGAAGGATAGTGACATGGCTAGATCATTTTATATATCGTCAGAAGGCACTTGAAATGAGAAGTCTATTTACTCTATATATAATGGATAAAAGAATATTATTTAGCATATTTTTAATAGGAGTTTAATTGATCAATATCTAAAGTTAGATACAATATTTTCCTGAGAGGAAATAATCTTTGTATTTTTTGTCCTTTCAATAAACACTTGCTTAGACAATCATGCTATTCATTTATCTCTTTTGAGTTATTTTTATTGTGCCTATTTTCTTGTCATCCATGAAATTTTGTTTAGGAAACATTAATGCTCATTGATACGACACTGTTAGCACAGAGAGTACTACCAATGTTAAAAATGGCAACGAATGGATTGTCACGTTATTAAATTGTCAGTGACGAATCAGTAACAAAATTCAGGTCAATATTTTTCCTGTAAACAAATTTTCAGTCACCAGGTTCTAGAGAAAGGATTTTCAGGTGAATCAAAGATACAAGAGAGTCCAACAGAGGACTACAAAGATGATGAGGGGACAGAATCATCTCTCCTATGAGGAAAGGCTGAGAGAGCTGGGTCTGTTTAGCCTGGAGAAGAGAAGACCTAGAGGGGATCTCATCAATGTTTATAAGTCTAAAGGGTGGGTGTCTAGAGGATGGGGCCAGACTCTTTTCAATGGTGCCCAGCAGCAGGACAAAGGGCAATGGACCCAAACTGGAACACAGGCAGTTTCCATCTCAGTATGAGGAAAAAATTTACTGTGAGGGTGACCGAGCTCTGGCACAAGCTGCCCAGAGAGGTTGTGGAGTCTCCTGCTCTGGAGATATTCAAAACCCACCTGGACATGATTCTGTGCAACCTGCTCTGGATGAGCCTGCTTTAACAGGGTGAGTGGACTAGATGGTCTCCAGAGGTCCCTTCAAACCCCTGCCATGTTGTGATTCTGTGAAATCTGAGGTTATTTCTGCTTTGAGAGCTATTTCAGCCATCTTTCACATCTTTGAAATTAGAAGCTAGAAGAATATACCAGTCAGGAATAACTGATGCACTACTGATGTTCTTTTCATAGATTTGAATCAGTCTTTTTAAAATTTTTTTTTAATTTTTTTTCTTATATTTTTTCCCTGACTTCTTTCCCCATTATGCAAGTACTGAGATTTCTCTCTGTGAATTACACATGTAAGTATATTGCCAGGCTGTAGGAAGGATACAAATTAAAATGTCTTACAGTAGTAGCAAAAGTACTAATGTCAATTACATTGTACACACTACATAGAAAACTCTTGGAATGTGTTAATGAGAAAGAGTCAGAGGTCACTGCTCTAACTAGTGATTCAGGATGATGCATTTTGGTGAAAAATTTTGGACAAAATCATTCAACAGATGCTTCACACACTACATTAGGTGTAGCTAAGTGCTTCTGCTATAGAAGTTATTTTACTAATATCTTTTCCAGAGGGAGACAGAGTCAAGACACATTCATTTAATCTTAACTATGGTTATATGAAAAGCAAAAGTGTTGCAGATATTTTGTTTGATGAAAGAAAATGAGTTTGTTTGGTTTGGTGGTTTGGTTTCTTGGGTTTTTTTTTTCCATTTTTTATCATTGTGATAAAAATTACTGATGCAGTGGGTCAAGCCATTCAATTTATAACAGTTTTGAATTTTGTTGTTTAGAGAGATAAAAGATGTTGAAGCACATTTAGAACTGTCATTTTTCCATTATATACATTGATTTTAATTAACCTTGTAATTTGGGGGAGTGGGGAGAGAAGAGTGTTGAGAATTTAAATATTTTTCTATCTATCTAGAGTTCTGAAAATAATAAAAATATAAAATTAATAAAAGTCCTGATAATTTTATTGTTTATGTATGATTATGATGTTATGGTATTATACCATAAATAGAAAAAAACAACCCACATCTGAAAACATTCACAATATAAAAATTCCAAATTTACATTTCATGAAGACATTAACATTATGTAAAAAGTTTCTTATTGTCTGCTTCCTATCTAATTCCTAGCATCTAATTTTCAGTAAATAATTAATTGGAAGTCAATGCATGAGAGGTTGAGGAGGTGATGCACATGTCAGCATATGGGTGGGAAGAGAAGGAAGGACAAGAGGTTGGGGTATGCAAAGCACCCTGAATATCCAGGCACTGACAGCTAGCATAACTTTCCAAATTTTTAGAAAAAAAAACCTAACCAAAGTTAAGAAGGTGTGAACTTGGCAGTACAGTTGTTAAATTTCTATTTTAATTAAGCTTTGTATTATTATATTTCTTAAAATAAAATAACAATTTTTATTCTTGTCATCTTTGTTATCTATGATTTTATTACAGAATTTCTATTCAAAGTTAGCCAAGACTTTTTCTTTTCAATTCTTTCTGTGAACCAGAACAGACTCAAACAGTGAAATTGTAATTCACTAGCAGGAAAAGCAGGAAAAATCCCACAAAACCCATTAATTTCTTGAAGCATGTCTGTACATTTTCAGGATTTATGCCACCAGACAACCTATGATGAGGACTGCTGCAGACATTACAGTTTCAGCTGATGGTCCAGCAGCAGGGAGCCCAGATGTGCTGGGAGTCCTGGCAAAAATGAGCTTTGAAGGTGTTCAGGGATCTGGCTTCACAGTCTAGTGGTCTGATGGCCTGTTGACCACAGCTGGGTTGAATTGAGCATCCAGGTGGACTACAGCCAGCTGGTGATGGGAAGGTCTGGCCCTCAGACAGATCTATCAAAGGGAAATCTCAAGATCAGGGAACCACAAATTTTAGGTTTTCATTATATTTTATTGGATATTTGGGTGAAACAGGTTGGGCTTATGACTCAGCACTTCTGCAATTCAGTGACACAATTGCACCTTCCATTTGTCTTGAACTATCAAGGTTTTTTTCCCTTGTCTTGTTTTTTTTTCCTAGCAAGGTTTAAGTAGGGTGGGCTCAGTTGGGATCAAGCAGGATGAGCTCACTTACACTTATTTGTGGTAACTACTTAGTCAAACATAAGAGTCCTCTTCATTTACATTTAGTAGAAGAATATGTATAAAAAGAGAATTAATCTATACTGGACTTCCCTGTCTTCCTAGCCTTTCCCCCTTTCAATGTCACTTCATCAGTTGCGGAATATAAGAGCAAGGAACTAAAACCTTGGCTTCATCTAAGTTACAGGGAATGCAGTCATAGCAATTTTAATGTAAACGGTTTTAAACTATGTCTTTGCACATTCCTGTTCATAGCTGTCCCGCTGGAACACATGGAGGTCAGTTTTAATTTATGTCAAGCTGCTGTGGTCACAGAGAACTGAAAACAAAACCCAGCACTTATTACTAACAGAAAAGGCTTTTCTTTACTTCTATTGAAACAAAATTGTGATGGGACAGTCTTTGTGGGAGGTCCATGCACTGGTTATTTATCCTTGATCTAGGATGATCTTCGTTAGCTACCCAATGTCTATCCAAATATAAAATATTGGTCTTTAAAATACTTTTCTACCAAAACTGGCTACTGAAGAACCTCTCTCAAACTGAATAGATAATACAGTATCATCTTCCTTACATATTAAATTGGGGTCCAAATTGTATCAGGACAGAGAAAACATGATACCGGTAACTCACAGAGAGACGAGCTGATATAAATAATTGTGTAAGGCAGGGAAATACTTTTTTTTTCTAGATTAAATTTTCTTTTACAGATTTTGACAGTAATTTAAACTACTTGAGCATCAGTGGACAAGTGAGTGTATTAGTTATGTCGAAGGGATAATGCCTACCCTGACTTTAGCGTGTAGGTTGTCTGCATTCTGCATTAGAGTTAATATTCAAAACTACCTTAGCCTCAACTTTGTTATCAACCTGTACAGTAGTTGTACAAGTGTTTGTCATTGTTCAGTGTAATTCTTCATTGATTAAAACCACATTGGAAATTAAAGCCTTTCCTCAACCCTGGACAAACTTCTTAGTGAAAACTTCTTTCACTATGGCAGGATGTTTTTAAAAAAATAATTCATATTTATGTTCCTTTCAGACAAAATTTCTTGAGAAATGACATGTACTATGAAACTGGAAACTTTATCTTCCTGTCAGAGCTGCTGCAGTAAAGTCAACTGAACAAGATAATAACATATCTCTTGTAAAGGTGGAAGGTGAGTCAGTGCACAGGGGAAGAAAGATGAAAGAAGCTTTCAATCTCAAATCATTTTGGAACAAGCAATGACGTGTCAGGCAGTCTTAGCTGGCTAAAGTGAGGGCTGCCAGGTCTAAGAATGTTGGATATGTAGGTAAAGTTATATAAGCTGGAACTGAAACAGAGAAAAATCTCCTTAAAGACATTAAAACTATGCCTTTTCGGCACTATAAGGAATATACTAATTTTGAGAATGGCGCTTCATTGTTATTAAAATGTATTTTCAATGGGATACACTTGAAAATATTTTTTAAAAAGAAATACTAAGTGTGATTATTTATTTTTTTTATTAGTAAATGGGAAAAAATCATTAAATACATTGGAGAGAGATTTAAAAATATCTTAAATAATTACAACTCTCACTATAGACATACTAAATGTTGTATATTTTTGGAAGTAAAGGTTTGTCTTGGAAAGGTAATATATAAGTTTCCTAAGCTTTCTCAACAAGTGATTTCCTTAATGTTTCCTGACTATTGTATATAAAATACAGGAAAAATTGCTGTGGTTAAATTGGAACAGTATAGGAAATTGGATGATCTTGTGGCACTCTGCTGTGAATTTTCTTAAGCAAGAAAATACTTGCTCATTTTCTCCAGTGACCTCATTGCTCAAGGCTGTGAGTAGGTTGGTCTCCGAGAATTTAACCAGAAGTTAATCCAGAATTTACCCAGGGTTGATCTTTAATTTCTTCTTCCTGTCTGTTAATCTCCACTAAACAGAATTCTCTTCAGAAGTTGAGGATCTACTCTACTCTTCCAGATAAACCCTTGAACATACTCTCTAGAGTCCACTAGCCTGCTCTTAATTTTTGCTAATGTGACCTTGAATTCATTCAAGTGAACCATTCATTCAGAACAACACCTTCAAGTTTTAAATCATCTAAAGATAACCCCATTCCCATATAAGTTTGTATAACCTGTATGGATAATAAAAAGCACCATCTTTCAGTCAATGGGGCAAGTTTACCTTCAGGAAAACTAAGTGACCAAAGTGAAAAATCAACTAGTTAACATTAGATGTTTATAAAATGCATTTGTTCTGGTTAAAGAAAAAGGCTGTATGGTATTTATATGCTGAGAAAGTATATAACAAATGATGTCATGATTAATTCCTTCTTTCAGTCATTGGAAAGCCAGAGTTTCATATGTGTATAATTATTTTCACTCTCCTCAGCAATTGTGTATTTCGCTATGATGGGAGCATCTAAGCATCTCTTCAGTCAGTGATGTTTTTATACCGCTAAGTGTTTGAAGGTTTTGGCGGTTTAGTTTGGTGGGTTTTTTTCCTGTTTCTCTTCTAATCAATAGGAGAAATCATTACAGTTTTGTTATTTGTTTTCCTCCTCATGAATCAACTTAGTAAGAATGCTGTTCTTCTTTCTACCTGAGGCTGCAAAGCTCCTCTTATAATGCAAAGTAAAAGCTGACAGTCATTTTTGAAGCAGCTCATCCAAAACCACCCTAAGGAACCCAGCCCAAAGTGGACTTCTGGAAAAATAACAACCAGGAGAAGGCTACGCGAAATAGTATGACAGCAACACACTGTTCATGATTATGCTTCTTCATAGAAAAGCCAATCAGGAAAAAATAGAGATTGTTTTATGAAGCAAAATATATGATAAAAATGTCCAGACTGCATACACTTTCTCTATATCCTATATACAGTCATGTTTCGGAAAGAAGGAGCGGAAGCACAACCTTTGGATTTCATAAGTCACTAAAATAAGTTGTATTTCCCTTCCAGTTTTGGACCTGTATAGAGGAAATTATATTCATATGGCCTTGGTAAAAACTAATGGTTTGTCTTCTCTGAGTGGAAAAAACAAAGTCCACTGCAAAGTTGAGGAAGCATTGTTTTTTTCTTCTTTCAGAAGTTCTCCCTGTCTCTTTGTGATGTGTTTTACAGAGTAAGTAGAGTTTTAGGCATCTGTGAAAATCTGCAGGTGGTAAAGGTTCAAAGAGTTTCTGTGGATACGTTACTCTTTATTCTTATACAAAGCTAGAAAGCAAATATGAAAATTGACATTTTTTTCCTCTGTCTTGTTTTTAGAGGTTTAAAATGAAGGCGAACAGTAGATGACATGGGCTATTAGAATAAATTGAAGGGAGGAATGTGGCTGTTCATGCATTTGATTATGTGGAATTCTAACTACACATAATGCCGTGATAGATGAACACATGAAAAAACAGTTTATTTTCTTATTTAAAGGAAACCATTTGGAAGCAGTTTCTATATCCATCTCTATAATGTGTCTGTCTATCTCTACCTACATATTTTATATTTAATTTTTGAATATCTATTCAGTGTCAAGTCTTATTTCATTTTCAAGACTTTCAAATATTCTGTTGCCTTCTCTGGAATATTTGACTGTTCTCATCATTAAGTAGGCTCACCTGAAGACATGAGATACTGGAAATATTTTAGGAAAATCTACAATAGTAAAATTGCCAGATCTTTTTTCCATATCTGGATAATTTGTATTAATATTTGAACTTCTAAGTACTTAGAATTAAAGCAAAAAATAAGTCAAATCCTTTTTCCGTATTTAGTATCACTGCAACACATACTTCAGTCCACAATTGAGAAGAAGGTATGTAAACTATATGAGCTTTTGTCATTAATCTAAGCAGGAAAAAAGTAAGAATATTACGGCTTCCTCCTGAGACAGCAAAAGGTAGAAAATGATCATTCTGTTTCAAAAGAAACCGTGAAAGTTGCTGTTATTCAAATAAGCTAAAGCTGAAGAGTAAAGAAGTGTGTATTGCGCTAGAAAATTCCACCAAGTTTCAGTGTTCAGAGTGAAAGACATGATTTTTCTTGATCTACTCAATGCTGAAAAGAAGCTTGAATTTCTCTGCCACAGGTCGTCTGAGGATCCTAACTAATAAAGAAATTACTATCACTGCAGTAAGTAACTTAATTTTTCTTCTGTCTCAGTATGACTGGAGAGCTTGGATTTGAGGGGGAAATTTTGGTGTCAATAACCTGGAATTTTAAAGCTGTTCAAAGCTCCTAAAAACTGGTTTCTAGCATAGTCCTATTTTATTTAACTTTGAAATATTATACTGGAGTAGTGGTCCTATTTAATAATGGTAATTGGAATACGTTCCTATTTCTATATTACTGTTGTTTTCCAGGTCTTTATTTCCTCCTGCAAGGGAAGGCATGGCTGGTCATTTAGGTGATATGGGTTTTGTCCTCTCTTGGATCAGTGACTTAAACATAGGATTTAATTTTAAAGAGGACTCACAGGTCTACTACTGCCAACAATAAGATGACCTAGTAATATTAAGAGTTCAAAGTTTAATTGCAACAGATCAATCACTGCAAAGTTCAAAGACCATTATTAAGCAAGCTGTGTATTCTAAGTCTTGAGGCAATATAGGATTAATTGTCAGGAAAACAGTGGAAAAGGAAAGCACTTTAATCTTCTTGTCCTCAGTGTGACATATGTCAAGTTTCCAAATATGCAACATGATATCATAGCTGCAGGAAGAGAGCCCAATTTAGTCAAGGAGAAGGTGCAAAGTGACCTGGTGGAGCTTTTGAGTTTTTATTTTTAAGTTATTAAAGCCAGTAATATTTAAAGGTGCAGTACCCAAATTTTCCTCCAAAGTTTGGATACAAACTTTGAAGATATTTACTGATACTGAATCTTTTATTTTTCTAATGCTCCTATAATTATTTCAGGATATTAGTTATCTTTGAAAGTTCATAATAATGAATTCATAATAATGAATTAAGGTTGGATTGATTTCAGTATTAGAAAAGAAACTGTTTTATTACAATGAATCACAACTTCCACACCCGTGAATCTTCTGGTATGTGTCTACACAAACTTTTTAACTGACTATGTTGTACATATGCATCAAACAAAGCTAGCATCAAGTAGTGAAACAGAAGAAAGCTTAAAAAGTCTTGACTTTGGGAATATAGTGACTTTTCTTTGGAGTCTTGACAGGGGAAAAGTCTGAGAAAGAAAAGTGATGATCCTTTGTTTACTCATGTTTTTTTTGTTTGTTTTTCTTCATAATATATGATTATCCATTGCACATCAAACAAACATTATGGTTAAGGTAAAATCACGTGAATGACATCCCTATAAAATAAAAATGAGGCAGAAATGTCAGTCTTGGGTAAAAAAATAAACAAAAATTATACACCGTTGTTCATGCATTTTATGCAATCCTACACAGAAATATAAATAATTTTCCAGTCTACTAACAAAGTTTTAGCTGTTCTAATACATTTACTTTTGGGCATTACTTTTAAAGAATGGCGGAGAAAGTCCAGAAGAAAGTAATATGAATGATCAGTGATACAACTTATATCTGAGATATACTTGAAAAAACAGAGGTATTATTGTTTTAAAGGAAAGATAACTAAAGCTATTACTTAATCATCACTGGAATCCACTTGATAGCCTGCATTAATATTCTAACATATTTAGCACAAATATGTTGGTCATTCAAATATATACTAAAACCAAAACATGGATGGAAGCTGGGGCAGGCAAAATATAACCCCAAACCCTACTCTTAATACTGAACATGCTACTTCATGTTCATGGGCATAAAATTCAGTGGTCTTTTGCTAATTTTAATTTCTTAACTGAGAACCTATGTAATCACTGTATGAATACTTTTAGTAATAGAATATCTCTAATACGTAACAACAAAGTTAGACCAGACTCATGTAAAGCATCTGTGGATTAGATTAAATCTAGCCTGTTTGGCTTCACACTAAAATGGTTTTACATCATCAGTTACACCTGAGAAACAGTTTAAGAAACAAGTTTGTGAATTTGATGGCTTCCTCTCAGATAAAATGGGGCATCTCACTTCACATGTATTTTTAGTCCCCTGAAAATGGTTTAAATGAAATTATTTGTTTGACTTTGCTTGGAGGTTAACTAGAATCACTTGAAGGAGAATACCCTTTCTCCACCTCTCAGGAGATTATAACAAACTGCTAGTAAGTATTATACTAGAATCATAGAATGGCCTGGGTTGGAAGGGATCCCAAAGATCATCTAGTTCCAACCCCCTTGTCCTGGGCAGGGACACTCTCCATGAGACCTGGTTGCCCAAAGCCCCGTCCAACCTGGCCTTAAACACTGCTGGGGGGAGAGAGGCATCCCCAGCTTCTCTGGACAAGCTGTTCCAGTGCCCCACCACCCTCATAAAGAATAATTTTTTTTCTAATATCTAATATAAATATACCGTCCTTCATCTTAAATCTTCTTAAACTCTTCTTAAGAGGACTTCACTTACGTCTTCTGGGTTATGAAGAAAGGTGAACTCAAAGGTGGGAAGTTTATATTCAGCAGTAGAACACAGAAAAAAGGGTTTCTAAGTGCTACAGTAGGTACGGACAAACCACAATACCCAGTGTGGGAATGATAATTGTGTTGTAGTTGCAATGCTTTATTTTAGAATTAAGAGGTTACCAAGACGGTTATGTGGCTTGAAAGGAAATGCAATAAAACCCTCCAACTATGTATAAGGTTTGAGAAATAAATAAATACACATAAGATTATTTTTTTTTCCCTACATAGAGGACAAGAAATAATTGGTGTTTGTTTCAGTAAGAGAGAAACATACTTCCTGACTTTCCAATTGGAACATTTTTGTCTCTGTGAGGATTCTTCCTCCTGCTGTATGCTTCAAAATTTTACAATGTGAGAATGGGAAAAGTTTTCAAAGGCTCTGTCTCTAAAAAGGCTATGGAGCACGCAGCATGTTGCATAATGATATGTAACTTGATGCTGAGATCTCATAGGTCATACGTAGTGTTGGAAATGCTGAAGGGAATTCCTGTGACCTGTAGTAAAGACAATGCTATATCCATTTTCAAGGATGCCCCTCCCTGATGGTGCATTGCAGAAGCAACATGGAGGCCATATAAATTAAGCTGGTTTGCATGTAATCTAAGATAGATTATTGTCATGTAAATTGTTCTCCAAAAACAGTTTGTTATGTCAGTAGATGTAGTTAGTTTTGCCCAATGAATTGTGTCAATCCTTAAAAAGAAGCTATTTATTAGAGAAACTTTAAACAACTATTGATCATGAGCAAGCCACTGGAGACATAAGTCTCCAGACATTTTCACAAGGTTTGTATTATTATTTAAACAGTAAATATACATTTTATTACAGCATATTTCCCTTCAATTAGTAAAAATCTTTTATCAACTTACTTTTCTAAACAGGAATCAATAGGCAATTTTTCTCTGGAAATGTGGCTTCAGTTATTTGTACTATACATGTTATCCATGTCGTGTGAAACTATAGTTTGAATTGACTTCTTGCAACATCACAAATTAAAACAAACAGGCAAAAAACCTTAGAATGAGATAAATATGCTTTCATTACTCAGTGTATTAACTTTGTAATACCAAATGGAATTTAAACTATAATAATTTTAATTAACTTTTAACATTATTTTAAGAGCCCAAACGGAGTTTGGGAAAATATTCTTTTGATAGTATTTTTTAAGCCTAACGTATGCATTCGTTTCTGAGAATTAATGTACTTAAGTGAGAAATCTATTCCAGCTGAGTATTCTTTTTAATCTTGTTTAGGCAGAACATGTTTGCAAAAAAGTTAGAACCCCTCTTCTCCTCAACAATTAGATTTGCAATGGTAAAGTTAACATAAACCTAACTCTAAACTGATGATGTGTCTGTAGAAAGTATTTTAAATGCCATTATACACTGTGCCTGTTGTTTTAAAGTGGTCGTGTGAATTATGGCTCATTTCTGCAGCACAGAAGCTTGTAAAAAAGCACAAGAAGACACAAACTCAAACCTGTTTTTGTTTTTTGACTCTGATCTAATCATTAATTAGGGTAGTTTGAAGTTTCAGCAAGGCACACAGAGACCATTTTAGAGGGTGTTTTAAATGCTGTAATTAAATTGTAGGAGCAATATTCTCAAAAAATAGAAATCTTGATGGAAAAAAAATCTTGTTATACCTATTTGGCCAACTGCCTTCTTGTTTTACCTCCCATTTTCACAGCTCTGACATGTAGCAGTGCATATTTTAACATAAAATAGCAAGTCTGAAACTCTGACATGCTGTATATTTATTCTCGTGTGAAGTAAAACTCTTTTTTTTTTTAAATAGTACGGATGATTATATCTTTTTTTTTTCAAATGAAGTGTTTCTTTTAAAGTGTAAGGTTTATTTTCACACTTCTGATTGCCAGAGAAGCAGGAAACAGAGAGCTGTACATCAGACATTTAAATCCAGACATTATGCAATCATGATAACAAGGATTAATAAAGATTAATTTAGCTCCCACTTAAAAGCCCTGGTGTTTCAGAAGTACAACTGTCTAGCTTGTAAAAGGAAAATAATAATAATTTTCTTCTGAAATGTGCCTCTTTGTTGAATAGTAGAGAGTTGTCCATGATTTAAAGATTATTTGTGCCAAATTATTATCTAATAACTTATTCTTTAAGATGTGGCTATTCAAATCAAACGACAATTAAAAAAAAATCAAATACCTTGACTAGCTTATTGCTATTTCCTAGGTGCATGGAACAGATTTTATTTAACTGTAATGCAAAAAGAAATTAATTTTCATCATTGCTCAGAACAGTAAATGATACAGGCATGATTTCCAAAGGCCTTTATTTTAATAGTTCAGTCCTTTTGAAGAAGATAAGTACTGATTAGTATAATAATTGCGTTCTATTAAAACCGCTCTGGAAAATTGAAAACTCCGTGAGAATGCAACAGGTGGCCATAGAAATAACATGTCATGAGACCTGTGTATGCTTGCAGACAGGAGCACAAGCTTTCAATTGAATGTCTTCTGCTTTCGATTAAATGCTGTTACATATTTTCCATTAAAAAATACTACTTTAGTATGTGCTATTTACCCTCTCCTCACAGGGGCAGTAGCAATATTTTTTTTTTATTCAAAGCAGTTTTGCAGAGACGGATATGTTTCTTTTAAGAACAAGAATGAAGAAGTCACCCCACCAACTGCTGAGATTTGAGGTTGGCAATGTAAACTGATGATGAGCAGCTGAAAAATATGTTTCCTTCAAACAGAACATCTCGGTCTAGAATATGTCACCTTCTGTGGGTCTGTAAGATATTCTGAGGTGTTTCTTTTTTTTTTAGAAGTCAGTAACCTGGAGTCAGGACGCCTTAACTGTCAAGGCCATAGGATGTGTTAGTGTGGATTCAGAGAGCTGCTGTATTGAGGAATACTGACCGATTAAGTAAATATTTGGTTCTGTCTTTATACAAAACAGACTTCTCAAAGGATTGATAAAAGCCTGAAGTGTTCACCCTAGCCTTACCCTTATTATTGAGAAAAAACAAAGAAACAGAAAATCACCACCAGATTCAGCATTGACACTAGAGAAACTGGAGTTACTCAGCTGGTAATTGACCTGCCATGAATTGCCAAGAGCTTTAATTCTGTGATCAACACCGTTATCAGCAATGGATCACAGATTTGGGAAACTGAGGTAAAAGAGGAGGAAAGCCTCCTTTATAAGAAAAGGCCCATGACAAATCAAAGTGATGTCTTTTGGATTGTGCAATCATTCAGCATGTACAGAAGGCCACTGCAGAAATGTGAGGCACAGCGTGCTTCTCAGCTGGTTTTCATTTCATGATAATAGGATGGTCCAACCAAAACCTTTTAATAAAACCTGATATGTTTATAAGTTATCTGTAATCGACTCATAGCTGTCAATCTGAAATTAATTTGTAGTTTTATTCCAAATAAAAGAGTGAGGAATCCTGACTGAAAAACATAATGAAACTCAGAAAGCACAGTAGTTTATATCTTCAGAGACATAGAGATGTGGAATGTTTTACATGAGTCTACTCCTACAACAAGAGGAGATTTTTTCTCAGATTTGCCTAAACTGGAAAATAAATGCCATTTGGGGTTGTCTGGTTTCATTCCAGTAGAGAGCAGAACACATTAAGCATTTCACAATGAACTCCTATCCCCATATTTCTTGTCCTGCCTCAAAAATGCTTTTGAAAAGAGTAAAGGGAAGGATAGGTAGGTAATATTTAAAGAAAGTAAAGAATAGAGCAGAAATTCCTAAAGGAGTTCGACTAAGTACATAACAAAACAGAAATATAATTAAAAAGGAACCACACTAACCATCTCCACTCCTGAACTCCAGTATGGTTTTTCCAAAAATAAAGATGCATCCTTCATGTTGATGGAGCCCATGTCACTGGTAACTAATATTTTTGGTTATGAAGGAGCTGCAAGAAGTATCTGAGAGAGGATGCTAGAGCATTGCTGATGCAAGTCATAGAATCATAGTACTGGGCACTTGATCCTGAGGCAACAGCACTGGGAGGGTTTTGGGTTTACGTGGCAAGGTTTTGGTAGCAGGGGAGCCACAGGGGTGGCGGCTTCTGCAAGAAGCTGATGGAAGCTTCCCCTATGTCTGACAGAGCCAATGACAGCCGACTCCAAGATGGACGCACTACTGGCCAAGGTCGAGCCCATCAGCCACAGTGGTAGCACCTCTGGGATAACTTATATAAGAAGGGGAAAAGAAACAAGCATGGGAGCTTTGGCAACCAGAGAGAGGAGTGAGAAGATTTAAGAAACTCCTCAGACACCAAGGTCAGTGAAGAAAGAGGGGAAGGAGATGCTCCAGGTACCAGAGCAGAGATTTCCCTGCAGCCCATGGTGAAAACCACGGTGAGGCAGGCTGTCCCCCTGAAGCCCATGGCGGAAGCATGATGGTGTGTAGAGATTCCACCTGCAGCCCATGGAGGACCCCACACCGGAGCAGGTGGAGACACCTGAAGGAGCTTGTGAACCTGTGGGAAGCCCGCGCTGGAGCAGGCTCTTGGCAGGACCTGTGGCCCCATGGAGAGAGGAGCTTAGGCTCCTCCTAGCAGGTTTGCTGACATGACTTGTGACCCCATGGGGAGGGAGAGATCGGGAATGAAGCTAAGAAGGGAGGAGTGGGGGGGAGGTGTTTTAAGATTTGGGTTTATTTCTCACTGCTCTACTCTGTATTCTGCTTGGTAATAAATTAGATTAATTCCTCTGTTTTGTTTGGTCTGTTTTGCCTGGAATGGTAATGGGTGGATAATCTTTCCCTGCCCTTATCTTGACCCATGAGCCGTTCGTTACACCTTTTCTCCCCTGTCTGGTTAAGGAGGGCCAGTGATAGAGCAGCTTTGGTGGGCACCTGGACTCCAGCCAGGGTCAACCCACCACAGGGAGATAGCCTTTGGGGATAATGGTTACTGAAAAGAGACTCTGGACTCTCCTGCTTTTTGAGTATTGTTTTGATCTAATCCAAGGAACTGGGAAAGGATTCATTGCCTGACTTTGAACTGATTTGCACTGTGTAACATTAACTTATGCAAAATACAGTTCCAACTAGCTTAAGTCAGAGATACTAAAAACATTGATTTCCTAAAAATTCTGCTGTTTACAAGGAAATAGTTATGTACTGAATTAGTAAGTTAATGGGATGTCATCAACAACAGCTATCCTATGTGTCATCTTTTTTTCTTATCTAAAAAGTCACATAAAACAGTTTTTTTAAGTGTTTGAGACAAAAAAGAAAAATATTGCCATGAACAGGGAAGCAAAAAGAAGAAAAATACAAACA
The DNA here is from genome assembly GCA_013399095.1 of Psophia crepitans. Classification (NCBI taxonomy): domain Eukaryota; kingdom Metazoa; phylum Chordata; class Aves; order Gruiformes; family Psophiidae; genus Psophia; species Psophia crepitans. The sequence continues at coordinate 256,456 of VWZZ01003030.1, forward strand.
AAAGCCAAGAACCAAAAAGCTAAGGAACAAAAAACCCCAATGTATTTATAAATAAATTTTTAAAACAAAACAAACCACTACTTCACAATAGCAAAATGTGTATCAATGGTAGCAAGAAAGTTAGAGCCAGAAGGTAAAAAACTGAAATAGAGATGAACTGAAGACAAGATGATATTGTAAAGGAACAGAAGACGAAAGACCGGAAATTCACATCCACTTCAGGAGGAGTCAAATCTGCATTACTGAAACCTGTATGTTAGGAAAAATTCACAGTCTGACCCTAGTGCTGATTCAGGAAATCGAACTTTCTGCTGTCTTCCAGGAACAAGGTGATGGATCTTGCTAAGGTACACCTAAGTTTGAAATGGATATAACTGTGGGGAAATGCTATTGAACTGCATTGTCAATGGGATAACCGTCACTGTAAGAGGAAAAGTGTAAGTATTACGTAGTTGTAGAAATGGAAGATCAGGAGACTTCCTGGGGACACAGAAAGAAAGAAATTTTAAAGATTAGAAGCCAGCCCATATGAGAGATATGAGAATAGTTTAGGGATATTTGATTATTGGTACGTAAGAACTAACTAACTAAATATTTTTTCAGAACGGGTTCAATCTGAGTTCCTAGGAAATAACTTCCTGGAATGAAAGTTGACATGAAGAGCCTGACACTAAGGCATGGCAGGAAGCAGAGGAGACAGGCACTGATGAAGGTCTTTGAGGATTCAGAGTTGTCAATAAAGGGTGGATAATGCTAACACTCTGGATTATGTCAGTTAAAAAAAATGTGTTAACATTTAACCATTTATGGTGCAAGGACTACTAACAAGAATTTTTGTTATAAGCTTAGGAAGAAGCAGTTGTACATGGTAGCTATCACATGATGACTACGATATGAAGCTCAAAAGGAATATGATCCCAAAATATATCATCTCAGCAGGATCTAGTAACAATAAGAATTCTTAGTGTTATTAACACCCTGAGAGCCTAAGACCCAGAGTCTTGAGGACTACCGCCATCTTTTTGCTCAAATGAACAAACTAAAAATATTTCCTGTTTCTGAAGTTAATATCTATGAAACAAAAATCTAAGATAAACTGATGCATATGTTAAACTTAATATGAGACTTGAAAACAAATGTTTCTCTGCACCTGTGCGGGCCCCTTCTAAGTCCTTTTTCTCACTCCATTTCTCCTGTTGAAAAATTTTCAGTGACTTCCTGGATTAGATTCCAGACAACACATCTATGAAATTTTCCTTTTCGTCTCCCATCTGTCCTATCTTCACCTTCAATATTGTCCTAATAGAATTAGCAGATTAAAAAGTCTGAAATAGTTATAATACAGAGTGAAATATATTTATGCAACTTATTATCTGTAATGGCAAAGGATTGAACATGTTATGCACTGAGCTCCTCACAGTTTCTCTGTTCTAGACTAATTCTAGTGCTAAACAGGTTAACAGATAACACAGCAAAGCAGAGTTTCCTCTCCTTCCTTTCTCAAAACCCAGTGAATGCAATGGGTGACATTCACATGATACTGCAGGCACAAGCTCTCATGCTTGGCTGGTGCTGAGTAGCAAAGAGTGAGGCAGACTCTAAATTAGTGCTGATACTCCCTATAATATAATATGCCTTGAGGAGAGTTGTTCTCAACAAAAATGGTGCATGGAGGAACCAGACGCTCGCTGAGACTAGCTGATCTAGTGTTTGACGTGTTGGATTCTGGTAAGGAACAAAGATCCTAAACTTAATTTGGCATGAGGGTAATTTAGTGAGTATCGATGTGATTAGCTCAGTCAGGAGTCTTGTATGACTGTGACATCCTACAGAATACCGTGTGGTACTCATGTATTCTAATTTTTATTTGTTTCATATTTTGTCTGCACTTTTGTGTAAGTATCTGAACATTCACTTGCTAAGTATTAGATATTAGTATTCCAGTTCTGGAGAAAAATGCATCTATTTTATAGTAAATGGCAAGTACTGTGAATGTGTGTAATGCAAGACAGAAACAATGAAAAAATAGTCTGAGTCTGATCTAGTAAAAATAATTTATGATTATTTTTATTCCTGTTCTGTAAACAGACTTTTTCAATCTATGTATTCTGAAAACCTGGTTCATTTAGCTGACTTCAGAGAATCTGAATATTTAATTTTCTAGTTAATTTATACCTTAATATGAAATAACATACATTTGCACACATATATAAACACATACACAAACAGAGACATATATACACACACAGAGAAAACACTAATATTTTATTGAAGTGAAGCATGTTCTATTCTACAGTCCTTTTCCTTTCTGGCTGTCAAGCTATTGCTTCAGCATGGCATAGGTCTTCTGTAGCTCCTGCGTCCTATCTGACAGCCCCATGTGAATTTTCCAGAGGGACATGTTAAATGCCACTAGATGTGTATGGCTGGTCACATTAAGTGCACTGTCAATGTCTTCAGTTAACTGAACTTCTTTTTTTTTTCCTTTGATGTCACCTTTGGCCTCACTTTTATTTACCAGAAAGGAGCTTTTCAAAACTAGATGGATTTTTGTTGGCTGTTTCTGATGTTTTATATTTTATTTCCTGGGTCAATGTATTTTTAACTCCTGAGTCATAAGTATTTGGTATAATTAGTTCTATATTTGGGTGTGTGTACAACTCCATTTCTATGGACTAGTGACAGCTACCACCAGTGTGAATGTTAATCCCTTTCCCCATGCTTGTGATAGTCTGATAGCAGAGACCATGGCTGATAATGGCTTACATAAAGACATTTTCTGTGGCATAAACAACTAAAAGGAGTACACTCAAAGTTGTGTCTCTTGATGAGCCAATAGCAGATAGCTAAAAGACCTGGAGTGCTACAGTGTCAATGTTTTCACTATTGATGCCTGTTCCTTCAGTTTTTACTTTAGTGTTATAGACTATTTTTAAAATCCCTTTTACAATGGAAAATGGATACTGAAAAGCTCTAACTTTTCACTGAAATTCTGAGCTTCTACATACGTCACCAGCAATCTGGGTATTACGACTATGTTCAAGAAGGACAGGGAACTGCTTGAGAGAGTCCAGCGCAGAGCGACAAAGATGATCAAGGGAGTGGAACATCTCCCTTATGAGGAAAGGCTGAGGGAGCTGGGTCTCTTTAGCTTGGAGAAGAGGAGGCTGAGGGGTGACCTCATCAATGTTTATAAATATGTTAAGGGTGAGTGTAAGGAAGACGGAGCCAGGCTCTTCTCGGTGTCATTAAGCAATAGGACAAGGGGCAACGGGCTCGAACTGGAGTATGGGAGGTTCCGTGTTAATATAAGCAAAAACTTTTTCACTGTGAGGGTGATAGAGCACTGGCACAGGCTGCCCAGAGAGGTTGTGGAGTCTCCTTCTCTGGAGACATTCAAAACCCAACTGGACACTTCCTGTGTGATGTGCTCTAGGTGGTCTTGCCTTGGCAGGGGCGGTTGGACTAGATGATCTTTCGAGGTCCTTTCCAACCTCTAATATTCTGTGATTCTGTGATTTTGTGACTACATAATTCCAACATTTACTGTAGCTGGTGAAAAAGCTCTACTGAATTCAGCAAAGTATTTGCTGAATACTCAGCAAAGCTCCCTGTCTACAGTTCAGAATAGACCCTACAATATATTCTAGCCATGTGGTTTGAAATTGCCTATTTTTAAAAAGAAAAACAAACCACCCTTCTCCCCACTATTTAATAAATATTTCATATAATGTGAATTCCACATTTTTGCAGTTCATGCATTGTCTATAAAGTAACAATTATCATGCTTCTGTGACAGGTTGCCTGGCCCTGACATGGGAGAATGGGGAGCTGTGGGTACAGTGACACTTTGGGAAGTTCAGCACAGGCAGAATAGCCAGCGACAAGGTCTCTTAGCTTCTGCATAAAACAGCTATTTAGTTTGATTTCTCTTTCTTACTTTCATCCCTATAATCTGTTGTATTTCTGAATCTGTTCTGAACTCCCAGAGTTTAGGAAGTAACTGTGAATAGGTTTTTAGGACCTGGTAGTGGTCAGTATTTTCAGTTGTACTCAACCATTGGAAAGAAAAATGACTCTAGATGAAGAGCTCTACACCATTTACAAGTAATATACTTTTTAAGTCACTCACATTCTAACTCGACATTCATCATAACTAAGAATTAGTTATGATGATCATAATTAGCATTGCAATTACCCAGAATGTAAAAAAGCTCAGCTAAGTGGGCTGTTTAATAGTCATTGTGTTAACTACAACAAAAATTGGCATGTTGCATATTTAACCACAAAGTTTTGGAAGTACCTCTGATTATGAAAGTAGCTCAGTAATCATTAGTTAGGAGATGACTGCTGGGTGATATATTATTTTCAGAGTTAACACCTTCCATAAACAATGCTTCTCTTACTATTATTTTTTCTGGCACTCTAAAAGTGGTTGGTGCGTTGCAGTAACTATGAAAACAAGCTCATTGTGCAGAAGATCTGGCAATTAAGTAGATAAAATGAAGATAAAGGGAGGAGAATAGAATGTGGCTGAAAAATATTAAACATATATATGCAACTGAAGACATATATGCACAGACACTTACAATGTGTTTTATTGCATCATATCAAGATTACTTTCTGTATCTGGCCCTCTGTATGCTTGGTGTAATTTCCTCTAATCTATGTTCTTCCTTTCATGCTCTTAAGTTTTTTAAGAATTCATAGAATCATTAAGGTTGGAAGAGACCTCAAGGATCATCCAGTCCAACCATCCCCCCCCACACCTATTGCCCACTAAACCATGTCCTTCAGTACCACGTCTAACCTTTCCTTAAATACCCACAGGAACGGTGACTCCACCACTTCCCTGGGCAACCTGTTCCAATGCCCGACCACCCTTTCAGTGTAGAAATTTCTCCTCATCTCCAACCTAAACCTCCGCTGGCACAACTTGCAGCCGTTCCCCCTTGTCCTGTCACTAGTTATCTGTGAGAAGAGGCTGACCCCCAGGTCGCCACAACTTCCTTTCAGGTAGTTGTAGAGGACAATAAGGTCTCCCCTGAGCTTCCTCTTCTCCACACTAAACAAGCCCAGTTCCTTCAGCTGCTCCTCATAAGACCTGTGCTCCAGCCCCTTCACCAGTTTCGTTGCCCTTCTCTGGACATGCTCCAGGGCCTCAATGTCTTTCTTGTGGTGAGGGGCCCAAAACTGGACACAGTACTCGAGGTGCGGCCTCACCAGGGCTGAGTACAGTTTTCTAGGGCTTCAAAATAAAATAAATTTTAATCAAATCCAAAACCTATTTCATTTTAATTTAGGAGGGGCAGAGAAATTTCATCCTTTTATTGCCAACTCACAAAAAAAATTTGTATGTCTTATACAATGTTAACTTTTTCATTCATAGACATAACTTAAGTGTAACTAGAACAAACCTTAGAGATATTTTAGAAGGAAAAATAATGGAAAAAATAATCAAACTTCACACATATTCCCTACTGAGTGAGGAAAATGTGTTTTTATCTTTAGAATATTAAGGACAAAAGCTCTTCAGCGGTAATGTTTTAGTTATCAGAGGGCATAGTCAATTATTTTTCTTCAGTAAGCTTATGCTATCAAGTATAAAAGGGTGTGAATCAAAACACTAGATTTAATACCCTGAACTCTGGGGTGTACAAAATCTGATTTTTGCAGCTTGATTGCACCTCTATAACTAATGTAACAAAGCTACATGCAGAGTAGTTTCTTAAGTTTTGGAATGCATTTTATTTTACTTTCCCCTTTTCCTTCTGATTTTCTGTAGGCCATTTCTCTCTCTTTTGATCTGTGATGTATTTGCTCAGGTGTTTCCCATTTTTATGGCAGTGTCAATTAACTCCCTTAAATTTGCCCCTGTTGCTCTCAAAATGTCTTGATGTTCTCTTTGAAGCCTCCCTCTCCATTATCCACCATTTTCAGCATTAGAGACTGACCTCAGTGAGAGGAAAGTTTGCTGCCAGTAAGCTCTGTCCTGCCAGTAGATGTGTGTTTAGATGAAAGAAATGGCATTATGAAATGAACTTAGAAAGCAGCACTAGCACAGTCTAAGTACTGTAGACAAGAGTCAGAAATAACTCAGATCGACAGTTACTCTCCCGGCATTCAGGAGTGTTTGGGTGGGGGTTCAGCCTCCAGTGTAGTAATTAAAGATAGTGTTATGAACATTTAACATTATTTTCCTTGTACGCTTTTGAGTGAAGGGGAAAAAAGTAAAAAGGTTGAATATTTTAGTCTTAAAGACTTTTAAAAATACCCTATTCAATCTGTGTAAAAGCAAATAGTGGCAAAAAAGTAGTAAGATTAAACAAAAGGTTCCTATAAAGAAATTAAGAGAAATATGGCTCATTTAGGATTGGCTTGATTATTTTTTTTTAATCAACACATAGGAGCTCAGAATTGGAAAACTGGCATAAAATTGAGTGCAATTGTGTCTGCTGTAGCTTTCTCCTTCTGAAATGACCCATGCCCTACTATCTAGCAAGTTTTACAGATTTCCCCTCTGCCTCCTTTTCTGTAACATGATTTTTTTTCTTTTCTGAACAACTCTAATGGTGAACTAGAAACGAACATTCAGTTATAGATGATTGTTTTTATGATATTGCTCTTACAAAACATGAAATTTAAATGAGATCTTCACCTCAATTCTTAAAAAAAATAAAAATACTTCATATTATTAAGCTGAAACAGATATGTAGATTGCATGGACTACTATTATACTTTTTGAGACAGAAAGAGTATGATGTCTTTAAAATTCTCTCTATGGCACACAGCTGTACAGTAAAATATGGCACATATAAAGTGGCACACTTAAGATTTTATTACTGGGGGGAACAGAAGTCATGCTGTTACAGAGGAAAATTCAGAACAAAGCTCCTCTGTTTTAGTTTTTATTGCTCTCTAACATACTTTTTGTGTGATCTTAACCAAATCATTCGTTGTAAAAATTAAGCAGGTCCAGTAGCTCCTCACTACTAAAAGGTTTGATTCCTATCACCCTCCTGCTCTGCCCTTCCAACCGCAAGCTATTGCCACGTACCTTGCACCAGCTCTGGCACTTTTCAAACCCTGACATCAGCTGATTCAACTTCTTAGACTTGGAGAACAGTTGCTACAAAGTCAACCTGGGCAAATTTTGTCCAGGATTGTAGAAGGCATCAATGCAGCACATAAGAATGTCGTGGAATTCCAAGACAAGGTTGAAGAAGGGAACAAGAAGAAAGGAGCAAAAAGGAAGCAGGACCTTCCTTTTTTGTAAGCTTTTAGCAGTTAAGGGTTTGCCATCATTAGGTAGCTTCATTCTTAGGGTAGATTCTTGGAGCTGTTTATCTGCCACTGACTTTGAGATGGAGTATCTGCAGCACGTCAAAGCACTAAAGGGATGACAAATCTATTTGGTTCAAGATTTATGAAATAAGATTAATGTGGAAATTAATAGAATAGGAGGAAGAAGTAGTTAGTCATAAATTTGTTGGGTAAAATATTAGAATACTATTCCGGTTTACAGAGTTTTTTCTAATTCTTCACCCAACTAAGTTTTGTACAGAGTTTGATCAACAAGTATTTGGTAAATTCTGTGAAGGAAATAGTGGAATTCTGAAAAGCATCCCCATCTAATGGGGATTAGACTCTGCATGATTGCGGAGGTCCTGGCATTTGAGTCATTAATGGATTTTCGGCTTGTCATTTTATGCTCCAGTTCTTCCCAACTCTCATTACAAAACACAATGCATATGCATTCTCTGTTTTTATTCCTACTATTTACATGAATTTTTCCAGATTAAATATATCTCTCTATTAAAAATATACACTTGCATTTACCTATATGTAAAACTATTCCACCTTATTAAATTGTTTAAGAAACTTCAACCACTGCTACAAGTGAATCACCTAAGTACGCCAGAACACATGTGTGAAATGTATCTTGAAACACAAGGTAGAATTTTTGGGCTTGCTTACCCATTTGTTTACCATTTAATAAGTCTAAGTACAGCAAATCAGTAGACCGTGCCTGACAGTTTATGCAATTGATCTCAGCTTCATATTTTATTTTGTATTGTGAATAAAGATATTTGTTGTTTGTTTTTAGAGAAGAAACTTTTATGATTGCTTTGCTGCTTGCTTTTTTTTTCTTTCCTTCTCTTTCCCATGTATTAAATCTCTAGAATGATTTCCCTTCCCACAATTAAAGAAAAATATAAATAGCTTGCTTTTTTTTTCTTCTTTTTTTAAAGGAATGTGATTCTGTCTCTAATTTAAATATTCTGTTAGGTAGTGTTGTAAAAGTGAGAAGAAGGACGTGGGTAATGAGCAATGAAAACAAGTAATTTTACAGATTTAAATACCAATACACATCTGTTCATAAGACAATAGTCCAATTACAAATCTTACATCATCATGTTCTGTCATCTATATCTGGGCTGACTGTGATCAATGTTATAGGTAATGTCCTCAGGTATGTGTTGTTACTATTCATCTTCTTGGTCTTTCTTTCAGCTTTCAATTACCTTTATTAGATTGTGTGATTCAGAACACAGCAAGGAAAGTGCACAACCATTGCAGTCTCAACAGGTCGAAAGTGAGTGTCTCAAGCTGTGTCTCTTGTGTCCTTCCAGATTTCTGTCCTTAGTAATTATCTTTTCAGAGGACATTTGCTGGTTGCCAAAAAAGTTACTTCATAGAGGAATGTGACTTCTGAAATACAGTCAATGAATAATAAATGTCTGAAACAGTAATTTTCATTACACCTGACTAATCTTTTTTAAAATTCTAAAGCACCTGTTGGATCTTGGAAGTTTCACAAGACAGCTTATCTTAATGTACAGCAACAACTTTTCTTGAGGAGAATCAGTTGATACTTACAGATGTTGTTAGTATCCCCTTCTGAATACTTAGTTTATCTTGTAGTGTAATTTAGGTATCACAGAGTCTCTGGTGTGTGTTTAATTACCAAAGAAGAGAAAAATGTCAGTGCATTTAGACAAGGTATGTAAGCTACACTTCTCTGAAATTCAGTATCCCTACCTGAATTCCATTGTAAGTTCCACATTTACCTTTGGGATCTTTCTGCAAACCAGGACAACTTGTGTGCATTGTAGGCTTGCTACCTGACATCCTACCTTCAGTCCAGTCTGAGGATGTGACTGAAGACTGCTGTACTTTAATGTCAAACTATTACTCTGCACTGGAGAGATGTAAGGTCCCATCTTCTTGTACTCTAAATGAAGTCCAAACTCAAGGTCTGAATTTGTGACTGTACTTAAATTTTGACATGTCACTGGGAGGAAGGTTGCTTTTCAGGGACTTCAACAGACATTTGTGTTTTAGACCTGGTAAAGACATGAATTGTTTGCCATTTTGGAGGCTGGAGTAATTCTAGCAGTCACTCACATTCTCGGCTGTCGTTGCTGAGACGGACACGACACATAAGGCAACATTACGTTTATTGCTTTTCACAGCTAGCTTTTATACCTTCTCTACATATATGTGTCTTGATATCATCGGTGCTTATTACACATACACAATTAACCATTGGTTACAGCTGTACACATCGGTCTCTACCCAAACTCATCCAAATTCCTTATCTTGTGGTCTCACGAGTTCTTTCAGTTCCTGCAAGTTGTTTACCTTTCTTCTATCCAGGGAGTTCTGCATCTTCACGGGTACATAATTAGTCGAGGTCAAATGCCTCATGCTCTTCCAAGGGATCTGCAGACCCACCGCAGTTTTGCACACTCGGCTATATATTTGATCCATCTTCTGGAATGGATACAAGAAGGACATTGAGCTGCTGGAGCGTGTCCAGAGAAGGGCAACAAAACTGGTGAAGGGACTGAAAAACAAGTCTTATGAGGAGCGGCTGAGGGAACTGGGCTTGTTTAGTCTGGAGAAGAGGAGACTGAGGGGAGATCTTATGACCCTCTAGAACTACCTGAAAGGAGGTTGTAGTGAAGTGGGTGCCGGTCTCTTCTCCCAAGTAACAAGCAACAGGACAAGAGGGAATGGCCTCAAGCTGCTTCAGGGAAGATGTAGTTTAGACTGGATATTAGGAAAAACTTCTTCCTGGAAAGAGCAGTAAGGTGTTGGAACAGACTGCCCAGAGAGGAGGTTGGATAATCGTCCCTGGAGACATTAAAAAAATGTGTAGACGTGGCACTGCATGACATGGTTTAGTAGGCATGGTGGTGTTAGGTTGACGGTTGGACTTGATGACCTTGGAAGTCCTTTCCAACCTTAGTGATTCTATGATTCTATGACTCAACAAGTTTTAAGAGTTTATTTAAAATATAATAAATAATTATGTAATTTACTTTTTAAAATATGTGGAATTTAACAATTAAAGCATAAATTATAAGAGGTGATGTTTGAAGACTTAATTTCAAGAAATAAATTTATGAAAAGATAAATCATATAATACTGTGTCCAAAGGAAAAAAACCAAACACCTACATCAAAATTTTATAATCGTATACTCCAACCTTAATGATTCTATTCTATTCTATTCTATTCTATTCTATTCTATTCTAGTAGTTAGAATATGGTACAGCTAGATAAATTATAGTAATATAAGGTGGTTTGGATCAGGGCTGAGTACTTTGGTAAGTATAACCTAATATTGTATCTACCCCTTTCAAGAAATATAGATAACTTTCTAGACCTGATATAGAATTCCATCTAAAGAAATGTTCCTTTTTTTTCATTGTAGGATAAGTAAAGTAAGAAGAAAAATGGAAAATAGTCTCTGTACAAAAGGAAATACATTGGAGAACAGACAGCTGATGCTTTTTAAGTCAAGATACTGAAAAAATGATCTTATTGAAAACCATTTCTCTATTTTACCTTAAAATAAGTAATGCTATTATAAAATAAATTTTTATTGTATTATTTCTTTTCACTTTTTTAATCTTCAGTCTTCAAGGTAAATGGTATGCATTAAATGAGAATATGCTATTCTACCCTAGTAACAGTGACAGAATTATAAAGAATGTATTTCATTTTGATGTACAGCTCTAATGTACATGTCTTTCTGACAAGGATAAGGTCACCTGTCATAAAATTGTATTTGCTGTCCAAAAATTGATAAGTAACTATTGAAAATTGTGAAACAGTTTAAAACAAGATATGTGATAGAGCTGTTGACCTTTTCTTCAGTAGAGGCAATCCAGATACCACCACCAATTTGTTTTGTTGTTTTTTTTTTTCTCAAAGTATGTGCAACATTTCTAGTTACAAATCAAAGATAAAGACCTTTGACAAGTTGATTATACTTTTTTATTTGTTTCTTTGTTTGATTGTTTGTTTTTTGGTTTTGTTTTGTTTTAATTTGGACTTTCCTTTATGTGTAGTGTACATTTTGAATATGCTTATCCCATCATGGTGCTATTTCTCTCTTGCCTTTCAGAGGCCAATTAGAAAAAAAGGGGGTTTATTACTTCAGGGAGAGTCCCCAAGACCTCAGATCCATATTGAAAATGAACAAAGATTCCACATATGTGGGATTTTTTTAAATTGTTTTTTAAGTCGAACAAAGCAGACATGAGCCATAGAACACAATGAATTTGTAAACTGGAAGATGTAAATAACATTTACTCTTTTTTTTCACAAAACAAGAAGAGACAGCTGAAAACTTTAAAAGACAAATTTCGGTTTGATAAAAGGAGATAATTACTTAGCCTTTGGAATTTTCTACCTCAAGTTATTGTTGAACTTAATGTGATTAAGAGAAAACAGTGGAAACTCATACAGAACATAATATCATCCATAATCTATATCAGACATAATTCTAGAAGGAATACAAACCCCTTTTTCAGGGCCTGAGGTAATTCCATTTGGGGGTTAGTAAGAAATTTCCTATAAATATCACATTCCCTATATTTGTTACCTGTGGAGTTTCTTTTACTATGAATATACACTAGGAAAAGTGCTCCAACTTGCAGTGCATGCACCAAGCTTGATCATCTCACTAAGTTGCAGATACAGGTAAACATTAGGTAAGGTAATGGATCTTTACTGAATGTTTCCTATGAATTCATCTGGGAGAGGGAGGATTATTGAAGGAGAGGGTGGAGCAGTCCAGCTGTGTAAGGTATTTGTCACTCTCTAGGGACTATGCAGAGAACGAGTGGGGAAATTTAGACACCTAAATCCAGTCCTTCCAGCCATTCTAATGATGAAGGTTTAAGGATGAAAGTTAGTGGCAACAGCTCTCACATTTTGCATGACGTCATCAGAAAATAGGAAACAAATTCTAGGAAGATCTCAATCTAAGAGCTTTGATCTGTATCTCAGGACAGTAACCAGTATCACCAGATCCCAGCAGTACTATTCAAAATGCAAAAATCAAATTGTCACCCTGCAATAGAAAAAGGCAAGAGAAGCCTCAAGACAGGCTTATTTTTTCTGTTGTTGTTTTGCTGCTTGGAGCTTTGTTTTAGCTCGATCACTTTAACAGCAATTACCTAACTACCAGGAGGCTATTACGTTAACTGGTTTAGTTTTAGTCAGTTTTCCGTAATTGTGGAGTGTTAAAAATTTTGATATAGACAGGAATAACAAGTAATCAGGAAGTGTTTAGTGAACTGTCTATGACCCCAAAATAAAGATGCTGAATAAAGGAAGAATAAGGTCCCAGGGTACCCTCTGAAGGTACGTCATGTAGATGCTCATACACCCAGCATCCCTTGAAGGATGGTTCTGGGGTCTTCAGTAAAAATTAACGAGTGACTCAAAAGTGCTCAGGTGCTCTTGGCAGTGGAAACTTTGGAGATGGGCAAAACTGATTTTAGGAGTAATGGAAAAGACAAAGAAGAAGCACCTAACATAAACAAAAAAAATTGCAACATTAAATTTAGATATAAGTTAAACATCAATACAGAAAGAACTAGCGGCAAAGTATGCTATAGAACATATTTCTGATAGATATGGCCACAAGCAGACCTAAAACTGAGGAGAAAGACCTTGTCTCCATCAACATCAAGGGCCTCCCAGCAAAGAGAAGGAAGAACCACCTAATGTTAACATCTTACTCCTCCTGGTGAAAGATTCACTGCCCACCCACAGCCCTGACTGAAACTGTTGAGTTTAAGACCCAGAGGAGCAGCAGAACAGGAAGTGTAACAGAGAGGTAGATAACAAGAGCCTTTTTCTTGTATAGCAACTTTTAATTGTGATATTGTTAATAAGATTTATTTTATACTTATTAGGTAATGTAGACTATGGGTCTACTAGTATCACTGTAACTGAACTAATAACAATAATTTAATTACACTAATGATAAACTCTTAGCTTCACATATAAGATGTGACTTTTTTTTGCCCACAAGAAGATTATGAATATAACAACAGGGTTAAATATAGGGACAGGTCAGAGGGAGCATTTCTTGAGTATTTAGCATTAGGACCATTCTTGAATAAAGAACACAAAAAATATTAGAAAGAGGGATAACAGACCCATATCTCCTACATACTGCATTAATGCATTAAATAAAACATACTATGGAATTAGTCTTTGTCCTGGAGGGTCAAAAATTTTTAACTTTATTAGAGATCTGCTAGTCTGGCTAATAAAGGACTCTGACATAGTAAGTGGATGAATGTTCGTCAGAATATAGCAGTGTTTACCTGTTTAAATTTAACTAGATGCTTAAATTTAGGTGCCTAGAAAAGCTTTCAGGACATCTAGAGAGGTGAAAGATACCTGATTTTTATCTATTATTCTGGCTTTGTTACATGGGTAGACTTTGCTGAAAATGTTGATGTTATTAAAGAATCTCTGTAGACCACACAAGCCTGTGCAACTGGGAGTGACAGACACTGGCAGCAGTTGGGATAGAGGAAACTTAAGGGGCTTAGAGACACAGACCTGAAGGCTGTCTGGCATCCCAAACACTTTTTAAGGTATAACTTTGAAGGGATGTCCTTTAATCCTGATAGATTTCTTCAGAAGTATGCATGACCTCATGCTTTTAAATGCTTTTATATGGGCATATTCTAGTTACTCTGGTGTTCCTATGTTCTTCTGGTTTCTATCAGCTTATCAACAGCGATTGTCAGTGTGGAAAGAAAAATTCAAACAACTGAATAAACAAACAATGCAAGTAATTTTAGGATTGATCCATACAAATTCTGGATATTTCTATACAGTTCCCTGCACCTGAGGATGCACACGTTGCCTTCCTGTGTAACATGCCTTTAAATGTATTTCCTTCTTATGACCAGTCCAGATCTGATTGCTCCTAACTCTCTGCCTTTGACATCTTCACAGTAGCTACTCTGAGAAGCGGTCATACCTTGGATAGCTTTACTCTCCTTCATGCTTTAGAAAGGTTAGGGAGAAGGAGCAGTAGGTGTGAAATAAAGGGGTTTGGTATTTATCTTGTTGAACTCCGTGCAACTATAAATACATTTTCAGGGTCCACTGCTGCTCATCTATAATTAGGCTAGAGGTATGCAACAAAAAGAAGAGGAGCTAAACAACAGCAACAATGCAAAAAGTAATTGGAAACATCTGATTAGTGTCATAAAGAATGTCAGGTAATAACTGAAGGAAAATAACTCAAATAAAGAACAGTAAAAGTGCCTGTAGTTCTAAGCATTTGTAGGCATCCAATATATTTTTACATAAAAGTTTACAGTTGCATTAAACTGCAGCAGTGAATGCATTTAGCTGCTTTATGTCACAGTAGCAGCATTTATCTGAAAAACAATGAATGTACTCTGGAACAGAAGCTTGCTTGGCTGAGTTTTTTGTTTTATTTTTATTGCTTACATTAAAAAATTGTGTTTGACTTCTGTTTATGTCCATGAGGTTCCCACTGTGTCCAATTCTTTTTTCTTTCCCCACCCCCAAAAAATGCCTATCTATCAAAAGAAAAATTTTAATCAGAAATTAAAGAACTGCTATACTTAATTTGAAGTATAATTGATGTGCATTTTTAATGGATTATTGGATACCAGACATAGGTAATTCTGTGTTATAGTTACTGATCAGTTATATTAAATATTTTCTATTAGTTTAGAACATAACAGGAGAGGCAAAAGGACAGTTTTGATTGATAGGGCTTTGAAGATAGAAATGTTTACGGATCATTGCATCAGTAAAGTCTAGAGATCTAAATGAAATATAAACCACACACAGATCTTCACTAATGAAAATTACCAAATCCAGACATCTTTATCGTTTTATGGAAACAGATTCTTTGCTGCCAGTTGCCTCAGCACATCAGCCAAAACTGTTCCAGTGATGGTTATTAAGTCTCTTGCAGCATTCAGTGGGTTAATTTTTTATATGTATATATGTGTATATATATATATATGGTTGCAATGAAAAACTTTGTTTCATAATTCCATATGGTTTAAATGTGTGGTTTTAGTTACACATGCAATCAAAAAGCTGCCAAAACTCCAGCTATAACCCTTATTACAATATATACAAAACTGATGATGTTGGATTATTATTTGAGAAAAAAAATACTGGAGCTTTTTCTTTTATTAATTCAGAATGTGTACCATGGTGACAGATTTTCTGTTTCTAGCCTCCAATAAGAATTTTTCCACTGATTATGATGGCAGCAGATCTCAGCCCTATTAGCTGAAAATACTGTTTTATAAATTATAAGCAATATAGATGTTAAGAAGAAAGAAGATAATTACAAACGCGCCAGAATTATTCCTTAAAAAAATCGCTGTAACACAGTAGTAACCATATAACACTAAGATTCTTTAAAAGAAAAGGTAGAGATAGGGATTAATTTATCAATTAAATTACACAGCATCGGAACAGGACCCAAGAATCTTAAAAAAATAGGGACAAATGAATGATACCGTTAGTTAAAGATGTGAAGAGGAAGCTTCTACTTGGTACTGCCCTCAGACTACTATCCATGGTTCATGTTTCAGGTAGACAGCAATAAAGGTACAACAAGAAGGCCAAGGGCAATGAAGAAAGACTTCAGGACTTTGGGATGACTGGTTAAGGGATCAGGAGCACAAGCAATGCTCTCTATGCTTCCAGTTACAAAGAAGGATGAGGCAAGAAACAGCAAGAGCTAGCAGATCAATACCTGACTCCAATCCTGGTGTCACCAGCAGAATTTTGGTTTTAATGGTCACAGGTTGGTGTACACAACACCAGGCCTGCTCACAACATATAGGGTACACCTGTCTCAAAGGCAGGAAAGGATTTTTGCACAGAAGTTAGCCAGGTTCATTGAAAGAACTTTAAACTATATTTGAAGCTGGGAAGGGATAAAACCAGACTCATTAGAGATAAACCTAGAGGTGGAACGCCAGTGTTTGAGGGATGGTGTGCCTGTGAGGTTCTTCAGTTTCCCCTCTCAGTGGAGGTAGGAGATGGAGATCCATGTGACAGCAGAGACACAAGGGTTATTGACGGGTTAGAAAACATGCAAGTGCCTGAGCATGGTCACGTAGGAATTAGGGTTTCTACTCCCAAAAATGTGGTGAGATCAATAGTTCAACTGCAGTGCATCTACAACAATGCACACGGCATGGGCAACAAACAAGAGGAGCTGGAAACGATTGTGCAGTACAAAAACTACGATATAGTTGCAATCACAGAAATGTGGTGAGATGACTCGCGCAACTGGAGTACTGCAATGAAGGGCTACAAATTCTTCAGGAGGGATAAGTAAGGAAGGGGAGGTGGTATTGCAACCCTGTATGTCAGGGAGTGTTTTCACTGTCTAGAACTTGATGATGGTGGCAATAGGATTGAGTGTTTATGGGTAAGAATCAGGAAGAAGGCCAACAAGGCAGATATGGTGAGAGTCTGTTATAGACCATCCAACCAGGATGAAGAGGCAGACAAAATATTCTACAAGCAACTGGGAGAAGTCTTACAGTCATTAGCCCTTGTTCTTGTGGGAGACTTCAACGTACCAGATATCTGCTGGAAATATAATACAGCAGAGAGGATACAGTCTGTGAGGTTCCTGGAGTTCCTGGAAGATAACTTCCTGACACAGCTGGTGAGTGAGTGCTGCAAAAAGGCGTAAGAGTCTGATGTGTAGCTGAAGGAGGCCCTTCTATTGAGTAACAAGGTTCAGAAAGGAACCCTTTAGTTTCTAAACTCCTCAGAGAGGAGACTAGGTCCAGTCTTAGTCCCAAGACTAAATCAACCAGTAAATGGTTTATGTCTAAATGATTATGTGTAGCCACATATCAGAGTAAGCATTTGCTTGTCAGAGCCCCCAAAGGACTTGCACTGAAACAGTTTTGCTAAGCTGAAACAGATAGTTTATTAAAGTGACAGATACAGACTTCAGAATTGCCATTGACAAATACACTTATGTCCTGGCTCTGGACAGGGTAGCGTTAATGTTCAGGAGCCGGGTCAGGTAAGCGAGCGGGTCGCTATTCCATACCATGTGACATCATAGCATAGAATAGAATAGAATAGAATCATTAAGGTTGGAAGAGACCTCAAGGATCATCCAGTCCAACCGCCCCCCCCCACCTATTACCCACTAAACCATGTCCTTCAGTACTGTGTCTAACCTTTCCTTAAATACCCGCAGGGACGGTGACTCCACCACTTCCCTGGGCAACCTGTTCCAATGCCCGACCACCCTTTCCGAGAAGGAATTTCTCCTCATCTCCAACCTGAACCTCCCCTGGAACAACTTGCAGCTGTTCCCCCTAGTCCTGTCACTAGTTATCTGCGAGAAGAGGCTGACCCCCAGCTCACCACAACTCCCTTTCAGGTAGTTGTAGAGGGCAATAAGGTCTCCCCTCAGCCTCCTCTTCTCCACACTAAACAAGCTCACTTCCTTCAGCCGCTCCTCATAAGACCTGTGCTCCAGACCCTTCA
>VWZZ01003030.1:274746-286601 GCA_013399095.1 Psophia crepitans
AAGAGATGAGGTTGGTCAGGCAGGACTTGTCTTTCACAAACCCATGCTGGCTGGGCCTGATCCCCCGGTTGTCACGGACATGGCACGTGATTGCCCCCAAGATGACCTGCTCCATCACCTTCCCTGGCACTGAGGTCAGGCTGACAGGCCTGTAGTTCCCCGGATCCTCCTTATCATACAGCCATAAAAGGGGGCTGGCCGGGGAGCTGCTCCAGGACAGGACCGGCTGGCTGGGGCTGAGTGTCTGGTCGACAGGGTCTGCTGTGGATCGGTAAAGTGCTCGCTTTATCGTGTTTGTCAGTCCTTGATTGGTAAATTGTTCTCCTTGTTATTGCGTTTGTTGACATCCCATTATAACTACAGCTGCTTTGTTATTGTTTCCCTCTCCCTTTGCTGGCCAGTTAAATGGTCATTACCTCAACTCCAGGAGGCTCCCCTGTGTTGTTATCATTCTCCCCTGTCTTTCAAACGAGGGGGGGGAAGTGAGTGAGTGGCAGTATGGTGCCTGGCTGTCGGCTGGGGCTGAACCACAACATAGTGCGATAGTGCACATAGTACAATAGTGTTAATATATTAATATAATGTCAGCAAAATGCTATCCCAGGTATTTGTCACCAAAAGGTGAAGCTGTAATGCTTACCAAGAAGGCATCCCTGTCTTGGGTGGAGGAGAAGGAGCACAGCCCATCAACGGCCTCTTCTGGGTCTTCAACCTCTTCTCTCCCCCCACGGGGGTGACTTCCTCAATATCCTTTATACCTCAGCCTTAGCTGTTCCCCTCTCTGGGGTGATGTTTAACATGATTTAGGTGAGGAGTCAAGTACTATAGTCGTATAAGTTTAGCATGTACTCCTTTTAGTTCATTATCATATTTAGGCGTGTCAATTTTAATATTAATTTCATGGATAATGGAGCAAAAGGTCTCATACCAGACACCATGACCTTCAAGATTCTGTGTAGAAACCATTTGTCTATTTATTGTTCATGCTTTAGCCAAGACATGGCTGTCTTGTTGCTGTAAGACTTCTTTGGCTGATTCTCATGGCAGCCTTATGGATCTCCATCCGCAATGTTTGCGTAAGAGATAAGCAGACAGCAGTATTTTTAACCTTTTATGCAATTCTCTCAGTAAGACAACTAGGGAAGGTACTCTGCTGGACCTTTTGTTTGTGAACACAGAAGGACTTGTGAGTGATATGATGGTTGGAGGCTGTCTTGGTCATAGTTATCATGAAATGACAGAGTAGTAAGGAGGGGAGTCAGCAGAACTCCTGCCTTGGACTTCTAGAGGGCAAACTTTGACCTCTTCAGGAAACTAGTTCACAGAGTCCCTTGTGAGGCAGTTCTGAAGGGCAAAGAAGTCCAGGAAGGCTGGACACTCTTCAAGAAGTAAATCTGAAAGCCACAGGAGCAGGCTGTCCCCATGTGCTGAAAAGATGAGCCAGTGGGGAAGAAGACTGACCTGGCTGAACAGAGAGCTTAGGTTGGAACTCAGGAGGACTACAAGCATGTCAGCAAGGTTACACAGGGAGACAATTAGAAGGGTCAAAGCCCAACTAGAACTTAATCTGGCTACTGCTGTAAAACACAATTTAAAAAGTTTATATAAATACATTAGCAACAAAAGGAGAATCTCCATCCTTTATGGGATGCATGGGGAAACATAGTGAAATAGGATGAGGAAAAGGCTGAGGTACTTAATGCCTTCTTTGTTTCAGTCTTCAATAGTAAGACCAGTTTTTCTCCAGGTACTCAGCGCCCTGAGCTGGGAGACAGGGATGGGACAGAACAAAGCCTCCATAAACCAAGAGGAAATGGTTAGCAACTTGCTACATGACTTAGACACACACAAGTCTATGGGGCCAGATGGGATCAACCGAAGAATAATGAGGGAGCTGGTGGAGGTGCTCACCAAATCTCTGTCCACAGTTTATCAACAGCCCTGGCTAACTGGGCAGTCCCAGTTGACCCGAGGCTAGCAAATGTGACACCCATCTACTAGAAGAGCTAGAATGAGGGTGCAGGGAACTACAGGCCTGCCAGTCTCAGCTCGGTGCCAGGGAAGGTTATGTAGCAGATCATCCGCAGTGCCAGGAGTAGTGTGGCCAAGAGGACTAGGGAAGTGATTGTCCCCCCGTACTCAGCACTGATGAGGTCACACCTTGAATATTGTGTTCAGTTTTGGGACCCTCATTACAAGAAAGACACTGAGGTGCTGAAGCTTGTCCAAAGAAAGACAATGAAGCTGGTGAAGTGTATAGAGCACAAGTCCTGTGAGGAACAGCTGAGGGAATTGGAGTTGTTTAGCCTGGAGAAAAGGAGGCTGAGGGGAGACCTTATCACTCTCTACAAATACCTGAAAGAAGGTTGTAGTGAGGTGGGTGTTGATCTCTTTTCCCAAGTAATAAGTGATAGGATGAGAGGAAATGGCCTCAAGTTGTGCCAGGGGATGTTTAGATTGGCTATTAGGAAAAATGTCTTCACCGAAAGGGTTGTCAAGCACTGGAACAGGCTGCCCAGGGAAGTGGTTGAGTCACCATCCCTAGAGGTATTTAAAAGACCTGTGGATGTGGCACTTAAGACATGGTTTAGTGGTGGACTTGGCAGTGTTAGGTTAATGGTTGGGCTTGATGATCTTAAAGGTCTTTTCCAACCAAAACAATCCTATGATTCTATTTTTCTATGATTCTATGTGGACCTGCGGTTTTCATCAAAAGTATAGAACAATACAAAATCATGAAGTCAATCATAGCATGCAAATTATTCTCAGATATTGGCAGTTGACTTCAATGAATATAAATAATGGACACTAAATGTTGTTTTGTGTAGAAGCTAAAATGTATATTTCATAATGAGGACATTGACATACTACTGTGATTTAAGATGTCATTTCTAAAGATTACAGTAAAAAGTAGAATAAACATTCAGATCACTTCTGCTGACAAAGCTGAAACTCCTTTTTTTGTAGGATCAAGGTCTGAGATATTTTATAGCTGCTAACACTAACCTTGAAGTATCAAATATTATATCACACACATGGAAATCCATCTCATGTCTGGTTAACTTAGCTTGGCTGAGTTTGCAAGATTTTGTCCTGACTGCCTAAATGCACACACTTAAAAAGCTGCATCTAAGCAGAGAATAACTTATAAATGTCTCCAGTTCTGTAGTCTTTAGTTATTTTTAATTAGTACACTGTTTTTTCAAAGCTTTTTTTTTCCTCTTATGTGTGTCTCCTAGCAGTAGCATATCTAATTAAATTATCCTTTCTTTGTGTGTGTTTCAAAGCATTCCTTAGTATATCAATAGAAGGGGGTGGATTTCCTGTTCACCACAAGAAAAACCCTAAATCTGTTTTAATATTCTCTGGAAGCTCCACATTTTTCCATATGCCATATTTTTAACACAAGTAATTTAATTATTTCTGCTGTCTTATCTAAGTACATATCAAGAAAAACATGTTGAATTTCTGACTGCAGCTTTAATAGACACTACAGCGTGGCAGTGCTTGAGACCACAAAAAGACCTACTGAGTTTTGTTGCTAGAATAATGTTTCTACCATCTTTCTGTCTAATGCAAAACCTCCACTCAGAGATTTGTGTGACATCTAGGATCCATATAAAATGCCTATGAATAAAGTTGAATTTCTCCTTGGCTGACCCACTCCTCCCCTTGAACTCAGTGTTCTTCCACAGACACTATGGAGTGTACGTTTTTTAATCAATAAAAAAGCAATCGGAAGATGGGAAGAAAAGAGAGTTTTGACACTAGATGCAGATGGAGAGATGCTCTCTTCCATGTGTACTTTGCTAAGAACAATTGGTCTTTCAAATACACAAACAATAGGACTGGCTGAAAATTTGCACAACACTTCATTTTCAGTGGAAAATTGGAGTTTTGCACAATAAAGCTCTTTTAAAAATTAAAAATACCTAATTTCCACAGAACTCGTAAAAATAATTAAAAAAACCTGAAACTTAAAAACACAGAACACTGCTGTCTTTAAGTTTTAGATTTTAATAAAAATGGTTTTCTAGTTAACAAAAGAGATTTCAGAGCAAAGCAGAAATAAAAATCTTACTAGCTCTAACAAATAAATGTGTGTGTATGTATATATATAATTCCTATATTAACATTTCAAAACCATAAAACTCTTTCATTAAATGGAATTTAACATAAGGAAAGATTGTACATGCACATTACTGTGGACTGATTTTATACTTTCCAATCATACGCATGAGGTCTGAATATGACACAAGATGAACATTTGCTAACAGGAAGACTTCGAATTTCAAGACCTGATGTTTTCAGGTCACAGGCAGTATAATTCCTTATATAACTGTTGTCACATGTAGTGAATGGCATGCTGAACAAAGGGCAAAGTCATGAATGACTGAAAAGCAGAGGTTTTCTGATTAAATCTATAATTGTCTGTTTTATAATGAAAAGATCAAGGCATCAAATGTTATTGGAGTTAAATCCAAGCCTAGAGATAAACCTATTTGAGTTTTTTGTTGGTTTAGCATTCTATTCACCTTTTCTGTTTTTATTTTTACCTTGAGGGAAGGGAGAAATCAGGGAAGAAAGTTGTTTGAAGACTAGTCTTGTGTTACAAATAATTATCACTATGACTGTTTTCTTCACTGTAGTCATTGCACTGCAGAAAAAAGAAGAAAGTTTTAATTATTTATATTTCCTTTTTTAAAAACTTTGATTTATAGATGAACTGTCAATGCTGCAACAGAAACCTGCAGCATTTCTTTGAAGCACTGACATTTGTATTTAATATGAACATATCATTACAATGCCATCTGACCACAAAGCTCATTTTCTGTAGAGAATACCTGTGGCACCACTTGGATTGGAAGATATTTTTCAGCAGGTTTTTTGTGTGACTGATTTTTAATTGCAAAATTAACCAGATTATGAAGATGACTGCTGTACAGCAGAGTAAAAAGATTTGCTAGTCAGGGTATCTTGTGTAGTAACACTGTTTTCTAAAAATTTATGTGAGTTTACTTCAGAGTATAAATCAACGTGTAGAAAGTAATCTTACATTTCCATTAGCACTATTTGTCTCCCACACGTATCCTGAAGAAGTATATAAACCACCTAAATGCGTCAATTTAAATACTTTCTTAGCTTTCACTTTATTGTCCTGACCTGCTGTTTTCATTATATTTGCCAATGACTTAGTATGTGGTAGTTTATAATAGATTGCTGAGTTCAGAAGAACCTTTACCTTATTGAAACGTTTACACTATTTTCTTTATGAAGAGACATACACTAATCTAAATCATGAAGATTCTACATTTTCACCATTTTCTAACCACAATTCTGAGACGTTACTCTGCTTTACTTTCATTGTTGCAGAAATAAGATGTACAGCACCTAATTTTTTTACTTTGCTGCTTGATATGATCCAGAAACTGTGAGTGTAGAGACATTGAGCATAAAAAAGTTCACCATAAACATGGATTTAAAATGTCACCTCTTTTTTTTTTTTTTTTATAAATTCTAGATTTTTCACATCAGCTTCAGTATCTAGACTTAAACGGGAACTGAGATAATTAATTGGGCAAAGAGAAAATCTCCTTAAGAATTTGCCAGAAACATGGCAACATTTTAAGTGCCAAGATAGAATTTTACACATATTACAGCTTTATATAATTTTATAATATAATTATATAATTATGTATTTTTTGATATGAGAGAAAGCACTGGAACAGAGGAGGGAAGAACTAATTAAGGGTAATTTTGATTTACTGGCATTTGATAAATCAATGGAAATGAACAGGAGTATAGTGAATTTGCGGTTGCCTCTCATAATGTATTATGTTGTTTCTTGACTAAGTGATGTTTTTTTGTATGAATACAGTCAATTAAAATAGTGTCAGAACTGTCATGAAATGAAGCCACAAAGGCCAGCATGGATGCTGACCTATGGTTGCCAACAAGTACTTGATTGAATTAACCTTCTGCATTCCTCCTACTAGACAGCTTTCTCCAACTGTCTGGCCTGTGAAGCAGGAATACTTAAAGACTAAGATCTAAAGGCATAAAGCCTGAAGGAAGCAATTTTTATTTTATTTTTCATTTTTTGAGAGTGCGAAGGCAATCTAGGATCTAATACAGGCCTAGAGGGAGGGGGTTTTATTCCTTATAGTTCCTAAGTGTTAAATATTTTCCTGACAGTAGAAATTGATCTGAGTTCATAATTTTGTAAAGAATTGTGGAGAAGGAGATGTGGAGAGTCAAATTCTAGAAGTCTTCCTCTGGCTAAAGAGCACCTTGAACTGAATTTCCTTGTAAGGTTCTCTAAATAATGGATTATTCACAGATGCAATGGTTTTCCTTCTCTGTAAAATGAACGATGCTACATTGTTTTGCAAGCTTCATGTTTACTGCTCTGTGACATGTGCTTATAATAAATGGGGTGATAGATCAAATTCAATAGAGATGTTAGGTAAAGAGATGTTTAGGGTATGATGAGACTCAATGAACTTTCTCAAGTCCAAAGTTTGGCATATTCTGGCAAATTTTTAAAAGTTTATTTGAAATTGCTTTTAGTTGATTTCAGTGTTAGGTAGTAACTGAGTTGACTCACTCTTTGACTCCCTTTATGTATGAGTTGGTTTTGGCTGGGATAGAGTTAATTTTCTTCCTAGTAGCTAGTGCGGGGTTATCGTTTGGATCTGTGCTGAAAACAATGTTAATAACATAGGGATGATTTTGTTACTGCTGAGCAGTGCTTGCACAGAGCCAAGGGCTCTTCTGCTCCTCACACCACTCCACCAGCCAGTAGGTTGGGGATGCACAAGGAGTTGGGAGGTGACACAGCCGGGACAGCTGACCCCAACTGACCAAAGGCATATCCCATACCGTATGGTGTCATGCTCAGCATATAAAGGGGCTGGGCGAATAAGAGGGAATGGAGGGATGTTTAGAATTATGGTGTTTGTCTTCCCAAGTAACTGTTACATTTGCTGGAGCCCTGCTTTCCTGGGGGTGGCTTAACACCTGCCTGCCCATGGGAAGTGATGAGTTAATTCCTTGTCTTGCTTTGCTTGCATCCATGGCTTTTGCTTTACCCATTAAACTGTTTTTATCTCAACTCATTACTTTTTTCACTTTTACTCTTCTGACACTCTCCACCACCCCACTGGGGGAAAGTAAGCGAGCAGCTGCGTGGTGCCTAGTTGCCAGCTGGGGTTAAACCATGACAATGTAGTTTATCTGTATATTTATGTACACAAAAGAAGGAAAGGAATTAATGTAATTGTACATATTCTTATCTGTTATACCATATATATCTGATTGTTCATGTTGTTGGAGAGAAATCTTACTAAAAAGAAACTTAAACAGATAAAGTAATTAGAGATTCTTTTCCTCTTTTGAGTGGAGACTTAAGGTAGCTGCTTATTCAGAAAAAAAAAAACAAAACAAAAACAAAACAACAACACACAACCAAAAATGTAGGATGAACATTAAGTGGGTAGGCAGAAGCAAAGAAGAAGGTTTTATGTGAAACAGGACAACATTTAATACAGGTATAAGAAGGAAATTCAAAAAGGCTCCTTGACATACCACTCCCAGACTTTAATTCTGCGACAGCTTCCAATGGAGTTAGTAAGCAAATCTAGTGAGCAGTAGCAACCTGCTCTTCTACAACTGTAGCTTCATATTTTCATGGGAAGTGTATTTTCATGCCATTTAAACTTTTGTCCATAATGTGAAGGCATAGAGACCGAGGGCTGGATCTGAGGATGTAGGAGACCTCTTTCAGTCCTATGAGACTATGACGTGTGTATACTACATTTAATACAAGTAGTACAAGACAAACTGCAGTGTATAAGATGAATGTTAGGATTATTGCATCATTCATGTGTTTTCAAAAATTTATTTATAACCACAAAAAAATTATCTATCCTCGCATTCAAATATAACCATTCTTACATTCGCACCAATTCCTTTAACATTGTTTTTCCTTTAAATTACTTGCAGTGAAAAAATGGCCAATTAGGTATCTATACACCAGAGATTTAAAAGGAATTTCTTATGTTATGGTGATTAAATCTTATCTAATATAATCTAGACACCTAGTCTGATAGGTATTTTGAACTTCATTCTCAAGAGTAGAGAGTTATGTTTTAACTAACTCCTCAAGAGTCTAGCTGGAAAACTGCAGCGAAACGCAAGTCCGTTGAATCCTTGACAAGTGTAAGGTGTCCTGATCCATTAAATAATCTTTTAGCTATTTCAGAATCATCTTGTTTCTCCTTTATGTTAAATCTAATATTTTGTGTATATCACATTAAGGGAATTTGTTTCACTTTGAAATGTTTATTTTTGCCATACTCTGAAGCCTATGTTAAACTTGTACAGTATGGTGTACAGAGAAAATACCTTTTTCTCTAATTCTGCCTAGTTACTGGAGTGTATTTTAATAATTGTCACTTAATATCAGTTACAATTTTATATGGGTTAAAGATATTTTCATTGATATCCAAGTTTTTGTGTTTCATCAGAGTACAGTTTATTATTCCTGGATAGAAGCCTATGTGATCCTTAAGATTTCTACGCTGGCTTTTGCAATCTCCTGAGGACATATATCTGATATTAGTCTCATTTAATGTAATTCTTATTATGGGACATTCTGTGTGAAGATTATTTAATCCAATCATAACAGAAGCGTGGCTTGCATTTGAGGGACAAAATGAAAGACTTCAATGAAAAAAACGTATCTAACCAAGTAAGCATAGAAGTCAGTTTCTTGAAAGACAAACACTGCTCAGCTAGACAATTTTATCCTCCCTTCTTAGAGAGAAACATCACAGTTTTATCTTTTGACAATCAAACTAATTGAGAACAAAACTGTTATCTGAAGGCACAGAAACAAAGAAGATATACCTTCAAGTAAAGAGGTTTACTTATACAGGCTTCTGAGGAGGAAAAAAGTGGAATGTGTTAGAAATAACAATAATTGAGAAGGATAACATCCAAAAAGGGAGAAGAATGGAAGTTTTATACCTAATCAGTTTCTAACAGAAAGCTATATTCCAACCACATAAATAAATAAATAGAATAATGGAATAATGGAAAGTGTTTGTCTTTGTCTTTTTAACAAAAAGAGATATTCCTGAAAACTGAAAGTATTGTATATGAAAAATACTGTTATAGTGTTTCCTGGAAGTCAAATTTTTCTTACATTACCTTAGTCCACTGCATGTTCCATGATGTAGAGTATACATGTTAGTTTCTGAGCCATCATATTGTATATTGGATTTCTGATCTCTATTCATCATACTGAGATTTCCTTTTTATGAACAGAAATAGAGAGGAGAGCAATACTGAGAAATGTTGTTGGGTGTATTTAGAAGGGGAATGGAGTATGGCTTAGGTAGAAGTGCATACGTAACACTTCTCTTAATTGGTATAGTCAGTAGTGAATAAAAGTCATATTCCTTCTGCAACAATAGTAATATGGTTTTCAGAGGCCAGGACTGGTGGTTATGGTAGTTGTAAGGTGCGTGATTTCTACATATCTAAAATTACTATGAATTATGTGTTCATGCTGGTGAAGTAGTGACAGGCTTTTCAATGAACATGTAAATTCTTAAGCAGCATTTTTTACCCACAGAGTAGTTGATTATGAAATAATACCTCCAGGAAGACTTACCCAAAATTCACACAAGATAGAAATTAACTAGTTTCTTCTAAGTCAGCTCTTTTCTGTCCACAGACTGTGTATGTCTGTTTCCTATTTTGAGAGGACAAGGAAGGAGCAGGAAGGTCTTTTTCTCCTTGGAAAGAATGCTTGTAGTAAAAGAGACCACCTTTCCCACTTTTAAGAAAGCTACAGCATTCAGGCATGTTTTGATGGCAATTTCTGAATAGGGACAGGTCGTCAGTGAGAGATGTCATCAGCTCCTGCTTCTCAATGGATGATGCAAGTGAGCAGCTGAAAACGCCCTGTTGACAAGTGAACCCACTAAACTTTACAGTGTCTAAAAAGTAGGTCTAATCCAAATCTCCAGAGCAGCGAGACATAGAAACAAAGTTGAAACAAAGAATATAACAGCATAGATCTAAGCAAAATATAGCCAAAATAACTTGAGCAGATTTGAAGGTGAAAAGACTTTAAATCACTTAGCTAGACTACCTCTGCAACAAAAGTAGTTCAGCAAAGCATCTCTCCTTTCACCTGCACGAGTTAACAGCAGCATCAGTCAGGCTTAATGGCGGTGTCCAATCTTCAGTTTAAAACTTCCAATGAGGGAGATTGCACTACTTGTAATTATTAGGCCTAGCTGAAAATTTTTTATTAAAAATACTTTGACAGACTCTTGGATTTTCCACTCAATAAAATACTTTGAGAAACATTTGCTTCAGTGAAATCTCCACCCCCTTCCTTCTCTCCCTATGCGGATTAAGTATTTTTCCTACAGAAGCGAGTCTACAAAATGTCATGCAAGTTTTTTTGTTTCTTTTCCAATCTAACTTTTCTAGAGTCAGATTTAAACCACTGGGTTCCCCCATATGTTTTCCTATCATGAGACCTCTCTCACTTTAATGTATTTAAATTGTGTGTGCAACTTTGGTCTTTCAGTATAGCATCACTGTCCCTACATCTCAAAGTAGAGATGGCAACCTTAAAAGTGAGACACAGGGAAAAGCCCAGATTCTGAAAAAAAAATATGAATTCACTGTTTGGATTGACACCATTAGATGGCAAGGTGGGAAACAGAGCTGATTTGTACCTGAAATCAGAGAACACCTGGAGATGTCCCAGTGAAAAAGCAGTTAGAACAAGGAGGATTAAGGATAGCAGGAGTCTCAGGAATGAAAAGTGACAGGAGAGATTAGGAGAATTGAGGCAGGGTTCTAGGAGGCAATAGTTGGCATATAAAAAGTCAAGAAGTCTGTGATAAGCTGTCACGCTTTATCCCCAGCCAGCAACTAAGTACCACGTGGCTGCTTGCTCACTCCTCTCCTCCTTGAGGGATGGGGAGAACAGTTAGAAGAAAAAGGTAAAATTCACGGTTTTGGATAATGAGAGTTTAATCAGATGGCAAAAGAAGAGGAAAATAACAACAATACTAATAAAAGAATATACATAGAGAGTGATACTCACCACCTGGAACCCAACGCCCAACCTGACCCTGACCAGCGATCCCTCCTCCCCCACCAGCTTTCCCTGCTATACACAGAGGAAGATGTCATATTGTGGTGGATTGACCCTGGCTGGAGTCCAGGTGCCCACCAAAGCCTCCTTAACTACACGGGACAAAATGTATAATGAACAGGTCACAGGTCAAGATAAGGACAGGGAGACATCACTCAGAAACTACTGTCCCGGGCAAAACAGACCAGATGTAGAGAGGAATTAATCTGATTTATTACCAAGCAAAACACAGAGAAGAGTGGTGAGAAATAAAACCAAATCTTAAAATCCCTCCCTCCTACCCCTCCCTCCTTCTCGGGCTTAACTTTACTCCCAATTTCTACCTACTGGCCCTCCAGCAGCACCAGGGGACAGGGAATGGGAGTTACGGTCAGTTGATCAAATGTTGTTTCTGCCGCTTCTTCCTCCTCAGGGGGAGAACTCCTCATACTCTTTCCCTGCTTCAAGGTGGGGTCTCTCTCAAGGGAGACGGTCCTCCACCAACTTCTCCACCATGAGTCCTTCCCACAGGCCATAGTCATTCATGAACTGCTCCAGCGTGGGTCTCTCCCACGGGCTGCAGACCTTCAGAAGCAGACTGCTCCAGTGTGGGTCCCCCATGGGGGTCACAGGTCCTGCCAGCAAACATGCTCTGGCATGGACTCCTCTCTCCGTGGGGCCACAGGTCCTG
>VWZZ01003030.1:287027-306711 GCA_013399095.1 Psophia crepitans
CTCCATCAACATGAAGGATGCATCTTTATTTTTGGAAAAACCATACTGGAGTTCAGGAGTGGAGATGGTTAGTGTGGTTCCTTTTTAATTATATTTCTGTTTTGTTATGTACTTAGTCGAACTACTTTAGGAATTTCTGCTCTATTCTTTACTTTCTTTAAATATTACCTACCTATCCTTCCCTTTACTCTTTTCAAAAGCATTTTTGAGGCAGGACAAGAAATATGGGGATAGGATGGGATGGTTCCACCTTGGAGCCAGCTGGCATTGGCTCTATCTGACACAGGGGAAGCTTCTAGAAGATTCTTGCAGAAGCCACCATCCCTGTGCTCCCCCACCATCACCAAAACCTTGCCACGCAAACAGAAAACACATATGGCGTAGCATATCCCTTTGGCTAGGCTGGATCAGCTGTCCTAGCTGTGTACCTTCTCAGTTTCTGGTGAAAATTAACTGTATATCAGACAAAACCAAGGACATTATCCACCTCTTTTTCTTTGTCATCTACATCATGCCCATATCCTACACTTTCAGTTAATCACTACCACTTTCCCTGTCTTTGAGACAGGAATATATATGCGTACACACATGCAGATGTCATTCTATGGGCCATCACTCTAAAATGTCTGTTAAGTTCATTTGACCCATGACCTTGGGCTATGTCATAACAGTCCTTCAGGGCAGGGGACATGATGTGTGGTGTTGGATTGTTGCATGCTGCATCTGGAGCTCACAGCTGGTGTGTCTGACATGCCCATGGTCTGCAGATTAAAGTCATCAGTTTCAAGGAAGTTGCTGGGCACTGGCTGCTTGTCGTGGTTTAGACAGTTGTTTTATTTCCTGATGCTCCCCCTCACATAAGGAGTGGAAATGGGGAAAAGAAAAAGAAACATGTGAGCTGAAATAGAAACAGATTGAATAAAAGAGTAAAAACCCTAATATCAATGCCAAAACTAGTATCCTAATTATGCTAGTTATACTCAGCCAGTACAGGGATGGTGGCTCAGCAGTGAGTGCTGATGCCGTACACAGCGAGCAGCGCACCTCCAGTGAAAACGTGACAGTCACTGCACCCAGCAGGGCAGATCTCGGGAGTAAAAAGTAGGCCTCAGGAATGGGTGAGACCCTCCAGGGATGGCTGCCATCAAAAAAAGAGACATCCCAGACAATTTCCTAATTTACAGGGAGCATGATGTTTATGGTATGGAATACTTCTGTTGGCCAGCTTGGAGCAGATGCCCTGGCTTTCGCTCCTCCTGGCTTTTGCCCCTGGCTATCTCAAACCTGCTAAAGACCTTGATCACTATGAAAACCTGCATTCCATAGCTGGTCATAAACTAAAATAAAGTGCCTTATCAACTGTGTTCTCACAGAATTAAGTGCTACAATCTGCTCTATAATGCAGCTCTTCTGTGCAGAAAAAAATTATTCTATGATTCTATCCCAGCAAAACCAGGACACTGTGGACACCAGTTCTGGTTTCATCATCACTGCACTTCGTTTGGTTTCATCCAAGTTCATCCTTCATTAACTTGGGTGATTCTTACCATAATACCATTGATGTGGCATACAACAGTTGTAGTAGTGATGACATACAACGGCAGAGTTATTTAGCAACTAACATTATATAATTTAATTTATTGGCTATTCTCATCCAAAATCAAATCTCCTTGAAGTACACATCAGAATTCCCCATCCTTCTGCATCACCCAACAAGTACACCCAGGTTCCTGAGCAAAAGTAACCCCACAGACAGGTTCACCTTTGCCTGTAGCAGGGCTAACCCAGACTGTCTTCCCCAACATATTCTTGATGTGCACTACAGGGTCTTTAGCCCTTCTACAGCACATGGAAGTTTTGGTTGGTAGGGCCAGCAAAATTGGTAGACCACCTAGTGTTAACTAAGCAGGTGGCCTTCACTAAATGTGTGTCCCAATGTTTGATGGTCCCACCACCCATTGCTCTCAATGTGGTTTTGAGCAGTCCATTTTACTGCTCGATTTTCTCAGAGGCTTGTGCATGGTAAGGGATGGGATACACCCATTCAATGTCGTGGCCCAGCTGTCTATGAGATTATTTTAGAAATGAGTCTTACTCTCTGACTCGATTCTTTCTGGGGTGTCACGTCACATAATATCTGTGCATACTACAGGTAGATTTCTTTCTGAGGTGAAACTGAAGGTTAAACTGTGGTCATCGCATGGTTAATTAACTTATTTCCTAAAAAAACCTCTTCCCGTTATTACTACTATCTCACTAGGAAAGTCAGACTCAGGGATCAGAAATCTAGAAAGTGACCATGTGAAGGGCCTTGACTTCTCTGTGCAAATAATCATAGGGCATTATTTGCTTGTGTGGGTGCAGATTGACCCAAGGTGGTTGGAATAAGTTCTGGTTCAGTAGCAGTGTACTGGCTTTTGCACGGTTCTGTGCCCGAATTACTATGTCCAGATCTCAGTAAGAAATAATTGTCTATGTTTATCCAGCAGTCTGAAACGTTGACTACAATACTAAAGTACTGACTGCTTTTCTAGCCCATATAAAACAGAAGAAGGAAACAGAAAAAGGAATCTTACCAATAAAAAAATTACAGAGATGTGAAGAAGGACATGAAACTATGCTTAAAATAACAAGTAATAGTCAAGTAATCAATTGAATTAAACTATGATACAGAACAACGGTCATCATAGAATCACGGAATATTTTGGTCTGGAAGAAACCTTCAAAGATCATTGAGTCAAACCCCCTGCCATGGGCAGGAACATCTTTCACTAGGTCAGGTTCCTCAAAGCCCCATCCAGCTCCACCTTGAACACTACCAAGGATGTGGTATCAACAGCTTCTCTGGGCAACCTGTTCAAGTTGCCTCACCACTCTCATTGTAAAACGTGCCTTCCGTACGTCCAGTCTAAATCTACCCTCCTTCAGTTCAAAACCATTGCCCCTTGTCCCGTCACTACACACTTGATAAGAAGTCTCTCTCTTTCTTTAAAGCCCCCTTTAAGTGTTGAAATCACACAGGAGATCTCCCCAGAGTCTTCTCTTGTCCAGGCTGAACAACCACAACTCTCTCAGTCTTTCTTCATAGGAGAGGTGTTCCAGCCCTCTCATCATTTTCATGGCCCTCCTCTGGACCTGCCTTAATCCATGTCCTTTACTGTGGAACTCAGAGCTGGACACAGGACTCCAGGCTGGGTCTCAAGAGAGCAGAACAGAGGGGAAGAATTATCTCCCTCGACCTGCTGGCCACGCTTCCTTTTCCTCAGCTCAGGATACAATTGGCTTTCTGAGCCACAAGAACACATTGCCAGCTCATGTCCAATTTTTCATCCATCAGTACTCCCAGGTTCTTCTCTACAGAGTTGTTCTTAATCAGTTTATTCCCCAGTGTGTATTGGTACTGGACACAATTGCTGTGACTCCAGTGAAGGGCCTTGCATTTGGCCTTCTTGAATTTCATGAGGTTCGTATTGTCCCACTCTTCAACCCAGTCAACGTCACTGGGGATGGCATGTCTTCCCTCTAGTGAATCGATTGTGCCATTCAGCTTGGTGTCATCTGCAAACTGGCTGAGGGTGCACTCAATCCTACTGTCATCATTAATACTGATGAATATTAAATAGTATTGGTCCCAGTACAGACCTTTGAGGGATACTGGTTTGTTACTGGTTTCCACATGAACATTGAGCCAGAGTATCACTCTGTACATGACAATCCAGTCAATTCCTCATCCATCTAAGAGTTCACCCATCAAACCAATGTCTCTCCAATTTAGAGGTAAAAAGGGACCTTACAGAAGTCCAGGTAGATGGCATTCATAGCTTTCTTTTGCCTACTAAACTAGCCTATAAATCACAGCTTATTCCCATCCTCACCATTTCTTCTGTAAGCACACCTTTATTGAAGTATGAAGGGGTTTTTTTTAAACAAAATGTAACTAAGGAGGCAGGGTCTGGTAGAGAACTCATAAATCACCAAAGAAATACCTCACATTCTCTTTCTTTCTCAGATTCATTAGCAGATAACTGAAAAAACCCTCCTTTTCATCAGTGTCTTAAATGCTCTACTGTATAAAGTTGAAAACAAGTGTTGGTCAGAAACTGGGCAGAACAGAATATTCAGTGCATCAGTCCAGAATACTAATAACATTAAAGAAGATATCTGATCTCAGCAAAGCTTCGGAAAAACAAAAACATAACCTCAAAATTCATCCAGTGCAAGGCCTGAGTCCAATCTTGCATTCTGTGAACAGCATACATTAACCGAATACCAATTGATTGAAGGTTCACGAACGCTTCCCAGGTTGGCCAACTTCCAGAAATGTCTCATCTCCATGTCAAGCTAAAACTGTTGTACACCATTCCCAGTTTTGTGGCTAGGCATAAAACTCAGGCATTTGGAAAAAGAAGGCAATGTTACATTCATGTCCGATTTAAATGACTGGAGGATGACATTCTGTGTTGTAACATGTACCAAGAGGGATATCTTCTTTTGATGCCATTAACTCTTCCTTACCCTTGACTTCTCACTTCATGTGCCTTTTCTGCACATTCTAAGTCATCCAGGTAAGATTTTTTCCATCACAAAATCTCCATACAATGCCTGTACAAACACTTTATTGTCCTTGCCTATGTTAGTAAAGTAAACATTTCCGAGAAGGAGACGTGGGTCACTGGGTCATCAGCATCCACAGTACTACATCTTTAATATGCTCACTTGTACAATTTTTACTCCTGCCTGTTTTGCAGGCAACACTAAATATCTTCTGAGCGTACTCCAAGGATCATTCCCAAAAGGTGGTTTGGTGACAGCCACACTATTTAGCTCTTGCAATGATAAGTAAATGCTTACATTTACTCTTAGAGCTAAAAAATTGGTGCTTACCTGCTTTATTTATTTATTTATTGGCACAGATGTAAGCAATAATTGGAGATGTCTCAGGTGTCAGCCCCAATCACAATCGTTCTTAAGAAGATGGAAAAAATCTGTAATACTATCAACCTGAAATATCCAATGACCATCTGTAAGTGGTAATCAGTTAGCTGAAGAGCAGAAAAAAATATGGGAGGACGGATAGAGTACATCTTCCCTTGTTCTTTGGAATTTCTTGTTGACTTTGTAAAATCAATCCATAACATCTGTAAACAAAATCATTCTATAAGTGAAACAAAAAAGTCAAAGACACAAAGAAGTAGTCAATAGGTTAAATATATGAAAATATGCGTACAACTTATTTATGCCACTTTTATATGACAGATCATGTAGGACTTATCCACAGATTTCAATCTTTTATCATTTTAGTTTTTAAGTGACCTACACTTTGAAGGTTATACTTTTCTATTTCATTATAATTTTAAAGCTGTGAAAGGAACTCACATAATATGATTGGATATCAGAAGTAATTTTTTTAGGTGAGATTAATAATGAGATTTTATCATGGACATTTCTGTGATGTTTCAACTTCATTCAAACACTGAATAATCTCTGAAGGACAATGTAATTTAATCTTAATGAATTCATATTGATGTTTCTTTGAACATTATATTTCTACAGATGTAATAATTAGAACACAATTCATTAGCTTAAGTAGGTGATTTTGTAAATATAACAGTTCAAGCATCTTGTTGAAAAACGTACATTTGAAGTCCAATTTCTCTGTGATTTTTTTCTTCAACATATTTTGAAATAAGATTGATAGAGTGAAACTTATATGACTAAATTATGACATCAGCACAGTTGAAGATATATATGTGGTAGTCACCTGCTGTTAGATTGAATGGCAAAAAATTATAAACACTTCTAGAAAACACTTAATAGATTCCAAGTAGATGCCTAATATGTGTCAACTGAATTGTGTTATAAACTGTATTTACTTTGTGGGAATTCTAAGGTGTCAGATTTAGACAACCAGTTTTAGTCTTGTGAATCCACTGCACACATGTGAAAATTATATAGTAACTTGAGCACCAAATTTGGTCATCCTCCCCAGAACTCAAGAATTCAGAAAACAAATTAAAAGTAAATAAATAAACAAACAGAAACACCAAACAAACAAAAATATCCCTAATATTCAGCTATGTTTACACCTTTTTTGCGAAAGCAAGCAAGAGAAAATGCAGAAAGAATGTCAGGAATTGCCAATTACGTATTCTAGAAAACCTGGTTTAATGGAGTGAAATTAATGAAGTCATGAGTAGCCAGAAAGCCATAATGAAGTTCCCTACCTTACCATATTTACCCCCAACAAGGATTTCCAAATGTCATGGTTAGTAAATGAACCCGGAATCCATAATAACAACTTATCCACAAATAATAAAAGTCTTCATTTTCTTTTCACTGAAGTTGTCCTAGTTTAAAAGATGAACAGATAACGAAATGTCGCTCACCCCAAATTCAAATAAAGCTTTACACTTTAAAATAAGCAAAGTCCTTGGGAAATTCCATCCCACATAGCAATAATGTACAAGTCAAGTGAATAATCCAAGTCATTTTACAGAGAAATAAATCTTGGGAACTAGCAGTTGGTAGTTACAAAAATGACTCAAGTCTAAAACTATGCAACTACCCATCAAAGATATAAGGAGCCTGATGCCAAAGCTGAAAACACTCTGAACTTCACTTTCTTCCAAATAGGCTCCTGAAGTAAAATTAGCTGTTTAGTCTCATTTTCAAATTTGATTTATTAATATAGCTGAAGTCAAGCAAAAATGACAGATATGGTCAAACCCAGGCATATTATAACTTGCCTTCCAGTAAAATCAGCAGTTTTAGCAGTTAAGCTTTCATCATTTCAGAACAGAAATGACCACAGAATATGGCATATTTGGTAAAACGCACAAAAGATAGTAATTTAGATCAGTGAACTTGGTAGAGAGACACCTGGATTCATTCTGTACTCTGTCATTATCTTTGCATGTGGCCTTGGGAAACCAGTGCCACTCTCCCTCCTTCAGTTTTTATGTGCAAATAGGAAAAGTGATACTTTCCTGATACCACATTCTGTCTTCTCCTAATACCCTGCTTTTGCAGAAACAGAATAACTTTAGCTATGCTGACAGAGTTAAAACAGCAAAATCTCTCTCATATGGATGGAGTTTATTGTTAAATGAGGTTTTTATACAGTTATAATCTGCTTCTGCTCAAGAAGGGTAACACACTATGCAGATGTAAAAAACCTTCTTGCAAACACAACTGCATATGTCTCTCAGGTGTTTACCAGTGTTTTTCTATGTCCTTTTGTAAAGTGTGGCCCCAAGGGTGCTTCAAAGCCCAGCAAGCTGCCTGTGTTGTGTTCTGGTGAGTCATCCTCAGGATTGGATCTGGTTGATGATATTCCCAGAGAGGAATGGTGGAACAATAATCCAACAGTGCTCATCATTCTCTGGTGCTGACGTATTTTGAAAGTACTTCCACTTTGTGATCATGTCATTTCTAGCTGTTATCACCCTTCTGTGTTGCATGACTTAAAGAGAAAATATTACCTATAGTTTTTCCTTGCAGGATTTCTGGGATTTTTCTATCTGAACTTTGGTATTATCTACCTCAGAGACAGATGGAATTGGTCTGCATCTTACTTAGATTTGGTATGGCAGTCATAGATATCGGATCCCTGGAGACTGGAGTTGAGCACAGCCCCCTCAGTCCCCTCCTAATCCAGTCTGCTGATGGACAGTGTGACCATTTTTGTACAAAAATGCCACCTTTATCTTCCACATCAAAACAATACATATATTACACAGGTATTGAAATGGCCTGGCTTAAGACTATCATGATTTCAGAGTTTTAGTGCTATAGAGGTGTTTGTGTCCTAGAAGCTGTTCTCATAAATGCAATCTGAATTTTCTCATTAGCTCTCCCTTGCATTTATTTTTTTACTTTATCTTTTCAAGAGCCATTGTTATGTCTTAGGTATAAATTACAGAATAACTCTTTCTGCTTATAGGAATTTGCATAGTATAAAAGAAGGTAATAAATGTTAGAAATTACTTATCTTGATCAAAGTGGATGGAGAAAAGATAATATACAGGACTTGATATAGTGTATATTGACAGAAATTAAGCATAATTCCCTCATCAAAACTTTAGGTTAAATGTAAACACTAGACTGAGTAATACCTTCAAATCCATAGCAATATGTTACATTTGATATTAAGATAATAAAAACAAAGAAAAGAGAGCAATTAAGTGGGCAGATTATACTAAAACTTTGTCTGATAATAATTACTCTAATAATGATTCTTAGATTTGTTCTATAACATTGGCTCATTCATCCAGACATGATTTAAATTTTCAGTTACCTTTTTCCATTGTCTCTGCAAGTGTGTATATATAAATAAAAGCAAGAATATAGGAAGGGATACACTGACACATCCATTCTACTGCGCAGTTATCATCGTTAACCTAATGTGTAAAATTATAGCCTGTGTGAGAATCTGCTGAGTTTTCTTCTGATTGGTTATTTTTGTTTCTTTTTTTTTTGTCTTTTTCCTTTTCATACATATCCTTCAAAGATAATTTAGTTGTTTTAAAATACTTTTTGCATTTTTTCCATTACATTTTTTAATGATTCTTACCTAGGATTCAGGCTGAATCTGCATCATTAGTATTTTCTGCCAGTATCCTTTCAGTAAATTATATCTGACATAACATACTGTACCACTTCTGGGGGTTTCTCTGGGTGCACTTAAGATAGCATTTTAGTTTGGAAGAGGAATGAGCATTTGACATACAGCCAAAATAGAGCTATGATGAAGCAAACCCCACTGAAATGCTTGTGCGTTTAGACGCGAGATCCTCAGCAATATATTTTGCACTATAAAGCCATTCCTGTTTTGCCACGCTCCTTGCCAGTGGGGAGGGTATCTGTATTGAAACGCCACACAAACATAATCTCTTTTCCACATATAAGAATTATTGTAGGATTTTATTTTCTGTTGACTGCAGTCAGGTTTTGACTAGGTCCCAAATGTCTTCCCTGCAAGAGGCCCCTAGCTTTGTCAACTCAAAAGCAAAGGTCACCCCTACAGAAATGTTTGTCTTCTTTTTGGGCTCTGTACTTCATCAGTCTTGCTTCCTTTCTCTTTGTTTCCTTTCCCTAAAAGCCTAAAAGTCTTTTTTCCTTATGTTCTGTCATCTGGATCTGGCAGCAGTGCACCTCCTTCTCAGTTCTCCATTTCCTCTTTCCGCCCAGCTCGTGCCCCAGGTCCCTTCAGGAACGCGTACCTCAGTGCTCTGCAGCAAGGTCTCTGCTTGTACTTACCAGGAAAGAGTTACAAAAGGAAAGGAAACTGCAATGAAAAACAGAACGTAAATTGAACTCAGAATCAGTTTATTTTAAAAAGGTAGGAAGAACTGACAGGCAGCTGAAATAACTGAATTTATTTATATCTCCTTTTGCTATAATTCCTTATTTCTCAGATATTAGCATACTATGGAAAAGAAAATATTTTTTTCTGAGTGATAACACCATTGCATTCAACTATTTTGTCTTATATTAATTTCCCCACACTGGATGCTACTCTCAATAATAACATGACTGTTGTATATGTATTCTTTTTAAGGAGTAGTATTTTTGTACTTCACTTGCATATATAGTATTTTCTTCAGGGTTTGTGCATTGCCTTTACAGAAACGTCATATGTTCAGCAGATGTTATATGTTCAAACTTATTTATTTATTCATTGTTGTAGTCAAATTTTCTATGAAAAGATAAATTGATATTTTTAGAGCTCTTTCCCATGAAGGAGGTAATGGTTGGTGCTTGGAACCATAAAATGTCTCCAATCCTAACCTGTGCTTTTAAAAGACTTATACAGAATATCCCAAATATAACCTGCTTCCTAGCAGAGTTTTCACTTAAACAATATAGATGGGATACAAAATAGATTAATTATACAAATTTGGAGTTTCTAAAACAGAAACAATGCTAGATGAATGATGGTTTCAGATATCAAATACTGTAACTCGTAATATAATGAAATTTAGAGAAAATTTAGCTAAAAATGTGAATAATCTTAGGACAGCAAAAGTATTCTTTAAATGTAAAGTTTAATGAAATAATAAGAATTAATTTATTATTTTTTTAAAAAATCTGAAGTGTCATCTGAATAGCATACAGGCATTTTTACTTTATCTTATTGGTAAGATAAAGAAAGTTTTTGCCTTTTTGTTATCATACAAGTCCTATGGAAGTATCTTTTATTTTTTGGCACTTTGCAAACAGTTAGTGTGTGATCTTATCACTTGGCTAGACTCATTATTAAATGATTAAATTCTGTTATAAACCACTGTCAAAATTCAGCAGTCCGATGTTTCTGCCTTTATTGCCAAGTCATTGCACTGGTAATTGCTGCTAAAGTCCAAGACTGTGCTGACGACATGTATAGGTGGGAACTCTTTTAGTACACATTAAAGGTTTGCTCCAACAAGGAACAGGACTTGTGCATACTTCCATGTAATGTACATGAAAATACAGGACTCCCAGCTTGAAGAATTAATTTAACTTTCCCTTCAATGAAGTCCACAATTAAAGTCCTTTCTTAGGCCAAACTGCCATGAAGTCAGTGAAATTCATTTTATGTCAGCAGTGAATTGATCTCTGTGTGTTTTGCCAGAAAAAGTTGGTATTGTAATGCTTGCATATGTTAGTTTAATATTCTATTTCATACCAAAGTAAGCTATACTGTTGCATTTAGAACCTACAGATTTGTGAGACAATGTTTTAAAATTCTTTAATAGGAAACATCTTAATATTGAGGAATCCATACTGCAAACTAAGTACAAGGATGCCTAGGCTAAAAGATTGAATTAATCAATAGAAGCCTGCATGCCAGTGATCTATCTGTATTATTCAACTGAAATGATTAGCTATTTGGAAGTTTACCAAACAAGAAAAATCCAAAGACTTCATTTAAAATATTAGCTTAGTTTACTTAATTTAATAGGCAATTGTTTTTCTTCCCTATACCTGAGTATACTTCTCCATATTTCTTTTTAAAATGTTTAAAATTGCATCTTACCTTTGAAAATGTATCTTATGAACTGAACCTTTAAATAGTATTCTAGGTTTAAAAAAAAAATTTTAAAAATATTTTTTAGGAATAGTTAATTCACCAAATACAGACAAAACCAGAATGTTATAAATGTCACCCATTCTCTTCAAACACTGAGGAAAATATGCATCAAACATATGGTGCTTTTATCTAGCTATTATGGTGCCATTGTAAATCATCACTAAAGCTGGTGATATATTTTTGTCAAGTATACCAGTTACAGACTGGAATTGTTCCGTTAAAAAACATCTTGGGTTTTGTTTGTTTTTATTAAAAATGGGGCAGAAATTCACCAGAATCCTTCCTGGGTTCCTACTGGGGTTGCCCTGTTGTTAAAATTTCATGAAACAGAGAAGGTGGCTCAGGAGGCTCACTGAGTCCTTAGGCTGCTGTAAAGCTCTGCAGGACATGGAACTCTCGCCTCAGAGCTCTTTCCAGCCTTGGCTTGCTGGCTCCTTAGACCCAAGACCACCTCTCCGTGGCCAGATTTAGACTCCCTTCTGGATTCTTCTAAGTCCCTCAATGCCATCTTAGTCATTCAGCCACCTCATCCCTGTCTTACCACTAAGACTTTTCCATAACAAGAAATCATGTGTGCACACTGGATAGCACCTATGGCATACCAGAAATTTCTGTGACCTGAATATTTGGACTCCTGACTCAGTAACTGTTGTGATTCTAAACAGACAAAATGTTTTCAAGGAGTTTTATCCAAATCTGGTAGGATTGACAGACACCTGGAACAACTGAATGTCATATTTCTATGTAGTACAATGGAACAAACCTTTTAAATGATGGCACATCCATGGTGTACAGGAAAGCAGAATAGCACATCATCATGGTAACCCCAGTTGACAACTAAGAACCATGCAGCTGCTCACTCTCTCACAGTGGGATGGGGGAGAGAATTCATTCACCACTTTCCATGGGCAGGCAGGTGTTCAGCCATGGAAAAAAACAAGGCTCCATCACATGTAACTGCTACTTTAGAAAGCAAATGCCACCACTCTGAACATCCCCCCATCCCTTCTTCTTCCCCCAGACCCTTATATGCTGAGCATGACACCATACGGTATGGGATATCCCTTTGGTCCGTTGAGGTCAGCTGTCCCAGCTGTGTTCCATTCCAACTTCCTGTGCATCCCCAGCCTACTGGCTGGTAGAGTGGTGTGAGGAGCAGAAAAGGCCTTGGCTCTGTGTAAGCCCTGCTTACAGTAATAAAAACATCTCTGTGTTGTCAACACCATTTTCAGTACAGATCCAAACCTTAGCCCTGTACTAGCTACTATAGAGAAAATTAACTTTATTTGAGATAAAACGAATGCACACATGCTTGAACCTTTGTCCTGATCATTACTTAATCTTCTAGGTGCAATGAACTGCAATAAAATATAGAAGTAACCACTATTTAGCTCACTTGAACATCACTCCCTTTGATGATGTAGTAAAGGAAGATGATTATGTCAATCTAGTTATAGTTACCAGTAGTGTGATAACTACACTAATAAATTACAGGTGAGAGAATCAGAACAATGAAAAGCCTACCAGGTAGAGTACTGCAACCTGAATTAAGGACAGATAAGCAAATATTAATAAACCCATAAACAGAAAGTTTTGTAAATATCCAAATACCTTACATATTCAGTTTTCAGCTAGCAATAGTACGGTTCTGGAAAGGCCACAGCTTTGAGACTACCGCATCAACTATAACTTTCATGTCTACAGATACCTTTCCACAAGTCTTTGGGACAGATGCACAGGCATTTATGCTTATGTAATTAATAACAGTCTCTGATTTATTCAACATCATTGAAAACCACTACAACGATCTAAAATAAGTTTGCATGCTTAAATACCTTCATTTCTGTGAAAAAGAGGCAAATTAAAAGAAAAACTAGAAAAATTACAAATGTCATACAGCAATTAGTTTTGCAACTCCACTGCTTAAACAATTTCCAGCAAGCCTGATGAAAAATCTTTGTCTTGTAATCCTGACTACAGTACCATAAAAACTCCTAAGAACACACTTAACTTTGAGGACAAGTGTAGATCACATCAGAGATGCCTTAAGAGGGCTTTTAGCACAACATAGATTACATGAATAAGATGATCTTGCTCAGTACATAGGACTGTTTTCCCCACCTTATTCAAATCACATGCACACGAGAAATAAATTCATAACTTTGCATAATATTGTAGCAAAAGATGTCCTGTAAATGCACCCACAAGTACAACTCTGATTATGATTAAAGTTTATCTTATTATACTCTAGCTAAGAGGATCATTATATTATATACTGTGCCATGATTAAACTGCTTTTTCTTAAAGTACTTTGAATTTATGTTCAGACAGCTTTTATATTCATAAGCTCACAACATTACTCCAAACATCCCAAGAGAGCAGCCCAGGAAAGACTAATCAAAGTACTGGCACTTATTTTACTATAATGTGCATTACTCCCAATACTGTAGTAACTCTTAAGTCAAATCCACATAAGCCCCTCTATATAACATGTTCAGTTTCAGCTGTGATCTGGATTAACCTTTAAAATAGAAAGAAAATGCTGCTGCAGAACTCTATAAGGGCTTTGACCATTTGAGTCATATATTGGGCTCAGTCCTGTCAACTGAAGGCAGCAGAGTTTTTGGCTCAGCCATAACCGTAAGTCTGCCCGTAGTTGGTGACCAGAGGGAAAAAAAAATGTAGTTTCAATCTCTGCTGTTCTCTTTTTTCAATCAGTTATTTTATGCTGAGAACAAAATCATGTCTGCAGTCAACCTCTTGGCTTCAGATACAATAATACTCTGTCAGGTGTTACAAATAGCAGAAATAGCCCTGGACTATGTGTGGACTTGCATATATTCAAACATTCAATATTTTTGACTAGCTGGAACTAATGGAACAGGTTTTCAAAGCAAACCTTTCATCCTAGCAATTTAAATAAATTGCTAACAGCAAAGTTTTTTGATGACATCGGGTAAAACCTTGAAAGGTTCAGTAGTGACTTGAGGCATGTTTAGACCCTGTAATGGAGCACAGGCAGAGAGGTGACCTGAAATGGCACTTGCACTTGATGCAGAACAAATTGGCGTGAAAGGTAGTTGTTTGGTCCCAAAAAGAGTATAGTTGCATAAGAGTAGCTCCATATCTATACTAATAAACTTTGCCTCACAGATGTTTTTTTAGCAGTGCTTTTACAGATGTGGATATTATGCCACATGTAATATCTCATAATAGCAGATACAAAGCATTTTTTCTAGCAATCATTTTATTTTCAGTCTTGATTATTTCCTCTTTCTCTTTCAGCCACTAGCTATATTTCTAATGAGACTTAATCTTTATGGTAGAAATTCCAGCGCTGAGTACATTATGTAGGTGAACAAGGCCTTTAGTATTTGGCTATTTCTGCTTTTTGAGCATAAACAGAAAAACTCAACATTCCAGATTGTCTCTTCTGATAAGTGGGACAGAGTCTGTTTGGAGGCCTGTATCTAGTGGTGTGCGCCAGAGGTCAATACTGGGTCTGGTCTTGTTTAGTATATTCATCAGTGACCTGGACAGAGTGTACCCTCAGAAAATTTGCTCATGATACCAAGATGGGAGGAGTAGCCAACACACCAGAAGGCTGGTGAGATCTGGACAGGCTAGAGAGTTGGGTGGAGAGGAACCAAATGAAATTCAGCAAGGGCAAGTGTAGGGTCCTGCACCTAGGGAGGAATAATCCCAACCACCAGTACAGGTTAGGGGTTGACCAGCTGGGAAGCAGCACTGCAGAGAAGGACCTGGGAGTCCTGGTGGACAAGTTAAGCATAAGAGAGCAATGTGCTATTGTGGCCAAGAAAGCCAATGGTAGCCTGGGGTGCATGAAGAAAAGTGTCGCCAGCAGGTCAAGGGAGGTCTCTAAGTGTGTTTAAAGAAAGGTTGGATCTGGTACTTGGGGACATGGTTTAGTGGGTAATAGGCA
Organism: Psophia crepitans; assembly: GCA_013399095.1. Classification (NCBI taxonomy): domain Eukaryota; kingdom Metazoa; phylum Chordata; class Aves; order Gruiformes; family Psophiidae; genus Psophia; species Psophia crepitans. The sequence continues at coordinate 302,042 of VWZZ01003030.1, forward strand.
GTAGGGGGATGGTTGGACTAGATGATCCTTGAGGTCTCTTACAACCTTAATGATTCTATGATTCTATATTCAAAATCCACCTGGATGTGACCTTGTGCAACCTGGTCTAGGTGATCTTACTTTAGTAGGAGGGTTGGACTAGATGATCTCCAGAGGTCCCTTCCAACCCCTACCATTCTGTGATTCTGTGATTCTGTAATAGACCAAATCTCTGAACCTCAAGGCAATCTCAGTCTGTTTATCCCAAACACTAAAACTCTTAGGAAAGTGCTGAACTGTTTATTACTCCACCTGTAGATTTACATGTGACATGCTACAGGGGTCATTTTGCCATTCACCTTGTTCCACATAGGTTCTAAGGTTAATCGGAAGAGTGGTCAAGTTGCCATATCTTAATATTACTCTTAAGCTGATCATATATTTTTCTCTGTTCTGTTTGTTTAAAGTCAAATTGCTTTATCTTCTCTTTTGCTGCCTGCCAGCCTAGCATAGATACATAACTGGAGAGATCGAGTCTGGTGTTAGTAGTCCCATATGTTATTAGGAATTCTTTGGTGTTGTGGTAAATCCAAACTAAGTTCAAGTACTAGCACAGAAAAACTTTGCTATTTCTGGGAGATCTGAACTTTATACCTCTTCTTTCTGATAAGATCCGGCCAAAGAAATATCAATTTATTATTCACTGAAATCACTATATATATTATACTATTTCCATAAAAAACAAACAAGCAAACAAACAAATAAATAAATATATTCTAACTGACAGTAGATTTCCATAAGAAAAATCCCTAAGTCATATCACCAGGCAAAGCAAATAAGAAATGAAGCCTGCTTCCTGAGCTCAGGTTGCTGCAAGGAGAGGCCTATGTTTCTACAATTTGTAGTTATGTCTGTGTAGAATCACAGAATTGTAGAATAGTTTGAGTTAGAAGGAACCTTCAAAGATCATTTAGTCAAAACCATTGAGACATCTTTCAATAGGTCAGGCTCCTCAAAGCCCCATCCAGCTCCACCTTGAACACTTCCAAGGATGTGGTATCAACAGCTTCTCTGGGCAACCTGTTCAAGTTGCCTCACCACCCTCATTGTAAAAAATGTCTTCTGTATGTCCAGTCTAAATCTACCCTCCTCCAGTTCAAAACCATTGCCCCTTGTCCCATCACTACACACTTGATAAGAAGTCTCTCTGTCTTTCTTCAAAGCCCCCTTTAAGTGTTGAAATGACACAAGAGGTCCCCCCAGAGTCTTCTCTTGTCCAGGCTGCACAATCAACTCTCTCAGTCTTTCTTCATAGGAGAGGTGTTCCAACCCTCTCATCATTTTCATGGCCCTCCTTTGGATCTGCTTTAACATGTCCATGTCTGTCTTGTGCTGTGGATCCCAGAGTTGGACACAGAATTCCAGGTGGAGTCTCATGAGAGCAGAGTAGAGGGGGAAAATCACCTGCCTCCACCTTCTGGCCACACTTTTTGATGCAGCCTAGGACACAGTTGACTTTCTGGGCTGCAAGCTCACATTGCCAGCCTATGTTGAGCTTTTCATCCACCAGTAGCCCCAAGTTCTTCTCAGCAGGGCTGGTCTCAATCCATTCATTCCCCAATCTGCGTTGATGCTGGGGATTGCTCTGATCCATGTGCAAGACCTTGCTTGTGGCCTTGCTGAACTTCATGAGGTTCCCATGGGCCTATTCCTCAAGCCTGTCAAGATCCCTCTAGAATGCATTCCTTCCTGCAAATAGTGTATCAAGGTTTGTCTGTGTGGAATGAACACAATTCAAATGTTTGTTTTGTGTTTTCATATCCCTTGCCTCCAGAGCTGGTGTCATTTCCCCAAACATGCATGTATTTCCAAAATCTTCCAAAAGATATGTTGCTGGAGATAGAGTGGTTGCGCTTTGAGTCAGAGGAATAAATACAGTCAAAGCTTCTAGGTTGAGGCAACTCTTTGAACTGAAATATGACTCATTTCTGCATGACCATTATTGCCAGATGATGTGAAATTAGTCTTATGTTTATCTGTATGAATGTCACAGTTTATATTACCAACATCAGGTAAGATAAACAGTTACCGTGTGAAGGACTGAATTGGTAAGATGGTTTTACTTTTACACAGGTAGTAAAATATATATGAAAAGATTTTTCTCCTCAGCCTATTAAACAGAAAGTGGGTGCTTTTTCTTTTTTTCGTATATTGTTCAATAAAGGATGAAAATAGCTTGATATCTTTTGAGATGGGAGGCCATTTAAAGTAACACTTTTTTCTTTAATTCTGTATTACGTGTTGTGAGCAGCCTTTCCAAAGATTGCTGTCCATGTTTTGAACAGAATTGTCATCGCATTTACTGGAATAATGAGGTAACTTGTCTAACCACTTCGTATTCTGTATCTTTCTGAAGGTTTGTCTACAGCTCATTACAGACAGATGATTTTAAGGGTACACTTCCCTATGGATCTGTCAGAGACCAGAACAATGTTTTGGGAATACACAGTGTGCCATCACAACAGTAGCCTTTAATAAAAAAAAAAAAAGAGAGAAAAAAAAAAGAAAACCAAAAAGGAACACTTAGCTTGTACATACTGAAAGTCTTAGGCAGAACTAGTTCTGATAAACCAGCATTCCACTAGTTACTCTAACTTTTTTCTCATCATGGATTATTCCACAAAGGATTACTTCATTAAAAGCCGAAGATTCCTTTTCCAAACTTTGAGTGGACTATTTAAAAATTTAGGTTCCAACAGATTTATTACTTTGCTTTGAAGGAAAGACAACTATCATCTTGATTTAAGGAAATCTTTATTTTTTATGGGTTTTTTTTCAATGTATGCCTCATAAAGAGGTTTCTTGTCTGTATCAATTCATAAACCAATCTCTTTTTTTAATGCTTACATCAAATAAGCTTTTTAGCAAGCTTTCCAGGAAGAAGTTTGGTGTTTAAAATGAAACTATTTTTAAAATGAATTAAAGACTTACCTGGAGGGTTTCATGCATTTTAAAGTAAGAGTTAGCTGGTCCATCTGATTTTTAGAATAATTTTCAGTAAACCTAAACAAACTAATGAAATCCTAAAATCTTTCCGGTCCCTATGCTACACTACTGGCATTTGAATCTTTATTTCTGGAACCAAATGTAGCATTTGTAAATTTCATATAAAATGATTGTCCACTGTTGCCCTTGGCATTCTTTTGTTTTGAATCATAGAATCATAGAGACCTCAAGGATCATCTAGTCCAACCATCCCCCTACCCCCTATTACCCAGTAAACCATGTCCCTAAGTACCACATCCAACCTTTCTTTAAACCCACCCAGGGATGGTGACTCCACCACCTCCCTGGGCAACCCGTTCCAATGCCCGACCACCCGTTCTGAGAAGAAATTTCTCCTCATCTCCAACCTGAACCTCCCCTGACACAACTTGCAGCAATTCCCTTTTGTCCTCTTGCTAGTTATGTGTGAGAAGAGGCTGACCGCCAGCTCGCCACAACCTCCTTTCAAGTAGTTGTAGAGGGCAATAAGGTCTCCCTACAGCCTCCTATTCTCCAGACTAAACATGCCCAGTTCTCTCAGCCGCCCCTCATAAGACTTGTGCTCCAGACCCTTCACCAGTTACCTTGCCATTCTCTGGAAGGGCCTCTCCAGGGTCTCAATGTCTTTCCTGTAGTGAGGGGCCCAAAACTGGACACAGGACTCGAGATGTGGCCTCACCAGAGCTGAGTACACCTCCCTGCTCCTGCTGGCCACACTATTCCTGATACAAGCCAGGATGCCGTTGGCCTTCTTGGCCACCTGGGCACACTGCTGGCTCATGTCAACCAACACCCCCAGATCCTTTTCCTCTGTAGAGCTTTCCAGCTGCCCCACCCCCAGCCTGTAGCGCTGCCTGGGGCTGTTGTGGCCAAAGTGCAGGACCCGACACTTTGCCACATTAAACCTCATCCTGTTGGCCTCTGCCCAGCGATCCAAGGTCCCTCTGCAGAGCCATCCTACCCTCCAGCAGATCGACACTTTCCCCCAGCTTGGTGTCGTCTGCAAACTTACTGAGGGTACACTCAATTCCCTCATCCAAATCGTCAACACCACCACTCTCTGGGCCCGGTCATCCAGTCACTTTTGAACCCAGTGAAGAGTGTACCTGTCCAGGCCCTGGGCTGCCAGCTTCTCTAGGAGAATGCTGTGGGGGACAATGTCAAAGGCTTTGCTGAAGTCTAGGTAGACTACATCAAGAGCCTTTCCCTCATCCAACAGGCAGGTCACCTGGTCATAAAGGAGATGGAGCCTATAGCACCTGGTATTTCCAGGCGGTCTTCCATCCAAGTACTAACCGGGCCCGAAACTGCTTAGCTTCCGAGATCACTTATTAGACGCAGAAGGGAACATGGCCACCAAGGATGATGATAAGGCTGAGGTACTTAATGCCTTTTTTGCCTTTAGTCTTTAGTAGCCAGACTAGCAACCCCAAGGCACTTGCCCTCTGGTACTGGAAGACACAGAAGAGCGGGATATACCTGCTATAATCCTGGAGAAAGCAGTTAATGACCCCCAACTTCACCTGGACTTGCACAAGTCCATGGGGCCGGATGGTGTCCACCCAAGAGTGTTGCAGGAGCTGGCGGAGCAGCTTGCCAAGTCGTTATCTATCATTTATAGGCGGTCCTGACTAACAGGCGTGGTT
>VWZZ01003031.1:138-33517 GCA_013399095.1 Psophia crepitans
TGATGCAGCCCAGGACACCGTTGCCCTTCCGGGCTGCCAGCGCACGCTGCCGGCTCACGTTGAGCCCTTTGCCCACCAGAACCCCCAGTGTCTCTCCGCAGGGCTGCTCGCGGTGCGTTCTTCTCCCAGGCTGTGCTCATGGCTGGGATTGCCACTTTGCGGGGCGTGAACCTGCCGTTTGCTGGGTATGTCCTAGAAAAGCTTTGCCCCTTCACAAAAACAAAGCCTTGGCCCCCACCCCCTGGAGTTAATGGCAGTGTGGGACAATGTGGGCTTTGTGCACCCGTTCCTGCGCTGGGGGACAGTTTCTCCTCCCCCCCCCCAATGCTGACAGCAGAGTTGTTCTCTATTCGTGATGCAGAAGCAGTTTGCAGGATTAAAGCACTTTTAGTTCATTTGCAGACTGCTTAATGAAGGGTGTGGTGGCTGAGGGGAGGGAGTGGGCACCCACAGACTGTTATGACTCAAGTGCAGATATCTGTGGGGTGAGACATCCCGGCATTCCCCGTCCCCTGCAAACTAGACCCAGTGAAACAGTTGATACGCTGCAGTGTAATTAAGCATGTGTTTTTGGAGTTGCAGCCTTCTGCCTTCTCCAAGACGATATGAACCATGCTGCTAGAAGAGATTATGTAGCTGGAGCTGAGCCATCGCATTATTCAAGACCAGATCTCAGGGAAGAGGGAGTAAAACCTGTTTTTATTTTTTTTTTTCTTGTCGCATGGTCACCCCTACCAAGGAAACCACAGTGTTCTTCAGTGGCTCATTTTTGTTGTAGACTGTTTCAACCCTCCCTGGTTTAGCAGATGGCTGCAAACACAAATAAGCCTCAGGGATGCCTGTTGCTGCCTGTGACCCTGGGGAAAGTAGAAACCACATCGGAAATGAGCCGGGGTGAGGAGATGCCTAACATTTTTCTTGAGCAAATAGTGTGGCATAGGGAAAGCCAGGGTGAGGTTTATGTGTTTATCAGCACCACAAGTGCACCTCGGACAAACTCTGTGCTGCCCCGTGATGCAAAGGGAGTTCCTGATGCTTGCTGGTTCAAGGGCACCTTGAATTAATCGGTGGTCTTGGATGTATCTGCAGAGGTGTTGTAGGGTTTGCACGTGTTTCCGGAGCCACGCTGGCTGAGGATGGGAATCGAAGTCATTGGGCAGCTCTCCTTTGAGTTACTGGGGAGTGAATTTGACATTCATAATGTTTTTCACGTGGAGATCCAGCTACGAGCGATGGTGGGATGGCTGCGTGGGCTTTGGAGATGCGTTTGCAGACTAGTGTAAAAGCAGTGCAAGAACAGGATTTACTGAAGTAGAAACAGTGGAGCGGTACTGAGGGTTTCCATACTCGTCCTGGTTTCCAGTCTGTTGGGCTGCGGAAATAAATCAGGGGCTCAGCAACTGGGGGCAGGAGGGTCTGCAGCAGGGCAGAGGTGAAGCTGAGAAGGCCAGGAACATCTCCATCCCCCCCACGGTGGTCCTGTAGCACAGCCCAGCATCTCCAGGCGTTGGCATCGGCGCGTTGCACGAGAAACGGCTGGTGCTGTATGCACCGTCTCGCTGCTGCTGAAGAGGAGGGTCAGGGTGTAAGTCGGTTAAGCAGCCGGATTGCCCTGGTATGTTTGCCACAGGATAATGGAAAATTCCTGTGAGGAGTCTGCTTGATCTGGGGCCAGAGGAAACAGGATGAAGCCTATTCCACCGGCGAAACGATAGAGGAGTACACTGTGCATCTTCCGGCGCCTGCTGCCAATGTTTTTATAGGCTCGAGGTTTTATTTTGAAGAAAAGCAACTGCGCGCACGGCCAACCCATGGCTGTGCCAGGCTTCTTGCCTTGGTCCTCCCGCGCTGCCTTTGTGCCGTTTCTGTTTATGATTTCAGAGGACCGCGTGCACAAAGCCTGTGATCGCTTCATTTCCTGCCTCCCAAGGTGATAGGAGGAATTCAGGGTTGCGTGGGTCCCCTGTGGTCGGTGTCCTGACACGGCATACCGAGCACGTCGAGGCTGCTGACACCGATGAGAGCCTTTCAGCAGTTGCAGTAGACTTTGCATCCTTGTGCTTTCCCTAAGTGGGTTTGGCTCCGCGCTGCTGCATTGAAATTTAAAAATTCCCATCAGAATTTTTGGAGTTAAAGGGAATCTTAGAAAACTAGCGTCTCGTAGAAGTCTTTGAAAGGAACTTTTCATACCTCTTAGGACTTTGTGGCGTTGCAAACCCGTTTGTGCCTATAATGCTTTTGACTGAAGGATTCAACTTGCAGTTCTTAAACTATTACCGTTAATAGAATGGCTTTGCACTTTGATAGCCCCTTTCATTCAGGGATCTAAAAGTACTTAAAAATGCTAATGAATTAAGCTCCTGGTAGCTCTTGAGCGCAACTCTTTGTACAGGACTTTGGTCCAAAGCCTAGTGAAGTCAGTGGAAAGATGTCCATGTCATTAGCTCAGGCAAATCCCTTAATCTGTCTGTTCCTGCTTGTCCCATCTGCAGCCAGAGCTAATGGCACGGACATCTTCCCAGGCTAGGAGCTCTCAACCTTTCCCCACAGGGTTTTTCTTGATTTTTCTGCCTGGCTCCGCTACTGAGGAACACATGGGACTAGCAGTACATTCCAGGCAAGGGAGGGGGACACAAAGTTTTAGGGTTACCTATCTTGCCTGCTGTTGAGCTCTGACTTAAAGTCAGAGATTTAAGAGGAATCTGGGTTGGAAATAACAGAATAATCCTGTAGGAGAAAGCCCTCTTAGCTCAGCAACATTGCAACATAGAGCAATAGCTCCGTGCTGCCGCAGTCCAGCTCAAGGAGGGGTAGTTTCCTCCAGGAAACCTGCAGCAGTGGGAAGAGCTTAACTGTCTCTCACGGTTTCCAGTCCAAGGCCATCCCATGAGCTGTATTCCTTCAGCCATTGGAAGTTTGTTGGAGGTTTGCCATCGATTTCCACATTCAGGATCATGCTTTGGAAAAAAGGTCTCCTTGTGCTGTGGGATGTAGCTGTGGACACGAGCAGCAGAGATGGGCTGTAAGGAAGGGTTCGTTGCTGGTGGAGACCCTCTTTTGATCTGCTTCGTGGCTGTCAACTGAACTAACAGGGGAATAATTCTTCTTGCCATATTAAAAAAGCTAAAAGCAGTTATGCCCTTGGCAAAGCCGTAGACATGAGGCACTGTGAACGTCTTGAGGCTTCTTTTGTCTTCTGGCTGTACAATGGGTTGTGTAATGTCCTTACGCCTGATCAGCCATGACAATCTGTATTTTATGGACTCTCGCTCCTTGTCACCCTATTACAACTTCCCCTCTCCCCTACCTTTCATTAATTGTCTCAAAACTATCCCATCGCTGCTCTGATGATTATTTTTTTTCTCCAGTGGATAAGCCTGTTAAAGATAATCTGGTTTGCTGAATTTCCTTTCCACTGGGCAATCTCCTTAATAGCCGCCTCGGAGGATTTCGTGTTTGGTATCAGGATGTGGCTTCGTATAAATATTCTGCTTCTCCATGGTTCTTGTGCTGATTAAGGTTTGTTCTTTTTCCAAAATAAATTGGCTCATAAAATACTTCTGAGAGGGGAGAGCTTCACGGAGACTCGGTGTACGTTCGGTACTTCTCAGCAAATTGCATTGGCCAAGATGGTCAAAATTCACTGTTGATTTTGGATATGTCAACTTTGATAGTTTGGGAGCCAAAACAAAGGGAAGAAGAGAGATGAGGGAGAGGGAAGAGTTACAATCCTTAAATGGGGCATCCTGTGTACCACAGGGTAGAGTCCTACGGGGTAGCGGTGCTATCTGCTTTGAGATGCCCCATGGAGAGAAGAAGGTGGCCAAAAGGCACATGCCTTCTCCTGTTACCCATTTCCCCACTATGCAGCAGCCAATAGCATCATGTAATGTCTTTCAGAATTTTATCAGACTTCACATAACCTGCTAAGAATGTTTGCCACCACTGCTCCTTTTGAAAAAAAGCTCATTTTCAGCACTTTTTAAAAACAAACCTCTCCCTTTTTATACACTCTTCGAGGATGCTTTTTCTCTTCCCTGTACAAATCGGCGCCGGATGGAGGGTCAGGAGATTACAGTTCTGTTCCTGGCAGTGCCAGCAAGTTGCTGAATGATCTTCAGCAATTCATTTGATCTTTCTGTGCCTCGTTCTCGCAAATAAGGATGCTGGTAATAACTTTCTATTGTTAAAGCTCTGGTAATAACTTTCCATTGTTAAAGCTCTTAAAGCTCTTGTATAGAAAGTGCTGGACCGGAGTTACAATAATTATTGTAATCATTTGCAAGCGAAGGCGCTGGAAATAAAAGATTCTGCAATATAGGGCCTTAGTTCTTGTTGAAGGGAATTATTAGAATAGTTTTGGCTGGAATGACCGGTAAAATGTGCATAAGGCAACTGGTTCTGTGGAATTTATAGTTAATGAAGAGCGAGGTGATTGAAATGTAGGAGAGTTGGGTGGAAGGTATAGCTCTCCATTTGAGCCATCCTGGGGAAAAAAAACCTTCTGCTTACTCCAGCTGATTTTGGTCTTGTGTAGCATCTATACACAAGTGGGTTCCTTGTACACGTAGGCAATGAGCCATTTTGAACATTATTAAAACAAAGAAACACTCCAAAAACCCAACCAACAAAGAAAACCAAGAAGATCGAACCCCAGACTCCCACCACGCTTCGTCAGAACGTTTTCCCCATCGCTGCTGCTTCGCCTGCTGTGGCTGCACAGGCTGATTCCACATAAAAAGGCAACTTTAAGCAGGAAAGCCGATATAACACTGACCATGATTGTCCGTACGGTACCTCGATACGGCAGTTATAAGTGCATTAGGGTAATGGAGAAATAGATGAGTTTGCTCTTTAGATTTCTCAACTCCTGGCTCCCACCCTGTCCTTTATTAAGTCTAATTTACAGCTTGCTAAAAATAGGTCTTGGAGAAGATTTGGAGCTGTTGAGGTGGAGACAGAGCAAGACCGTAAATCACTTGACAGCTCATTTCCTTATAGCAAATATCTCACTCTTACAACTACATGTTTAGACTGAGGAAGGAATAAAACGTAGCAAGAGTTAGGTTACTGTATGTTTCGGTCGCGTTTTTTTCCTTTAATAAATAATAGCATAAGTAGATAGGAATGGAACAAATCCTGCAGGAGAGGCTCAAACTGGGTATTTTCTGCTTCATAACCATCCTGGATTTGGGGGTTTTGGCTGCTGGTGTGGAAAGGAGAGTTGTGGTTAGTCCAGGATCCGGGATCCGAGTTGCAGAGTTGTACGTGGCTCTGCAGGAGCGATGCGGGCACCGAGTGCCGCGGCACTAACGCGTCAGGCCTGGGTTATTCACCTGCTGCCCCAGGAGGTCATGGGCAATACAGCTGGGACGGGATCAAGACCTTGGTGGTTGTTTCCTTTCCTGATGCTTGCGAGGATCTCCAGAGATCTTTGCAAATACCCATACTCGGGCAGGTGATTAGGCAGGTGAGGTTTAAAATAAATGAAAGCAGATTGTGCCAAAGCTCCACAGCGCAAATAAGAGTGACGGGACCAAGCCTGTAGTAACAGACTTCATCTTCTGTCGTGGCAATGTGTGGTTTAGATGGGCGACATGAAAGCCTTGCCTTGCAGATCTATTACCTGCGCGTCACGCTGTTTTTTCGCAGCGAATATGTTGGTGGTGGTACGCACGGCTGGGTGTTTGCATCACTTAGTGGCGGGGAGATACGAGTCCTGCTTCCAGATCTGACAATAACCCATGATAAGATCATGGACAAGGCTCTTCCTTCACCTGAGCTGCTGTTTCCTGACCTTACCATCTTTACAAGAAAACTACTGTATGACAGCCAGGGCTTATAGCATTGTCCTAGGCTTGTGCTATCTCTCTACGTTGCACAACGACAAGAAAAAGGAGTTCTCGGTGTCCCAGGAGGCGGAGAACAAATTTAGGTCCCGATCTTGCATATGCTTATACAGCTAATTAGCTGTACTCAATGGAGCCCATTCAGCCCGTAGCACTTGTCCTTCATCTGCTCGGGGCCGCGTGTGTGAATGCTTATTGAAACGCAAAGTCAGTTGGCGTATTGTTGCACGTACGGTATTTCTGGTGCTCTTGTTTGAAGCGAGGAACAGTCTCTCCATTATAGAAACTTTTTTTTTTTTTTTTTAAAATAAATTGTAATGTAGCTATTGCTGTGAAATTAGCCCAGGTAAATTTATGCTTTTTACTTCCCAGGTCTAAAATAGCTGAGCTTGGCTGTTTTGGGGCAGGAAACATTTAGCAATAGTTGTCGTTGCGTGGGTTGATGTGGCTTCAGACATGGGTGTTGTGCCAGCTCCGGGACTTTGAGTAATAGACACATAATGACTGATTACCCGATTGTTGTTGGGTGGCTGCGTATCAGGACCTTTCTGTCGTAGCAATTAATCTGCTCATTGATGAACTCTTAACCAGATCCTGCAGCCCTGCTGGGATCTCTCTTGTCGTTTCGGTCATTCAGCAGCAAAAATAGCACTGAGACTTTTACCACATTTTGAACTAGAACTTTACTGGTGCTGTTGAAGGATATCTGAGTACAGAAAACGAGTGAATCCTGCACGCGTTGGGAGAATATGAACGCCAAGCGTGCTGCCCGGATGGGCGCTGTGCATGGAGCCAGCCGGGGACCTCCCCGCATCGCCGGGTCCTGCCGGGCACTAAGCCCAGGTCGGTGCACGAGCTGCTTTTACTTTGCTTCTACATTAAAAACTACCTGGTGATAGCTATGGCTGAGGTTAAAAACCAGAATTTACATGATGATTCCGTGTTAATGATATTAACATAATAGTACTAACAATAGCTTGTTAAAGGCAAATCTGCAGAGATTTCTTTTTCCTTCTGACCTTGAGTGCTGATGTTGGGCTGGCTCGCGTTTTTTCCCCCTCACATTTGAACTTGAAATGTTCGGTAATACTCAGCTCGATGTTTCTGTGTTGCTTTTTCAATTCCTTATTATTTCCCGTGGCTGTAGCGCGCGGTGATACCCCGTGCCAGGTCACTTCCAGGACTTGGACCCAAATTAGATTCAGTAGCTGGAAGGCACCGAGCCTCAGAAATGTTTGTACATGATTCAGTTCCTGGAGGACAAAGGCTCATCCTTGGCCGTGGAGCATCGTACACGCGACTCTCCCCTTGTGCTTCCAGGCTCTGTAAGGAGAGAAACGTGGAGACAGGCTGTTCCCAGGCTAGACCTGCCTCAAACTTCCCGCCTGCATGGCTAATGTTGAGTTTTGTCTCCTTTCCCAGCCAGATTCTTTCTCTGAATCTTTATCAGATGCTAATTAGCATTTGTTCCCACCCAGCACCTAGATGTTCATTAAGGTTTTTGGGAAAGCTTTGCAGTTCTGGCGCTGGTGCAGCCCTACCGCTGAAGTCTCCCGCAGTGCCTCCGTGCCTCGGCTCTCGCCCTTGCGTTGCGAGTGCCCAGTGATCCCTAATTACTGAATTTCAGCCGTGCTCACCTTGGGCATCGTGAGTAAAGTTTTGGGATAAATAGAGATCTGGCAGGATCTGCTGCGCTGATGTGACTTCCAGCTCGCTGAAGATGCTCCAGTTGCGTGGTCCTGCGGAGCCCAGAGCGTCGCTGGGGTTGGTTGGAGACCAATTTCAACCTGTAGTTTGAAACACCGACGTAAGCCGCTGCCTGCCGGGTCTGTGCCATGTATTACCCAAGTCAGCCGATGCCATCACGCGCTTGCTCGCTGCTGCTCCCTGCTCATTTTTATTTGCATGCCTGGGATTCTTGCTTTCGGCTCAGCAGCAATAAATGAGCCATTTGCATAATGAATGGTTTTAAAAACCGCGTCCCTGCAGTGTCTTGAGCCTTGCCCTTCAGAAGGGCCTGTTCTCCGGGAAAAAGGTGGCGTAATTCAAAAAGCCTGAATTCCTCTGGGAAATGGGAGTTTGGATGGGAAACGCTCGGGTTGTTTTTCAGCTAATTTCTCCCGCGGTTACGTGGTGCCCTTGCACAGCATCGTACGGGCTTTTGAAGCAAGTGGAGAAAATGCAGCTGGGGGAGGGGGGGGTCAGATGCAGCTGGGTGGGATGGGATGCAAGGGACAAGAAAGGGGAAAGGGGGAAAAAGTGCTGGAAAAGGCTGCTCTACTTGAATTCCTGCTGGTCATTTGCTGTAGAAGTAACTTCATTTCTCTGTACCTTGTTTTTTCATGCAAAGTTGCTGAGGGATAGGGGTTGTCTTTGCTCCTGGGTGGGGAAGGCAGCCTGCTTTCTGGGTGCTGCTGGCTTTCACTCTGTAATAAAAAAGCATGCAAGCAGGTTTAATTTCCTTGAGACCCTCTGGGGGAGGAAAAAAAAAAGAAAAGAGGAAAAAAAAAAGACATTCGGCCCATTCCATGCTCTCCCTCCTGCTTTTCCCTCTGCCTGTTGCCGTCCTGGCAGTGGCTTTGGCTCCATTGGGATAAATGTTCATTCAATGACCGTTGTCACCCTCCCACAGCGATGCCCCCTCCAAGGACAGACCCATCGATAGGACGTGCGGCTCTCCGTAGTGGGCTTGGGTGGGAAGGCTTAGTGGAGAGGCGTTTCTGCCAGCGTGCTCGGAGGCACGTTAATGTGAGAGCGGTAGTTTGGACAGGGGTTTCAGCTAAAAAGATGGAGAGCGAACCTGCAGAGCAGCAGGGGAAAAGCAGGGCAGGGCGCTGTGCGTTGGCCCCGGGTCGGCAGCGTCTGTGCCGTACAGGGGTTTCCTTGGCAACTTTTTCATCTGGGCATTCAGGAGGGAAATGATGTGTTGATACTCAGTGCTTGGGAAGTGGCTGGTCCTCTCCAATCCAAAAAGGAGGAGCATGGTTTGCCTTAGTAATCCAGGCAAGGTGCGAGCTCTCCTGTGTCCCCACGGGCCTTTTTCGGGTGACCCCGTTGGTGACCATGGTGCCACCAAGTGCCCAAGACCCCCATGTCCTCCATGTGAAACTGAGGCATCCCCCAAATGTAGTGGGGTACTCTCCCTCACCCCCTATCTGGGATCATGGAGCAGAAAATTGGGTAAAGGACCCCAAAAGAAACCCCACTGCCCCCAAAGGGGCGGGAGCTCTCAGTCCTCCTGTGCATGGAGTTTTCTGCCGAGAAGCCCCGCAGCTCAGCGGGTGATGGCTTTCCTAATCGTTCCTAATACAAAAAAGGAGGATGAATAATGAGCAGCAATAACTCTCCTGCAAACGTTAGCATCCCACTGGCTCCGATAAGACGTCGCTCCCTTTCAAGTCCCTTAAAATGCTATCTGTGTTTCCAGGACTCTTTCTGCAAAAATTCTGCAAGGCACCAGTTTCTGTTTGTTTTCCTTTAAACTACTTCAAAATTTCTGTTCCTCAAGTTGGCCGAACGTGTAGCAACCTCCGTTTGAGGAAGAGGAGATGAGTGTAGTTGAGTCCTTAATGGAAAACGAATGTGAATCAAAATCCAGTGCAAACCCCGTAATCTCTGCCCCACGCAAGAAAGCTCCACTTCAAGGAATAAAAGTGGGGAAGAAAATAGGCTGGATTTAATTGCTTTGGATGCCCTGTTACAGCAGAAGTGCAAAAAGACGATAAAAGATGCAATTTAAAGCTCAGCAGTGGTGGGTTGGAAACGCTGGTGCTGGTGTGCCAGGAGACGGATTCTTTATCCCCAGCACATCTCTGCTGAGTTAAGATAAATGTTGAGCTATTAAGTTCCTGGGAGCACTAAGAGGCTGGGAGAAGGTCACTTGCTGCTTCCCCTATTTTGGATTTGCCTCTGCACTGCATCGCTTGCTCTCTGGTGCTGCAAGGAGGATCCCTTCTCTCCTCTGAGATTCCCCCAAATGCGTGGGGGGGTCAGGGCACGGGGGGTTGCTTCCCCCCGTTGTCGCAGGACAAAATGCTCAGCGACTGAAATGGTAGCGCTGGGTGTGGCAGCAGGGACCCCATCTCATCGCCCGTGGGGGCGGATAAAGCTCGCAGAGCTGGGCTGGAGCTTGGAGGGGCTTTAAGAAACTCATGGTCACCTTCTGCTGAGCAACTCTGGTAGAGTCGTGATGCTAAATACTGTCCGGCCAGGTGGAAACGGAGTGTGGGGTGCCAATAGCACGCACCAAACCTGTGGGTACCCCCGGTTGGTTGCTGTCCTGCCCCCGCCAAGGTGGAAAAAGCCGGAGCGGTGGGATGATGCTGCAGGAAGGCAACCAGGCCAGCAGTTCTGCACAAATCCCGATTTTCTCTTTCTCTGGGCTCGGGAGGTTGTGCACGACTCTGCCAGATAAAAGGCTGAAGTGAGGGAGGACAGGGGAGGGGAAGATGATGGATCTCCCCCATTCGTTATTCTGTATGCAAAGGACATCAAAAGCACTAATGGAAAAGCCTTTTTATATTTTTCATCAAAGCAGTTGTTCAGATTTGGCAGGCTGATTTCTTATCAGTGAAATATTTATGAACGAAGCAGCTGTGGGTACTGCTTTAGGAGGACAGCAAGTAAATGCGCCCTCCCTCCTCAGTAAATACGTTTTTCCACTTGGTCCTTCTTTTTTTCCTCCCCCTCTGCTTTGTTCATGTTACTTCTATTAGAGGAACTTGTAGACGAGTCAGGTCCGAGTTTGCAAACTGCAGGTCGTAAGGTGTGTTTGGTTTTTTGCTGAAGTTTGGAAAAAGAAGAGGGGAACAGTGATAAACCAGAACGCGGGGGGCAGATGGGCTGGGTGGGGACAGCAGTGCGGGTTGCCCCCCGATTTCTCTCCGCTTCTGTGTTTAACCTGAAACCTCTTGACTTATTTCTATAGCTAATAACTCATCAAGGGTTTTTTCCACTAAGCAAGGCGATTGCGCTGACTTAAATGAGGTTTATCTTTCTTTTTCCTTCTCTAGTAATTAGACCCACCCACACATAGGGAGTGTGAAATGATTTATGAAGGTGTTTTGATCCCGGTTTGTTAATTCTTAATCCTGATTTATTATTATTCTTTCTAATTTTGCATCGTCACTCGGTGAGTAAGGTAGTTGAGAAAGCAGGGATTGAAGAGCTAATACTGAATTTCCAGTGAAATATCAGGTGCGTAAAAATAACGGGCTCACCGAGGGAAACCTGCAGCGCTCCGCTTCGTCCGAGAGGATGGGGGGAGCGAAGGTCGGTATCGGCATAAACCGCTGTGCCCAATCTCATGGGCAGTGATGCTCTCAATTTATTTTAATAAAAGGAAACTGCTTTTCCTCCTGGCTTTGCCCAGAAAATGGAAAATCCGGTGTTGTTACAGATCAGTGTTCTGCACAGCGATGCTGTTATTACCCTTCCCTGCCTGGAGATGGGGGGCAGATACAGATACTGCTGTCACTATAGATGGGGGGGTGGATGCCAAGTTTGGGGTGCGGGGGGATGAGCTGGGGGGACGGGGACGAGCTCCTGTGGCTTTGTAAAAATACAGGAGTTCTTGGGCTTCTCTGATGGCTTGGTGCGTGTCCGCGCCATGTGGAAGGAGGATCGCAGCTATTTAACATTTAAAGCTGGGTTGCCGTCAGGGTACTGTGTTCTTTACATATAGATCCTTTGAAATGCGATAACTGCGGTCATTGAGGGACAGTAACAGTAATTGTATAAATATTTATATCATGTAAATGAGCACAAATCAGTGGTGCAGCAGTGGGATAGTTCTCTGCAATTTCAAAAATTCCTCTCGAAATCTCAGGTTTGGACCAGATGTGTAGGTGGATCAGCCCATAACAATAGGAGCAGTTCTCTGAGCTGGTTTCTATTTTTAAGTGCATTAACGCACTGAAAGAGCAGAAAGTTTCAAACACGTGGTTTATGAGGAGGAATCGCAGACTCCTCGCTGCAGAGGTTCGCGCTGGTGCTCACCAGTATTCGGGTGGGCGCACGTGTGGTGGTGTGAGTGAGGAGTGTGGGCGAGCGTCCCGAGGTGCCGTGAAGCCTTCCCTTCTGCATGGCAAACAGAGGGGAAACGTAATGACATTTTGCATCTGTTTGCCTTTTTAATGTTTCTTTTATTTTCTGTGTATTTTAATATTACGGTGCCTCGTAGCAGACTGTCTTATTAGATCCTCAATGTTGATTTAGCATCTGGTCAAACACCATGTAATCACTCCCCTCTGTCCAAATACCTCCCGGTAAGAGGAGTTCCCTGTTGAGTAGCTCTCACTGTCCTTAATAACCATCGTACCCGTTTGGTTCCCTTGACCGTGCTACGAAACACCCATAGCGATGCTTTCCCAGGGACGGGGTGCTGAAGGGTGGCTGCCCATTCCCAGCCGCCCGGCGTGCAGCAAAGCCGCTCGGTGGCACATCATCTCCCCGAGCAGGAGCCGTAACGCGTGTCCCCACCGTGGCCGTGGAGAGGAGCGAGCCTTCTCCGCTGAGCCGCTGATTAAGGTTCAGAAATGGAGATGATGTGAAACTTCGCACACTCAGCGCAGCGTTAACTCTCCAGTCCTAGCACGGCTTCACCAGCGAGCTGGAAGGAGACAGGCTGTTAATCCTCCTGATGTCCACTTTGAATACCGTCATATTTCAGTCCTGTTAAGCTGTTGGGCTGTTGTTTATGGGTTTCGCGCTGAAAGGAAGAGCTGTGCTGAGCCTGCAAAATGCAGTTTTACTTCTGTAACACCCCTGCAAGAGCAGGCGGCTCGTCCTCGATGCCGCCAGCAATCGTTCCCTAACCCCAGCTTCTGCCCCGTGCCCAGCCAAACGCTCGCTCCTCGCAAAGCCTTGCGTGGTTGAGCGTCAGCTGCTTAGAAATAACCACAGCTTTGTACAGATGCGCTTGCTTGAGGGAAATACCCGTTTATGAGCAGCTAACCCTGTTTTCCCCTGCCTTTCTGGGCTGAGAAGTGGGTAACACAGCCAGCGGGTTCCCCTCTGCCTCCTTCGTCCCGGCTGTTGTCTTGCTGCTCGTCCTTTGCCACGGGGATTGATTGAATTTGATCTTTGTGGGGCCGTGGGTTGGTGTGTTCGTGCACCTGCCTGCTGCTTTCCTCCTCTCGCTTGCAGGTTAGAAATGCAGGACATAAAGGCGTTGGCAAAATAGAGAGAGATATTTAACCACCAGGCAGTGGACGGCAGCGTGAGCGCAGCCTCCTGATGCTGTGGGCTGAGACGTGGCGTGACAGCCCGCTGTATTCCCTGCAAACCTTAGGATGCACCGCTCGTGCGCCCATCGAGCGGGACGCGCCCGGGCTGCCTGGCGTGCCGGAGGTAACCCCGGTCAGTCCCCGCTCTCACCGCAGCGATGGAGACGCGGCCGTGGAGCTGCTCCACGGAACCGCCCGGCTCTCAGGGACAGCGTCAGCGCAGGAGTGAGGGCAGAACCGGACGGATGGCTGCAGGACCGATCCTTGCCGGCGGCACTGGCCTCAGTAGCAGCTTCCCCAGCCTGTGCTTTATTAGTAGGTTTTAGTTCTTCCAGCTGGCATTCCTAAACCCTGGGGTTTTCTCACATCCGTCTTGCTCATGTGTCTTTTCCTTAGCCCACGGAGAGGAAAAATATCCTTCTGCTTGTCTCGTGCCACATCCTGGCACCAGCTTGGATGTCTGTGCTGGGGAAACCAGGGCACGGTGCTGCTGGGACCAGGGGCAGGTGGAGCGTGCTGAATGGGCAGTTGTGTCACCAGCCACAGAAATTGCATTTATCTGGGAAAACAGAATTTTTGCCTGGGAGCCAGCAGTCCCTGCTCACCAGGTCTGATGGCCCCGAGCAGCAGTGGTGTTAAAGCAATGCTTTGGTCTGAGCATCTGGCAAGTTTGCGTGATGCACACAGGCCAGCTGAGATACTGCACTGGTAAAAGGGAGGAGAGGCGAATCCCACCCATGGCACGGTCCTGACCGGGGAATTTGTGGGTGCCTCCCCAGGTCACTCTGCAGCTCAGGCAGGAGAGGGTTGCACTGATTTTTCTGGGCAGGGAGCTTTCCTCCTTCCCTCTCTGCCGGCTGCAATTCCCTGGCATTGTCACGTGTTGTTTTTCAGGCATTCCTCAGGAGCCAGGACGCAATGTCTAATCCTGGAGGAACAGCAAGGATGGGATCTCCCAAGGGAGGACAGACAAGGGCAAGAAATAAGAGTTGTCATTTATTTCTCTCTTTCCATCCCTGCCAGTCTGAAAATGTGGTCGCGTTTCTGGGGATCCCTTTATTGTACAGCTTTGAGCTTGCGGGGTTTTTCTGAAGCTAGCGGATGCTGCCAGTTCCCATCACCTAATCAGAGCTCTTCTGTGGAAGGGCCATCGTCAAACGAGCCGGCGGTCTCCTTATTACATCCCATTATACCCTCCGGCAGCGGCTGTACTTTATAACCGCCTAGGAAAGCTGACAGGTAACCAATGAGATGCATATTCCAGCGACAACCTCCTGCCCCCCGGGGAGTCGGGACCCTCTTCGGTGCCGGAGCCGGGTCTCATTGTGGCTGGGTGCTTCCTGGGGACCAGCTGGGGCCATTGTCTGCCCGGCTGCCCCTCGGCCGCTGAGCGCGAGGCCATGGCGCAGCGAGGTTTGCTCTTTTGTTCGCTTCTGATTTCATTGTCCGCTCGGTAGGGATTGCCATTACGTGCCTGCGTGTTTGTTGGCTTGATGTAAAAACGAAGAAGAGTCGCCCAGAGATGCGGCGATGGCTGAGCCGGAGAGATGCAGAAGGGAGGGGAGAGTTGGGGAGGGATGAAGGTGTGGGAAATCTGGCGAAGTGATTTTCGCCTTGCAGCTAGGTATTGCACCTCAGCACAGCCTGATGGTGTGTTAATTCATATCTCGTTTTGCTGATGAGATCCAGCCCGCAGCCGCTTTTAAATCAGCGTAACACGCTGCACGTGCTGCTGCGTCTCGGGCACCAGAGGAAAAGGAATTGCGTTGATTTTGGAGCAGCGTGTTCCCTCCATCCCTCCCCAGTGCTTGTTCGTTGTGTTGTATTGTTTGTCTTGAGGAAGTATGGAGAGACTGAAATATTTGGATATTTTATGTTTTCGGGGCCGGTGCTTGGGGCAGGATGAGAGGGTTGGGCTGGATGTGGAGGAGTAAGGGATAAATTGGGGTTGGGAGGGATTTAGGAGTTGGCTGGGGTGGAGCGTGGTGCCCGGGATAATTTGGTGGATTAGAGTTACTTGCTGGTTTATTACTGAGCTGGCTGTGGGCTGTTTCTCTGCTTGCTTACTTTTACTGCAGAAGTGAAAGCGATGCCAAACTTGGCTGGTTCTGGTCCAGAGGGAGGTGCTGGTAAATCCAAGGATGCTGATGCATCAGTGAGTGGCAAGCAGCCTGTCCATCCAGGCATGCAGCCTTTGGGGGGGGAGGGGGGGGCGCAATACTGGCTGTGGCATCTCATTGCTGCGAGGAATTGAGATGTCATTAGAGCAGCCCGAGTAATTGGCCGTTAGCGAGCGCTGGGCAGGCTTGAGCGAGACCCGTGTGTTGGTCTGCGCCCTGCGCTCGCGTGGTCTTAAGCATCCTGAAGGATGCCTGAGCCTCTTGCTGCGGAGGGCTGGGAGTGCAGGTTCAGGGCTGAAACTGAGACTGTGGGCAAGTGGAGTTTTTCTGCCATTAAAGTGAGTTTTGCCCTTCTCTGTCGTCTCCTGGCTCTGGTGGACGTGGCAGCTGGAGGGACTCCAGGAGCACATTTTATTCAGCAGAGGTTGCCTTCAAATCCCGCAGCCCCTGGACATGACAGCTGCTAAATCACCTGTAGTTGTGCATGGAGGACAGCTTTGTTCTCTGCATAAAGGAAAGATCATGCTCTGAAACTGGGGGGAAGGAAGAGCATAGTGGTGGGAAGGAGGTGGTGTTCCCTGGGTGAAGTCAAGGGCTGCCAGGACTTGAAGGGTGGAGAAACCTTCCAGCGTGGTAAATAAAACCTCAGGTGATGGCTGGATCCATCCTGCAGTGCTCCAAACAGCACCCGGCCATGTGCTGCAGCATGTAAAGACCAGTGAAGAGCCACATCCAGGCTTGGTGGCAATTTGGGTTGAATATTACTCAGTTCCCTTGAGACAGTCCTGTGTGGCCAAAGAGATGGGCCATAGACCTGGCTTTCCGCTCGGCGTGCCCACGTTTGCTGGTTGGTGGTGGCGTTGCCCCGATGCCGGTCCATCCGGCAGGGCTTTGCTTGCAGCCCCGTTGCAGCTCTTAGTTCTGCAGCTCAGCTCACGGTGAAGTGATGCCATCGAAACCTCACCACCGATTTCCCCCAGCAGCGTTGTTTGTGCCACTCGAGGTTTTCCCGCAAGCCGTTTGACCTCCTGCAGGCTCATTCAGCAAAGCCAGAGATGTTTCTAATAGCCTTTTGATGTTGAGAAGTTAATCCCTTGGTCCCAGCCTGGCGTAGCTGTTGGACACGAACACCGTGCAAACAGCCGGGAAACGTGTTACGGTGCGGGAGCCGACTGAAACCTGGGCTGGACGTGGTGCGCAGCGGCGGGCAAAGTCTTTCTCTTGCACTTGTGCAAAGCGCTATCTAAATAATATAAATAATTAAGGGCTCAAGCTGGGCGCAGATGGGCTTCCCAGGGGCTGCCACCGTGCACTTAAGCAACTGCGCCCAAGCCGGCAGATGCCACCTCCCGACGGCCCGTGTCTGCCTGATGGCCTTGGCCATTCCCAGCAGCGGCACACGGGTCGAGAGCAGCGGCAGCGATCGCGGTGGGAGCCCTGCTCAATATTTAAAGACTATTGATGGGCGAGTTTGGCTGGGATGTTGCAAAAAAAAAAGATGTCTAGACAGCGGAAAGTGGAGAGGCTGCTTTGTTCTTTTTGTTGAAAAAGTTGGGGGGTTGCGTCGTCCGCTGGGCTGCAGAAGAGGACAAGAGCATCGTCTTGCAAGAAAAACTGGCTGGTGGGCTCCAGATCTTTATGCTCACCCACACCGGGAGCAGCGGGACATCTTCTCCAGCGTCTCAGAAGTGAGAGGAGTCCTTCAAGTTTTGTTGTGTTGTCAGCAATAAGTAAGTGAGAAGTAGGAGGAAGACCTGTGAAATAATTCTGGAAACGGGGCTCTTCGAGGAAGAAAAATGCATTGATGGGAAGAGAGAATCATTATTCTGGAATTAAACTAAATGGCTTTTCCTGTAAATC
Organism: Psophia crepitans; assembly: GCA_013399095.1. NCBI lineage: Eukaryota > Metazoa > Chordata > Aves > Gruiformes > Psophiidae > Psophia > Psophia crepitans. Next base: position 17,194 of record VWZZ01003031.1, read on the forward strand.
TAAATTTCAAGGGCAAAAGCAAACTTGAATTTCTTCTGTGACTATCGCAGCAGCCAGTGTTCCGAAATAAAGCTCCTGCGATGGCGGTATCGGCTGTGATCGCTGTGATTTAGATTATATCTGTTAGAGCAGAGAGGGGCAGCTGCTGACAGCCTGGTGCAAAAGGTGCTGGTGAGCGTCGTCTGAAGAGGAGGCTTTTTAAAGTTCCTGTAAAACATACGGATGAAAGAAATCAAGCTCATTTTTCTCCAAGGACCGTAACATCCTTTAAGGCTTAATTCTGCTTAATATTTTGTCTGTCTTCTGTGGGCTGCGCTGTTACGGCTCTGAATTTAGAGGCACGTCTGAGGTACGGGCGCTCCTGCTCTCTGCCCTTCCCTTTCCCCGCTGTTGTTTTTGGTAGGGGAGCAAGAGGCAGGATTTTAGCGTATATATTGAATGACGAGAGGTGTCCTGCGTAGGTGACTCCTGCCTGCCCCGAGTGACCCTCTGCTGCAGCTACTCGTTCAGATATCCTGCTTTTTCCATTTCTCCCTTCTCCATGCTCAGATAATCCTTGTCTCTTCATGCTTTCGGGGCAGGAAGCTGAATTAATTTTACATATCTGTCTCTCCTGTCAGTATTTGTGTCAGGAAGGCACTTGTGCAGTTTCTTAGAGAAGTCACCGTCTCCCTTCACTGACACTTTATTTCTTCCGTGGATGGAGCGTTTCTTCTTTCATATCCTCTGCAACCTTGGTTTCAGCCACCCCTTATTCTCTTACACCCGCCTATAACCTCCCTGCTTTGCATCTACGTTTCCTCCAGCGCTTCCCTGCTCTTTAACCCTTGATGGGCAGCTCGTGGTTCCTCTTGTGCGTGGTGGCGACCCACGCTGCGTACTTCTGCTGAAGTTAGGCACATTAATTCATTTTGGAACAGTTTACTGCGTAATGGCACTTGTCTCGCAGCAAAACGTGTACTGTCTGAGAGCGTCTCGCAGCCTGAAGAGGTGAGACGGCACCCGTGCCCTCTTCTTGTGCTGCTTTCCGCTGATGTAGTGTCTTGCTTTTGTCCATCTCCAAGTCTGTTGTAGCTGCTGAAGTGACGTGAAATCGTTCCTTGCCTTTGCACCCGTTTCCAAGTCAGGATGACGGAGTGACTGTCACGGGACTGCGTTGCATGGTTTATGCTCACTGTCCCAACAGCGCTGCGAATCCGGTGGCACCACTGCCCAGAGGGCTGGCAGGCCATGCAGAGCTGTGTCTTTAACTTTCAGGCCACAAATGTCGTAGTAAATGCTTTCTGTTTCGTTTCTTGGTCTTTCCTCTCTATTTTATTCCGTTTATGCCAGTACTTTGGTACCAAGTTGGTAGGTTTCTTATGGATGCCGAAAAAAGAAGGCATAATCATAGAATCATAGTCTCATAGAATCATAGTATCTTTAAGGTTCAGAAAGACCTCTAGGATCATCGAGTCCAACCATCAACCCAACACCACTATGTCTACTAAACCATGTCCCAAAGTAATGGATCATACTCACTGTTTTTGGTAGAGAAATGTTTGAAGCCACCTTTTTTTTTTCTTTTTTTCTTTTTTTACAGGAAGAAAGAGAAATTATTGGCTCTTCATTAACCTTTCAAAGCAATAAAGTTTTGTTGCTCCAGTGGTCATCCACAGGATCCAAACTCTCCTGCAGTTGTGTTGGCCCTTTTTGCCCTCTGCATGCCGTGCATTCCTCGTGTCCGGATGAGCTGGGGTCTGGGAAGTCTCATTAGTTCCTCATGACCCCCCCGGCTTTTTGTCATTTTCCCAATGCTTCTGTCCTTAGAGGAATTCCCCTTTTCTCAGATTCCCATATTCAGCTTTCAGTTTAGGAGAAGATGCCGTGGCACAGGGAGATGGGAGTAATTTTGGCGACTTACTGGAATTAGAGGAGCTGACTGGAAGTTTCCTGGATTGCTGATGGGAACAGATCATTGTTTCCTCATTCACCATCCTGATTAAACCCACCCCCAGTAATCACCGTGTGTATTACCCTGCTTTTGGAGGCACCTCAGCATGGTTCTCCAATGGCAAGAGCACAGAGCAGGAGTCTGTGCCTGAAAATGCCCGCTCTGGGTTTTTGCGAATAGTACTTTAGGTTGTTAAGATGACATAGTGGAGACCACTAAGCAGATAAACACTGAGAGCAATGATGATTTGTCCTTGAAAAGCTCCGTGGGCGGTTCATGAGGAAAGGGGAGATGCATTGACTTGGACAGCTACTTATAGAAAACAGATGTGCAAGTTAGGAAACACAAGTGATAAATCTGAACCCATATGGCAGCCCTCTCACGAGCGTTTAGAGTCGCAGCCGGCCATGAATGGCTCTCAGTTTCTCTTCTGAACGAAGAACTCACCATCTCTTGTAAAACACGAAGACGGCTTTGTTTGTGTCGTACCCCGCCCCCCCCCCAACCTCCACTCTTGTTGGATGGAGCAACCTACACCCTACAGATGTTCCTCGTGCGCCGGGTAGGGAAGGAGGAGCAGGGATGTATATCACTGGGACAGGTTTATGGTTTTTCCTTCGCAAATGTCAGGACTGGAGGCACGAACAAGTAGTGCAGGGTCTGTGCTGGTTTGTGTAGCTGCCAGGGGCTGGCACTGGCGTGGGTGGCTTTCGGCAGCACGCGCCGTTGGGTTGGATTTGAAGCAGTCGCGAAGTCTGTATTTTTCTAAAAACAGGGACTTCTTGCCTTGCTCTCTGGGGGCTCTCCACAGCTTCTCTGCAAGGCTGGGGGATTTCTGCTCCCTCCCTGCAGAACCTCTTGAGCGATGGGCGTCTTGGAGGTACCTTCAGCAGGGACCTGTGTTCTGCCATTTCGGATCTCAGTCCTTTTCCCCTTTAGAATAGAATAGAATAGAATCATTAAGGTTGGAAGTGACCTCAAGGATCATCTAGTCCAACCATCCCCCCACCACCTATTACCCACTAAACCACGTCCCTAAGTACCATATCTAACCTTTCCTTAAACACCCTCAGGGATGGTGACTCCACTTTCTACTCCCCTTTCTCACGCTTATAGAGAGGGGCATTTTCCAAGCGAACTATGGACACGCTATTTTTCTCATACCCACCTGGAAACTGCTTTTCAAGCAAGTTGGGGCTAAGTGGGCCGTGTAACCTCCTCTGCATTGGAAAGCCTGTTCTGCGGTCCTCCGCCTCCTCTCAGCCCGTGGCATCTCCTCCTCATCGGCTCTTCTCAAGTCCTTTGTACAGGGCTTCTAATGGGTTTTATCGGTTATTGTCTTAAGTGCGTGGTCTATGAAATTAGAGTCCTTTCCCCACAATATCATAAGGAGATTAAAAAGAAAGCTCAGATTTATGGGAAAATGAATGCATGAATACATTTGTAACCTGAGGAAAGACTGTAGAAATGTATCATAAGCGAGCGTTTCAAACTTCAGATCCCAGTTTAACCCAAGGATTACCATTCAAGGGTGGATTTTTTTTTTTTTCTTCCATTCTGGGATTTGGTTTGTAGAGGTGACTATGGTACAGGTCCCCTAGTTCTTTGTCATTACCTTACCGCTCGTGCCCTGGCAAGGTGATGTCCCTGTTACAGCAAGACTGAGCTGTTGTTTTATTTCCATCTTGGTTTTCATGTGTTGCTGCACTCTAAATTAATTTGTTACCAAGTCCCATTTGCAGCCTCGTCGGGTAAGCACATCTCTGGAGGAGGGCTGCGTTATTAGCACTGACAAACTTGGGGATACAGCCATGCACAAGTGGATATTACTAAGGAAAAGAAATGCCATGAAGTAATTAAGGAGTCTGGTGCTCTTTGCAGCCTGGCTGAAGTCCATGTCCTCTTCCAGCGCTTGCCGAGAGTCCTGGTTTGGAAGGAAAACCTCAAAGCACTTACTGAGGCCGCAGGTAGGAGTGGTGGTGAATGAGGTCCTGGGCAGAGTTTTGGCTTGCCACACTTCATGGTTATTCTGCAGCAGCACCGCCCGGAGTTGAACGCTTGCTTGGAAGCACGTGTGGGGTCATCCAGGGACTCGTTCTGCTCGCGGAGCAGCAGGTCCCTGCTGTCCTTAACTGCTGGGGAGCTGCTCCCTCCCCTGGGCTCTCTGAGGCTCATGGTTTGTTTTGTGGCTTTTGCTGATGGAAAGGTTTTGGCATGGAGTGAGCAGGATCACGAAGGCTTCCCTCCCACCCTGTATATTGTTTTGGTTTTATGTGCATTGGTCTGTTGCTGCTGCCGTGCTGGCCAGATTTGCCTTGTCTACTCCTGCTCCTCTCCATCTCTCTGTGTTGAGTTGGCATCTTGCATCTTATCCCGAAGACCGCGAGTCATTTGGAGAGGAGCCACCCGTTCGTCCTGCTGGCACAGCACCTCGCGCAGTGGCGTCCCGGCCCTCGGGTTCCCCGCTCAGCGGTGTAACGATAACTAACACCTTGCGCGGACTCCTGCGCCGCTTCGGAAAAATCCCACCCGTGGTCATCCGGGCTGCTCTTGAGGCTAGATGGGAAACGCGTGTGTGGCACTCTTATGAACGGAGGCGTGTTAAACTTGGAAGTGGTGACAGCTATGCCAAATTACCTGCTAAAATGACCTCGGTAATTATAACAGGAGAGTCAAATGAGGATAACAGGCTGTGTAATAGCATAGATGAGGCTGTAATTTACTGAATGGAAGGCCTTTAGTGACTTGTAGAGCTAAGGACTTGTCTGTGGAAGAGACTGGGACAGCTGTTTAATAAACTTGGTGAAACCCTGTTAATTAACACATTTTAAAAGTCAATTTAGTGCTCACTTCAGATAAAAAGTGGTAGCGTCTTCCAGAACTGGATAACCCTGACCTTTTCAGATACATTTCTGGCATTGCTGTGTTTTCTCAGGGTTTGAAGGAGGATTTTGTAACGCGAAGGAAGACACTTCTCTTGTGCTTTGTTTGCGTTAAGCAGGCTTAAGTCGGACTCTGGAATATCCCAAGACCCCAGAAGATCTGGGAGCTCAAAATTCCCCTGCCGTCTTCAGAAATCCCAGCTGCCGTGCCTCCCGCCGAGTATAAGCCGAGATGTTTTGCAGATGGCATTAAATCAAAATACTTGCGGTCAGTCCTTTCGGGTTCTATTTGTCAGTGGCAGCGGTTCATTTAAGGGCAGGGCTGACTTGTGTCCTCCGCATCCCGCTTGGCGGCGGAGCTCGGACGGCCTTTCTTAGTTTGAAGGCTGCTGAGGAGGAGAGCTGGGTATGTACCGAGGTCCGTGTCAGCTCTCTGCAGCCTTTAGAAAAGCAATTGCTGGTGGCTGATGTCCATGGTTGCTGTGAACCTTTGCTCAGGGTTGGAGCTAAGTCCTTGGCAGAGGTCTACAGGGTTTGGTGGACTCATCCTGATAGCAATAGCTCCAGTACCTCCTCCCTCTACCCATATAGAGCCTGCTTTCTTTTAAGCTTGCTTTTGCGGTGGGAAGGGTAGGAAAACAGGGAAATCCAGCTGCTGGGAGCCAGTGTTTGCTGCGGCAGTTGGCATTGCCGAGCACTGTTTGTATTGATTGGAGCGGAGGCAATTAAGAGACTCCCACTGCTCTCACTGGAGGTTTTTCTGCATAAGGAGGCTTGAAGCAGAGGGGAGGACCATTACGGCGTATAAACACCGCGCAGGCAAGCGGCTGGGGTCTAGAGGCATCTTGCAGACTCGTTGAAGTCAAGAAATATTTCAGTATTTCTTGCAGACTGGCAGGGGGGCCAACAAGGAGCACACGTGTCTCAGGAACGTGTCTTGTTGGCTTTGCAGCACGTGTCTGGGGGAGATGCTCCCTCCCCCTGCAAGGAGTGGTGAGATGTGGAAGTGGGGCCAGAGCCCTCCTTCCTGGGCTTTATCTTAGGGGGTTTTCTACAATGCAAATTTCACAGATGGTCCTTATTCCTGGACTGGTTCTTCTTAAATCTGCCTGTATCCCGTACAAGTCCTTTTTTTTTTTTTTTAGGGAAAAATATTTGTCTGTGAGGAAGCTGAAGCAGAAGAGAGGAGTCCCATAGCTTATAAATTGTCTGCACAGAGGGTTGTATGGCGTTGCGTCCTTCTCCTCCATCCCGTGCTCTCAGTTAGGTGTTGGCGTTGGCCATGGGCTCGGTCCTTGGCCTCCAGGACTTCGCTTGGTTCCCAGCTAGAAAATAGTTTCCTGTGTTTCCTGGCCAGAGTTCGCGAGTACGAAACGTGAGAATTTGGGATGGGCTTGTAGGAAGTTAATTTGATCCCTTGGCAAGAAAAGTGGGGTAATCTAGTTCTCATGTGTTTCTTAAATCTGTGTAATTTCGTCTCGAAAGAGGAGAGCGGCAGCAAAGGAGCTCGGTTCTCAGTGCATTAACACATCTCGTATTGTCCTGATGTCTTTAGCATCTCTCTTTAAACATGATATTCTGCAGCGGCCCTTAGAGACCCCAAACCCTGTTCAGACAAAGTAAGCCTTGATGAAGCTGGACGCTTCTAATTCAATAACGTGGCTGGGAGAAGGCTAGTGTGCAAAGAGCAAAACGCGATCTCCTCTCACTCGTGCTGCAGCATCCCCTTCTCGCTGAAGCAGGATGCGTCTACTCACTTGTAACGAAACAAACACCCAAACTGGGTCTCATTTTCACATTAAAATGATGCTTTTGCTCTCAGTTCTGTGTCTGTTGGCATGAAAACTTGGTCGCTGCTGTAAATGAGAAAAAGCGGAGGAAAACGTGTTTTCTTTTGTTTTGCCGCCTTGTGCATTCGACAGCTTTGGGTACATACTCTGATTTTTTTCCTGCTGAGGATTTAATTTGCTTTTAGTAAGGGGACTGAGAGATGGGGTTAACCCTGGGAGTGCTTAACACTCACCCTGAGGATGGCTCCGTAGTGTGTCATAGAGCACCGGAGCATCCCATTTATTCTCTGAAGCTTTCCCCTGTCTGCTTTGGTCCGTGTCAGAAGAGACTCTGCCCGACTCCGCAGAGCAGCACCGAAACAAAAGAAAGCAAAATACAGTCTGTGCTTAGCGCTGGCTGAGCCAGAGGGCTAAACCCAGGGCAGGTCTTGGGGGTGCGCAGAAGGGTTCGTCGGCCTCGGCGGTGGCCAGCTCCAGCCAGAAAATATGAAGCGCTGGCACACTAAGCCTCTTGTTTGCTCTAAGCTGTTTATTTTGCTGCTGAAGGATTTTATAATCTATTTGGCTGAGTGGAAGCATCGTGGTCTGAAATTACCTCCTACCTGTGTTAGACACATCTATATATATTTTTAACATGTATGCTTAATTAATTTTATATATATATATATATGTTTTAGTAAATGCCTGTGTATTTACTGACGTGGAGCAAGGGGTATTTGCCTTCAGTAGCACGCTGGGACGCAAAGCCCAGGTCCGAGGCCAGGTCAGCACAAAGCAGGAATACAAAAAGCTTTCTGGAAGGCTGGCTCACATCCATTATAATATTACCAAACACCGTAATCCTGCGAGTCTTCACTTGGTAATACGTTAATGAGTGATTAAAGCTAAGGCAGGGTCCTTTGGGGAGGGAGAGTCTGAGGTTTTGGGTCTCTTTTTTTCCCCGCTGGCTCTCCCTCTTGCCGTGGCTGAGCTGTTGCTCTCGGTTATTCCCCATCCTAAAGATGCTGCAGCAGTTTCAGAAGTTTTAACAATTTTACAGGCTATAAAAATGCTAATTTCTGAATATTGTCTGCCTTTTCCAGACCAGATGAGCTGCTGTACACTCTGTTCCCTGAGAGACCACCTTGCCCCACAGCCCTTAGGTCCTCTCCAGGGGAAAAAAGAAACACAAACCCAGCGTATTAACTAAGAAACACCCTTGGAGTTTGGGACCGTGCCTGAAATCTCAGCGTGGGCGATGGGAACGGTGTTCCCTTGGCCACCCATGTGCTCTGCGTCGCGTTAGCGCCCGGCAGAATGATCACGTTGGAATAAAAGTGTTGGAAGCGTCTTGCAGCCACCCCCGTGTGTCAGGGCAAGCGCTGTGCGTGTTTCTTGGAAATCCTAGCGGGGGAATTGTGTCGTGCAAAGTGCCAGCGCTGCTGGGGGGGGGAGAGAGGTGGTTCTTGCTTGGAAAATAAAGCAAGAATGAGGGGTGGGGGGGGAAAAGTAGAGGACTGTGCCAGCCGTTATTTGCAAACTCATTAACTTTGGTTCTGGGAGCACTTGGCAGTTCAAGGTAAAGGCAGATACTCCCATAACCCCCCCACCCCGGAGCAGAGGGAAACCTGGATAGTTTTTTTATTGCAAAATACTTTACCTTCCTTTTCTCTGATATCAACACCTCGCAAAGTCCAGCCTGTTGCTGGATTTTGTTTTGTTTAGGGTTTTAAAGCCCTTTGGATGGGGATGTGGCTGCATCCCTTGGCCCACCAGCGCTGCCTCCTCCGACCCTAAGCCGCAGCGCAGAGCACCGCTGCGGTGCAAGGCTCCACTCTTCAAATACTCGTGTCCAGCAGCGCTAGGATGCACGTTATTAACTATCAGTGGCAACTTGGAAGCTGAGAAAGGTATTTTTATTATTTTACAAGCACAATGATTACCACCTAGAGATGTTTTCCTGTAGCTTTGAGTGCTCTGTTTCTCCTTTGGATGTACAGGATATAAACATTTGTCCTCAGTTGCTTGAATATCGTCTGCGGAAGCCAGGATTTCTCCCAGCACGCTGGATTTCAGAGCATCCCCTTTGAAGAGCTGTTTAAACCGTTTTTCTTCTCCCCCTTAATTGTCAATGCAAAAGCCGAAGAAGGAGCAGAAGAATAAATTTGGATTGATTTGCTCCAGCGCCTGCTAATTAATGCTGTGCTGAAGGACCCCTCTGCTTCGTTATCTGGGAGAAGACGTCCCGTCGTCATTCAGTGATGGCTCGGAGCAGAGGTCTGCGGTGGGGGACCGCGCTGTCGGGGTGGCAGGAGGAACCTGTATCCATCTGCCTTGTTGGGAGGTGCTGTCGGACGTGGGAAAACACGAGGGGTTTGTCTTTGCTGTGCTGGCTTTAAGCTGTTGCGTGCAGGCGTGTCGTGCCACTGGTATGCTCATCCCATGCGATTCATGTGCCCCTCTTGGAGGGGGGGGGGGAACTTCCGTTGGGAGACGATGGACAATTGAAAGTCATTGATCCAAATCTGGCTGCAAAGCGATGCGTAGGAGCTGGCAAAAAAGCAAGGAGTTGTTTTCCGTAGTAAAACAAATAATAATACCCCTGTAAATCTGAATCTGTAGTAAAAATAGTAGTTTCCAGGTAAATCTATACAGGCATACAGGGTACAGCAGGTGATATGTAAAGGACTCCTTGCTGGGTCTGGCTGGTTGATACCTTGATAGCACCGAGATATCCCCACCATGGGGTGCACCTTGGCTGCTGCCAAGGTGTGGAGACACAGTGAATACCAAAGGGGTTGAAAAAGGTGATAAGCTCCGTGGTTTGGGGCAGCTGAATTCTTCCTTCCAGCTTTTCCAGGCTCTGCTTTCCATGGCAGCACAAGCCATAGGTCTGCAGGGGCAAAGCTACTTGCTGGGAAGTAGCACTGCAGAGAAGGACCTGGGAATCCTGGTGGATGACAAGCTCTCCGTGAGCCAGCAGTGTGCCTTCATAGCCAAGAATGCCTAAGGGTATCCTGGGGTGCATCAAGAAGAGCATGGCCAGCAGGTCGAGGGAGGTTCTCCTCCCCCTCTGCTCTGCCCTGGTGAGACCACAGCTGGAGTATTATGTCCAGTTCTGGGCCCCACATTGAAGCCAGACAGGGAACTACTGGAGAGAGTCCAACGGAGGGCTACCAGGATGATTAGAGGACTTGAACATCTTCCATATGAGGAAAGGTGCTGAGAGCTGAATCTGTTCGGCCTGGAGAAGAGAAGACTGAGAGGGGATCTCATCAGCACTTATAAATACCTGAAGGATGGGTGTCTAGAGGAAGGGACCAGACTCTTCTCAGTGGTGCCCAGTGCCAGGACAAGGGGCAATGGGCACAAACTGGAACACAGGAAGTTCCATCTGAATAAAGAACTGCCTCACTCTGAGGGTGATGGAGCCCTGGGACAGGCTGCCCAGAGAGGGTGTGGGGTCTCCTCCTCTGGAGAGGTTCAAGACCCGTCTGGATGCAATCCTGTGCAACGTGCTCTGGGTGATCCTGCTCTAGCAGGGGGTTGGACTAGATGATCTCCAGAGGTCCCTTCCAACCCCTTCACATCTGTGAGTGACCTTCAGGTGATGCCTGCATTGGTCCCACCACAGCATCTTGCCCAGTGTCACGCAGTCCCATTGCAAGGGACAGTCACGGTCCAGGTGGCACTTTAAGTGCCAGTTCCAGCTGAATACCACCATAAATACAGTGTGGGTGCGTTTTTCTCTCTGAATTTCAAAAATGTGGTCTTTGACATTATAGCTCACAAATGAGCAGATCACGGTTCCTCCGTGGCAATGGATCTCTTACCAATTCATTTCTCATTAAAAATTGTATGTGCTGCAATAAAAGTCAATAGTGAGAAAACAGTGGAGCTTTATAACCTGTTAAATCAGGCCTCTGCTTCTCCGTACGGCCGCCTTAGGCTGTCACTGGGGCTTAGCGTGAAACCGAATCAATCCAGCGTTCCCCCGTCCTGCGACTGCGCAACGCTCGATANNNCCCCCCCCCCTGGTGGCCCGGGGGGGGGGGGGAAATCGTTGCGTTTCAGTGACTCTTACTAAAGAGTTTGGCGAGTGGGAGAGCGATCGATCTCTGGATGATCTGTGTTACAGACAGGGGGGGTTTTTTTCCTCCTTTCTTTCTGCGCACGTGAGAAGCAAGAGGGGTGGGTTTGAGGGAGCCTGTAGTGCGAATCTTTTTAATTACCAGTGGATTAGTGCTGGAGCCGTGCTCTAGCTGGAACAGAGGAAGACTGCGCCTTGTTCTGCTGGGCAGCCCGGCGGGCTGTTAATTGTTTGTGAGGGCTGGAGGGTGCGGAGGGGTTTGTCCCCCATCCCTTTCCTGCCAGAGTCACCTGGATTTGCTCGGCTTGTGCTAATGGGAATCCATCCCACTCACATCTCCTTCACTGCCAACTCTGAGTGTACTCGTGTCTGCTGCTTTTGGGATGGGCTATACTGAATCTCACCGGTGGGAGAAGACGTACCCCAAGCGATGCTGCGGGTGGGAAGGTGGGACCTCGTGCCGGTGCCGAACGTCCCCGCCGCATCCCCTCCCTGCCATCGATTCGGCTCTGTCGCATCTGGAGGCGCTCGCCGCGGTCCCGCTTTGCTCTAAGTGCAAAGGATGGGAGAAAAATCAATTCCCATCAGCTGAACAGTGCCCTTTGATTTATTGCTGGCGGAGGAAGAAATTCTTTATCTCCTTCTCCTGGAAGGGATTGCTTTGCTGTTTGTTATTAGGAGCGATGCTGTAACAGCCCCCTTCCTCTGAACCCTGGTATTTTGATAACCTTTACCATCCCGAGGACGTTCGCTCTCCTGTTTTTACTGTGAGAGCTCTCGTTTGACTAAGTAATTACAAGTACTTAATTATTTCCTAAATTTTGAGCTGGAAGGCCGTGCAGCCGCTATCCCTGCAGAAGCAAAGCCTGTAAAAGGGACTCTGGTTTCAAACACAAAGGGGCACCGAGGTGACGATGTGTTGGATGGAGCTGGCTGACAGCCATCCCCAAAGGTCCTCTGCTGACATACGTGCGTGTGGTACTTGATGGCGTTTTTGCAATTAGTACCTGGCGTGAGGTCTTCTCATAGTGGTGAAGCCGTGCAGCACCCCGTGCAAAGCTGAACTGCTCTTGTGCATGGTTGTGCTGTGACAGCAGTCTAGGGGCATCAGGACGGCAAGTTGGTGTCTCCTTCCAGTCATGCAAGAGATGCTCTGTTCCAGGGAAGAGGATGCAGGTTTGGAAGCAAAAAAGGCCTCATTTACAAGTGGCGTGTCCAGGGAAGGTGATTGGAATAAGTGGGAGGAGCGTGCCTAAAGTTTTTGAGAGAGCCTCCAACATCTCTCTCTGTATTTATGTGCATCGTACAAGCTGCTGTGTAATTCCTGGCACTTACCGAACACTCACCAGGTACAGGTACTTGCATTTAACTTGTTGCCCACGCAGCAGTGACACTATTGGTCTCACCAGCATGCAGTCCTTCCCAAAGCTGTGAAGCTTTTGGCCCTTTGGAGGGCAAGACGAGCGTGGGGGCCAGCGTGAGCTGGCTGGGCTGATCTTCCAGGTCCTCAGCGACAGAGAAAGTGCCAAAGCTGTGCAGATCCTCAGCTGAGTGGGGCACGGTCCCCTTGGAGTCAGCGTGGCTCTGGCCGTGAGAAAAGAGTGAAGTTTAGGAGCGTGCTGCTGAGGGTGGCTGCCATCCAAAGATTTTCCAGATCTTGGCTAGCACTGTGGGTGCAAACGCATGGTTTCACATCTCGCTTTGCCTCTGCCTTGCATACCCTCCGTGCCACACAGTCGTGACATTAATTCCCCCCTCCTTCCCCCACCCCCGCCCCAGCTTTCATCACTGAAACGGGAGGTTGGTGCACGTGGGCTGGTTGTGGTGGCTCTGCCTCTGCTCTGCTCTTCAGAGAGGAAAGCAAGAGCTTTGGGTGGTGTGGTTGGACATGCGGGTAGACCTTGAGGGCAGATCCCTAAAATGCACCTCAGAGCAAAAGTTTGACAGTTTTTATTATTATCTTCTTGTTTGTTTGTCAAAAAGTTTTTTGGGGTCGGGGAGAATAGTCACCTCTTCAAGTAACACTTGGTATTAAATGATACCTGGTAGAAACATACCTCTCTCCCTGCATGCCTCTCTGGTGCTGGGGTGGCACCAGCTCAGCTGGGACTATTGAGATCTTCCCCAGACCAGTATTAGCTACACTGAAGTGTGTAGCTCCAAGAGGAGTTGGAGGCTCTGGTGTCTTCTCTGAAGCTGCTCCCTGCAGACAGAGCTCCCCCTGCACCACCAGCTGTCCTCCCCTCACCTTTTGTTGGCTCCCCCCTCTCCTTCAAGGCTGTTTAATGTAAAAGTGCAGAGTGGAGCCAGCCCTGCTGAAGCCACCATGAACGATGGAGTCCAAAGAGGTATCCAGCTTCTAAATCATGGAGACAAAAGAAACGCCGTTTGAAAGAGGAAAATGAGATGTATTTGTGTGAGTGGGACAAAGCTGTGACAGCCCTTTCAGGCATCTGGGCACAGAAATGTTGTTAATCCACTTGTCTGCTGTGGTGATTAGCAAATGTCCAGCTCTTCTCCGTGGCTCGTGGTGCAAGACGTGGTGGCTTTGGCACTGGGCTCCGCCAGCAGCTTGTTAAAGTTACTCGGATTCCTTAGACCTTGGAGTCCGTTCATGCAGCCGACCGGGGTTATCTAGTGTGGTATTTTTGGGCTGCAGATTGAAAATAGCACTGCTGTTCTGAGCAGGGGGGGTTGTCTTGGTCCTCCTTGCTCCAACTCCTGGGCAGTTGGAGTAGATGACTGCTATAAGTCCCTTCCAACTGAAATAATCTATTTAATCTATTCTCCTCAGCTTCCAACACTGTTCACCTCTCCTGTTGGTGTAAACCATCCTACTGCCACAAAGAGTAGATGTAAATGCGTTGATTTACACCCTTTGAAAGTTTCCCCCCTTCCTTCATCTGCCAGCTGAGGTGCAGAGCAGCTGTGGGAGATGGGTGCACCAGAAATCAGACCTGATGATGCTGCTCTTATGGGGAATGATTTGAATCATAATGACTGCAGGGCAATGTTTTAATTATCCGTAATTGCTAAAGCAGGTTAGCGGCCAAATGAGCAACTGCAGACACACAACTGGCCTAATTTGTTGGCAGCGAGTGTGAACTGATACCCTGACAAGGTGATTAGTGCTAATTCTGCATTTCTGCAAAATACTCCCCCCCTCCCTTTTGGGGTCCAGGGCTGGTTCTGCTTACGGTCCTCCCGGTCGGAGGCTGACAGCGGTAGCAGGAGGTGGGTGGCTGTTGCTTGCTTGGCTAAAGCTCTCCTTGATGGCCACGCAAGGAGAATTGTGCGTGCCAAAGCTGCCCTGATCGATACCTTTCCTGCGGCGTGACTGATTTGCAGGTGGCTTTGTAAGTGGGCGATACCAGCACTGCACGGCAGCAATATCTGTGATTTAGGGAAATGGAGAAAATTCAGACCGTCTCAATGCCACTTAATGTCAAAATTAGCTTGTCTCCCCTTTTAGTTACTCTGATAGCGTTTATTTGTGCAGCTTTCTAGGACATCAAGGTTTTGCATCATCCACAATCCATCAGTTTAATTCCCTCTTTAAAGCAGTGATCCTGAGTCTTAAAATAGAAAAAAGAAAGCAGCCTGATAGGCAGCAGGGAGCTTGTTATCAGCCTCGGGCAATGCAGCTGCAGGCATGAAGTTCTCCTGGAGGAGAACCACCTGGGGTGGTCATGTCCCACCAGCAGTTCTAGGTCTTTTGGGCAAATCCCAATTTTTTTGAGCAGCAGTTTTGCACAGGTGAACTTCAGGGCTTTGTGAATAAAGAGAATTTCTTTATAAACCAACTGTGGGCTGGTTTTGCATAACTGGTGTTATCTGTCCTGGTTGGGCTTGGATGAAGCTCCTGATTTCTGGCACCTACCTTGAACGCCTTCCCTTGGGTCTTTCCTCTTTGTTCGTTAGCAGGTAATGGGGAAAGTGGGAATGTCTGAGGGAGAGGGTGGGTTTGGCAGAGCTGCGTGGCAGAGGATGCTGCTGCCCGTAGCTATCAAGGCGAGCAGAGCCACTTGAGTGTTCCTCACCTCCCTGGGCTGGCTGCAGTGCAGAAATTCCCTGTTATTGATGGCCAGAGGTCAACTCAAGGTAGGTTTGTGACAAAATCTCATTGTTTTATGGGCGAGGCATATGAGATTTTTTTAATAGAGTTGCCAGTGAAGGTAAATGAAACGCAGGAACGGTGACCCTGTGGAGCATGACCATCGGTCTGGTTATGGGGATGAGGTATGTGGTGTTGCGTAAACCTCAGAAATGTGAGATTGGTGTTAGTTTGGGCTGGGTTTAGGGTGAAGGTAGCTCAATTTAAGCTATTGTAGTTGATTTGATCCAGACTTCTTTTGTGTGATCTCGTGTGGCCGTTGGTCTAGAGGACTTCTGTATTGTGGTTTCTTACCGCTTCGCTGGTGCTTTTGGTCTCCGTGAAACATGCCGAATCCTGCTGTGGTAACCATGCAGAAAACTCAAAAAAAAGTAAAACCTAAGTGGGAATAAAGCCAAGAGGGCCTGTTGGACTTGTGCAGAGCTGGCCAGGGACCAGTACGTATTGAATGTGCTGCAGGGCAAGTTTCTTTCTGCAGGATTTTACGATGTTAGGCAATTACAGAGGCAAACAGCGTTCGTTAAGGAGATTATAATTCTGTCTCTGCGATGGACAGCCCCTCTGCGAGGGCATCCCAACCCGGGCTGTGGCAGTTCTCTGGTGTATTGGGGTTGGACCAGGTCATTAGCATTGTTGCAGCGTTAATTACTCCAAAAGCAAAAGGTTAATTTGAAGTTTTGTGAGTTGCAGAAGGTACCGGGCAGAGCGAAGCCTTTGATTTGGTGCTGTCACTTAGGTTCAACAGAAAAATGTGTTTTTGCAGGAATGGCTGGTGGAAGTGGTTGGGTGAGCTGGGTCGAAGGAGATGCAGGGTCTGTGGGCACCACTGCTTTCTGGAAGCCAAGATAAACGCAAACCTCTGTATTTCTTGTATTGATTTTGCTAGTGTATCCTGGATATTTATTTTTAAAAAAAAAAAAAAAGGCAGGAAGGATGGAGATTTGTTAAAATGAATTATTAAAAATGTCATACTTTACATTTCCTTCCAGTCTGAGAAAGCAAAGCATGTCCTCCTCCTCCTCCATGGTATAGCTGCTTTTTTCTCTCTCTCTTTCTTGTTGTTCCAAGGAAGTGGTTCCAACCAGTAGGCACGCAGTTATTGCTCCACAGTAACTCAGTGAACATCAGATTTCTGCCACAAATCTTCCGAGAGCGGCTGGAATCAATAGATGGTGTTTGTTTATTTTGGTACAGCAAAGCAAGGGGGAAGGAAACAATCGGGCAGGTGAGGGAAAACAAGAGCTTCAGCAGATTCTGTTTCTATAAAGTTGTTGGGCTTGTTTTTATAAAAAATAAAACGAAAGCAACAATCAGATTGGATTCGGATTTCCAGCACGGATTCAAAATGCGCGCGATGCTCCCGAGCACAAAGACCGCCTTTCACGTGCGGCTCAAAGGGAAGGCTTGTGCTTTTGCTGGCACTCCCCGAGGAATATCTGAATTATTACGCCCTGGCTGCCGTTCCCACCTGCCAGCTCCGTTACGGCTGCGAGGTGGGGTCCTGCCGAGATGGTCCCCATGCCGAAGAGACAAAGC
>VWZZ01003031.1:33554-57893 GCA_013399095.1 Psophia crepitans
AGAAACCTCGGGGACCTACAGCATCTTATTTACCCCAGGATGGTGGCTTCCCGTGCAAAACCTGCTTAGAATTTGCCCCCCTTGCTTGGTGCAGGCGGAGCTGCTGTGGTTTCATTGAGTGCTTTTTGTTTGCTGGATGGTCCCACGGCTGGTCCCACTGCAGAGCCCCCAAAACCAGAAACCCACTGATATTGCTGCTGGTGGGAGCCAGCCTGGGGAGGGAGAAGGCAAAGACCTCAGGAGGACACAGAGCATCGCTCTGGTTTAAGGTGTAATTAGAGCTGGCCAAATTAATCACGGGTAATAAGACCATCCCATGAATTTAGCTCTTTTTGGTGTGTGAAATAATCACAACCACATTCAGGCTTCTGCGTCCGGCTACTCATCCGTTTACAGCCCGAGTCGATAATTCCTCGCTGGGCGGATAATTCACAACCCGGCCGTGTCGGTGTGTGTTTGCTGGGGGGGGCTCTGTCCCTCCTGGGTTTACTGTGTTTCTCCCCCCCCGGTCGAAGGGATGGAGAAGCAAACAGCAGGCGCCGTCATCTGCCTGTGGGTGTGAATAAGGCTATCGATCAAAATATTATCGCCGGGCGGTGGTGACGGAGAGCAGGTACATCCTCTCCTGAACATCAGATGTCCGGGGAGGCTGCTCCGTCCTGCCTGTGCGTACACCGAAAGGGGGGTTTGCCCCCCTTGGGTGCCCTGTTGATGCCACGTGTCCCTCCTCCGGCAGAGGAAGGGGAGAATCTCTCTCAATCCTGCACAGTTATTAGAACTGTGTTTGCTGCCTGTTCCTGAGTTGTAGGACACTTCAGCGTCACCTCAGGCGTCTCGTGATGCTTTTGGAAGAGCTGCCCTTTTAAAAGTTTATCTTTTTGTTCCCGTTGCTGCGTCCCCTCGTTTTTAATAGCGACTTGCTGAGGCGCGTTAAGCTGCAGAGCAGGGAGGAGCGCATACATTCCGTTTTCACTGGGGTGTAGGGAGCATGCAGAAATTATCGCCAATTAAAGTGCATTTTACACGATACGAGCCAAATGCGCTCGGGCATGTTCTTTCCCTGCATTATTGGAGAGGTGCATAGGAGAATTAATTTGTCTTGAGGATAAGGGAGGTGAGCTGGAAGGGTCTGCACCCCCAAATGCACACCTTGCAGCTGCCTCCCTTGTCCTTACAACCCCAGGAAGGTAAAAATTGCCCTGATTTGGGGCAACGGTGTATTTGCCGGGAGGGATGTGTGGTGCTTGGGTCAGACTTTTGCAGTACCTGTGGCTGGGGTGCCTCCAAAAGCTGCGTCCGTGTGTCCGGAGCGCTGCCGGTGTGCCGAGCGGCCAGCTTTAATGCATCTCCCTCTCCGGTTGGGTTTATCCCATGCTGGAACCGGGGTGGGGGATTGTGTGAAACAGGAGGAAATCGTTTTTGTTGTACGCTTGTTTTCAAGAGACTTTGTAGATAGTGATGATCCCTTCATCAGGATGCTCACAGCGATAGAGCAAGGGGGCCGGGGCGGAAGAGAAACCCAAACAGCCTTGGCCAGGGTGGGTTGCTGGGTTGGCAGGGCAGGGATGGGTGGGAGGTGGCATGAGTGGGTGCCTGCCCGGTCTGCCCCAAAATGGGGGTCCCCTGCCCTCATATTGCAGAGCTGGTGGGCTGGCAGCTGCGGCTCGTGGTGGTCAGCAGCTTCCTAGCCGTGGCATTAGGACATGGATAGAGGTATTTAAGTGTCTAATGAACACTAATAAGCAGCGTCTGGGATTTGGGAAGGTAGCAGTATTCAAAGGGACTTTCAGTGGGATTTAGGCACCTAACCAGCTTAGGTGCTTCTGAAAATCCCCCTAAGCTCTTAAATAGCTGCTGAAACATATCCTGAAGTGAGCAATGCCAGCCCTCCGTGCATCCCCCAGTGCCAGGCGCATGATTGGGGTGCAAACTGGGGGGGGAAAATCCTCCTTGCTCCCTAAATGAACCCTAGGCTGTCAGTAAGGAATAAACCTGAGCTGTCTGCTCCACGCCTGCGAGCCTTTTCCTGAATCACCCCTTCCTTAGCTCTAACAGCATCCGGGGGGGTGGACGTACCCTGAATTTAAAATGAGTGCTGTTTTCCTCCCTCTTACCATCCTTGGCACAGTTTTTTTCCGTAATGCTCATTTATTCCCAGTTCCCTGCAATATTTCCCTTTCTTGTGCCTTTTGGCTTGAGTGAAGCTGTTTCAGAAAAAAAACAAACCAAGGGAGCAGAAACTTGTGGGACAAAATGCCAGAGCAGCATCTCCCACACGCAGGATTCAGAGCAGTGCCAGAGATAATTGTAATTAGGGTAATGTCTCCAACTGAACTTGGAAGCCAAGTAAAGAGGGTAAAGGCTGAGCTGGAAGCGGAAGGTGGGACCGGATGGCTGCGGGGATTGCTGGTGGGATTTGGGAGCATCCCAGCTGCCTGTCAGCAGTTCCTGCCTGGACCCCCCCCAGCCTGGACATGGGGCTGTGGGGGGGATTCTCCAAAGAGAGGGGTCAAAAAAGTGACATTGGGTGCATGCATTGCCTGGGGGTGGCTTATTCCCTTGGTGGGAGTCCAGGCAGCCACTGGAGCTGCTCTTCCTCATAGCAGCAGTCCCTGGGGTCTGGGTTTGGAGGAGTTTTGCATGAGAGCGTGTGCTGTCCCAGCTGTAGGAGCAGAGCACCACAGGAAGCGGGGGGGTGGAAATTAAATAAAGCATCTAGAAAAAAAAAAAAGGGGGTTTTATGCATGCTGGGGCTGGGTGAAGGTGCTTTGCATGTTGCTGCGTTGCAAGCAGGTCTCTTCCCGTGTGCGTTCAGAGCAACCTCTGCTTCCAGGGTAGGGATGTGTCTTGGATTTGGCTCCGGTGGACCCAGGGCAGTGTAAGCCAGGTTCTTGCACGGCTGCCACAGTAATTCAGCAGTGTGCGAGGGGACTCTAGCAGGGAGCTGCTCTGCCCAAGGGCTGGGACCATTGCTCCTGTCATGTAGGAGGTGATGGAAACACTTGGCTGGCCTGGAGGAGCTGGCTGGGTCAGAGGAAAAGGAAAATAAGTCAAACAAGCCCTTTC
This sequence comes from Psophia crepitans, assembly GCA_013399095.1. Taxonomy (NCBI): domain Eukaryota; kingdom Metazoa; phylum Chordata; class Aves; order Gruiformes; family Psophiidae; genus Psophia; species Psophia crepitans. Next base: position 36,621 of record VWZZ01003031.1, read on the forward strand.
CTCTATTTATTTATATATTTTTTTAAGGAGGCATATGTGATATGCAGATCACTGGGCACGTGAATATTTGTGGGAACCACAAATGTCTGGGTTTGGTCCTTTAAGGGAGTTTTGTCATTTAAATCATATCCTAGGCACACAAGCTGGGCCCTAAGTTGGAAAAGGCTTGGTTTAAACCTAGTATTATTGCTTGCAGGAAGCCCAAACCTGTAGAACAGCAGAAACCAGGGAAGCTGTGGGACTTGCTGGGGGCTTGATGCTCATTGTAGCAGTCCTGGGTGGGTTTTGCACCCCCCAATTTGGGGCCAGAGGGCTTTTTCTCTCCACTGTCCGTGATCTAACATGTGCTTTTTAACCATGGCCTGGTACAGCTCCTTTTCCTCCCCTTTTCCCCCCCACTGTGTGTTATCCCAGGTCAGAAGCGGGGCTGGGATGCTGTCGGCAGAGGTGGTGGCTGGGGCGAGGTCCTCGCGTAAGCTGTTCAGAAGCCCTTTGCAGATGGGATTTATTCAGGTGGGGTTTATCGAGGTGGCCATCTGCGGGAACAAGCCTCTTACCTGCAGCGAAACCCGGTGCGCGGTCGCTTACGCAAGGAGGCGAAGCCTCCGGGGTTTATCTGGCGGCGGGTAAAATATTCCTTTCAAATGTGCTTGGCAAACAAATGAGCTAGGCAGAAATACGGGTTGTGTTTGCTAATGGTAATGCAGTTGCCCAAGAACGTATAAACCGCTATTCACCGGGAGGGAGATGCCTCTCTTTCACGCGAGATGTTTGAGCTGAAAACCCTGGGATCGCGGCGTCCCCGAAATGCTGCTGCTTGCTCTGAATTCTGCTGCCATTCTGTTGGAGGGGAGCTAATGCTGCTGCTGGCCCGAGTCGGCCAGGCCCTCGCTGACGTTGATTCATGGTGAGATCTTCTGGACTTCAGCAGGTCTTCAGGCAGCAGAGATAAATGCCAGGGGTCTGCTGCATGGATAGAAATTAGGTCTGTGCTTGCGTCCTTCGTGCCCCGGCCGCTCTGGGGAGAACTGCCGCTTAGCTGCGTCTTGAAAGATAATTTTGGAGCTTAATCGGATTAGATGGCGTGTTCCCTGGGTCCCCACATCCTCCTTGGGCTTGTTTTTTCTGGGACCTTGAATGTCTTGTGCTGAGGATCACAAAGTTTCCTGTCCTGGTGTAGTTTCCAGCAAGGAGGAGCGATGCTGCTCTGCCAGGAGCAGGATTTGGTCCTCGGCATTTTCTGTGGGCAGGTGCAGTGAAGGCAACATAGACGTTTCCACGTGCAGTCAGGCGTGGTGGTCATTTTGGGGTTGGTGGGTGGAGAGGGGACTTGCCCGCCCCGGGGATGGGGCTGGGCATCCCAGCCGCCCCGGAGCTGCTGCAGCTCCCTCCATCCGCCGGGGACCAGTTCACAGGTTTCCAGTTGGAAACAGGGTTCGGCTTTGAAGTTTGTGTTTGCAGCTTTGAGGATCGGTAAGAGGAGAAGCGGCAGATGGGGAGATGATTGAGAATATTGATGTATGGAATTACCTCTTGCAAATACATTTTTGGAATATGCTTGCTTTCCCCCCCCTTGTCTTGGGTGTTAATTTAAAACACACTTTTGACTTTGAATTAAACCATTCAAATTTAAAAAGCCTCCACATGTAAAAGAGTACATCAGGCTGCATTAAATTATTCTTGGGAACCCCTTCAGAAGATGGAGAGGGCCCAGGGAGCGCAGCCTCTGTGGTGCATCGCTTATATCACAGGACCTGCGGGGACCGGTGGAAACGTGTGAGCTGGGGGCCACGATGTGCATCCTGAAGCAGCTGTAAAATCCTACACCCCTGAGTCAATATTATACGTGGTTTATGCTCCCTTACGAAGTTCCCCCAGCGTGGCAGCACTGCCTAGCTCCATTGCACCGGTGGTCTGCATTTTTCCCCGAATGCTCGAGGAGCTGTTAAAGAAGCATTAAAGAAGCCAGAAGTAATTGTTCTGCAGAAGGTGGGGCCGGGAACAATCAATTTTCAGCCCTTTGTGGGTGCTGAACATCCCCTTTGTCAACCTAGCAGCCTCCCTTGCTGTATATGGCTGAGTATAAAAGGGCTGGAATTCTGAAAATAGTGTGTGTAGGAGAATTTAGCCTCTCGTTTGAGTTGTCCTAATGACACTTCAACAACTGGTATGGAAGATAATAGGCTTTGTGGCAATTACACAGCCAGGGAAATGCCACATATGAATGGTTGGGATTCAGGCTTGAAGCTGGGGTGATTCTCTGCATTTTTGTTAACGCGCAGCTGCTTTGTTAAATATTTTGGCAGGGCTTTCAGAGCCATCCTTCTCAGCCGGTCTGCTTCCCCTCGCGGGGTTTGCCGCTGGCTCCTTCCATCACCCCTAATCCTGCACGGTGTGCTCGCTGTGAACGATACCCGTGCCGAAGGAGATGCTGTTGGGTGCTGAGGGCTCAGCATTTAGGTTGGCTTTGTGCCCCACTATTGCTGCTTCAGAGCAGGCACTGTTACTAGTTTCCAAAAAAAACAACCACCTTGGATATCTAAAATTTAGGCTTTTAATTCACATTTGCGTGCCACCGTACCCTGTGGTTCACCGCGACTGTTGGGCGTGTTCGGGGCCGTGGCATCATTACATACTTAGGTTTTTTACCAAGAAAAACAACCCGAACAGAAGGATTGTATTTGTGCTAGGATAATATTCTTGAAAAATGTGGTTGCAGTCTCTGCTGAAAAGCCATTTTCTCTCGGAAAGCCTGTCGTGTGTTCCGGCCCACGAGCGCCTGGGACTGCGATGCTCCACCATTTGCAACAGGTTTGCCAGTTCTTCTGTTTTCCCTGTATCTATCCCAAAAATCAGGCATACTCAAAAGCCCGGTAGCATGTAAGGAAACGTGCGTTTTTACTCTGGTAATGAATCTTATTTGAGCTGGTTGTATGGTTTTGCAGGGCAGGGGCTGGGTTAGGGTTGGTCGCTGCTGACCCTACGTCTCATGGTTGTACAGCAGGGTGCTCTCCCGTGGGTGGCAGCCCCAAAACGCGATCCTGCAGCCAGCGAGCAGGGCTGTAGGATAAACAAGAGGTGACGAGCCCAGAGCTGGTGTCTCAGTAGGGTTGTAGCCCAAGCTGTGATGCTTTTCTTCTGGGGGAGGTGTAGCAGGGTCTCCTCCAAATGCTTTGGTAGTGGGCGCCCTCTTCATTCACAACGAGCACCTTGCCGACAGTAGTTGAGCAGAGGTGGAGCCGGTGTAGGTGCAAGGAAAAACCCCCCCCTTGGCTAGAGGGGGACTGCAACAGTGCTGTCAGGCTGGGGGTGCAGTTCGGCGTCCGGCCGGGCGAGGGGTGATGCCCCAGCCTGCCCCTTGGAGTGTTGCAGGGGTAAACGCGGGGCTGCGGGGCATCAGCGTGGCCTGTACACAGCATCGCCTCGGGTACCCGTGCAGTTGTGCAGCATGCATTGTATCCCCCTGTATTGCCTGTGGGTTTCTCTGGCCCTCCTTTGGTCGATGTTTGTCCCTTGGGCCAGTGGCACAATCAAAACTCATTATTTCCCCCCCCCCCATGACACTCTTGATCTGCTTTTCCTCCCTTCCAATGCTGTGATGATGGAGTAGAGACATGAGAAGTGGCTGGAGCAGATGCTGGCTGTCTGATCCTCAGGTTGTGGCAGTCCTTAAAATACGGATATCCCTCCAAGGCTCCCCTTTTCCTCCCCAAAACACAATTCCTTGGGCTGTTTGAGGGAGATTCCTCCACAGAAATCTGCTCGTGTTACTGTGACGGGCTCTTGAAGGCTGACAGACCGCTTCAAAGGTATAACTGGGACCTGGTGGTCTTGACTGAGCCCAAAAACCGATGGCTGCTAAGGAGGGCAGAAAGGAACCTGCTCCCAAACAGACGCAATTCCCAGGGAAAAGCTGGCTTTGGCACAAGCCCCCTTCTCCTGCACCCGGTTGTAGTCTCTTGTAAATCGCGGAGTGCTTTGTGTGGTCCTGCCCCTTCTACAACCAGGCTAAAGGAAATAAATTGCTCCAGGTAGCTTTGTTTGTGACCACAGATTCAAAAAGAAAAAGAGATTTTAAAAAAAAAAATATCTTTAATCAATTGCAGATAATTGTCTAGCAGCGGAATGTCACGGCTGCAGTTCCCAGGGGTGACTTAACTGAAATAGCGATGTTAAGCGTCGCAGATAACATCTAGTCCTACCCTATTTATAGCTGCAAAGGCAGGGGAACTTTCTTTTGGACTCGTTATCTCAGGGGATGCTGGTTGTGATGCCGTAAAGCTGACCTCAGCTCTTCGGGGATCTCTCCAGCCCCCAGCCCAGGGCAGGCGGCTGGGACCGCAGCGCCCAGCCTGGGGACCTGCTCGTGAGGACCGGCTGCTTTCTGGGCCGCCAGCTCAGTTATTTCCAAGAAAGGATTTTATAACACTTTAACTTTGCAGGACAGCTGCTCTGGTACGCCTTATAGGTGCTTTTCCCCCTATAATTACCCATGGTCACAGGACACCCAATTTCCAGGTGTCTGTGCCCAAAACTCCCAGCATACAAGTCCCGCCGTGCGTTTCTAGGGCTGCATTTCCACTTTCCGTGCAGCGTTTAGGGCTGCCCGTGCCTGGAAAAGCTGCCTTTGCTGAATTCCCATGGAACCCTGCTTTCCTTCCCCGGCCGGAGGTGGATCAAGTGATATCTCTCCGGCACGCTTTGGCGATAAGGCAGGAGGCTGAGCAAACCTGCCGTTATCTCTGTTTTAATTTTTATTTGCAAATAACATCAAGCCAATGCCTCTCTGCCCGGATCAGCTCCTCTTATCGGAGGGATTATAACTGGCTCACTAAACAATATAATCCCTGTATAACCCCAGCAGTCTTTCAGGAGGATTTTGCAAGTAGCTGAAGAACAGAGTAAAATCTCTGACTATGGGATTAAATTGGTATAAAATCAAGCTTGTATTTGACCATGTGTTTCAAAAAAATAAATAAATAAAATACTGGGTGTGTATAAATACAAGTGACTGTATTTCTGCTTGTTTCTTGGAGCCCCTCTGCTACGAGGACAGGCTGAGGGAGCTGGGCTTGTCCAGCCTGGAGCAGAGAAGGCTGCGGGGAGACCTGGAAGCCCCTCGCAGTCCCTGCAGGGGCTGCAGGAAAGCTGGAGAGGGGCTGGTTCCAGGGCAGGGAGGGACAGGACAAGGGGGATGGGTTTGAACTAGAAGAGGGGAAATTTAGATGAGATATTAGGAGGAAATCCTTCCCTGGGAGGGCGCTGAGGCCCTGGCACAGGGTGCCCCGAGAAGCTGTGGCTGCCCCTGGCTCCCTGGCAGTGCCCAAGGCCAGGCTGGATGGGGCTTTGGGCAGCCTGGGCTGGTGGGGGGTGTCCCTGCCCATGGCAGGGGGTGGCACTGGGTGGGCTTTGAGGTCCCTTCCAACCCAAACCAGTCTGGGAATCTTCTTAAATGATCCTTTGGTGGCTCTGCACATGTGGAGACGCGTTATTATTGGGTGCATCAACTTGGAGGTACACAACAGTGGGCAAGTTTGGGACTTCAGGTGTTGGAAGGTGTTTGCTCTAGGGGCAGTGCTGCAGGTTCGAGATATTTTAGGTGGAAGTATTGCCGTGTTTACAGGCCGTGTGTTGCTGTGGGTGCTCTGGGGCTGTTCTGCATCGCCAGTCCCCAGCCCCTGGGCTCAGCCTGGTCCATGCTTTGCTTCAGGACAGCGTGAAGCTTCCCAGGCAGATCGATTTGTGCTTGGGCAGATTTTGTTTCTAAATCTGCTTTTTGATTTGTTTGGTTTTGTGGGTTGGTTTTTTTTTTTTAACTTTTGAAACTCGGTGCAGAGTTTGCCAGCGGTTTTCTTTTCACTTGCTGAGCTGCCGGTATTGAATGTGAGGGGGCAGGCTGGGTTACTGAAGAGGTTTTGGTTTCCTTGTTGACTGTTTGCTCTGGTGGTTGGGGTTGGTTTTTTTTTTCCCCTCCCTCCAATAAAAGGAAATCGATAGCAGCGAGCAGCACGGAATAGCTGTGCGCTGCACGGTTTGATTCTTGTCCCAGGAACCGGCTGGGATTATCAGTTGTCTTTGCACTTTGAATTTTAATAGCGTTAGCTATAGCGCAGTCATGTTATTTTAAAATCCCGTCTCAAGTTGCCTTCGTAACGCAGCAGCAGACACCGCTTGGGTTGTGGTGGGTTGGTTGGTTTGGTTGTTGTTTTTTTTTTCCCCTTCCCTCGCTTGCAGAAATCGCAACCAGAATTAAGAGACAGATTTTGAAGGTTAAAACTTCCCAGATTGTTTCCCTCTCAGTTGTCATGTCGGGACGGTTTTGTTTTCTTTCTGATTGCATCAAATATTTGTAATCCTGTGGGGACTGTGGTGCGAGGGTGAATCTTGCTCAAAAAAAATAAAGGGTTTTTTTGGTTTTTTTAATCCTTTCTGCAGCGTAACTGGGGGGGATACTGGTTATAAAACCCCAGTAACCGAACGCAGCTCAACTTGGCAAAGGTTGGGGCTGTGCTCTGCCGCTCCTAATGCCTGTTAACTGGGTACTGGAAGCACCGCCTGCGACTTTTATGTTTGGAAGTAGTGAGCTGTCAGAGGGGAGACCCTTTTGCCCAGCCTGATTTTTACATTATTCCCCCCCCCCAAGTCTTGCAGGTGGCCCCTGGGAGAGGGGGCTTGGCCAGCATCCTGTCCCAGCACGCATATGGCGCGGATAGCTGAAATATTCAAAATCTCCTTGTCTCGCTAAGGAAAAAAAAATAGCTTTGAACCATGTTGAGCCTTTCTGGGTGGGGTGTTGGGTGTCCAAGTGTAGGTGTGACCAGGCATTTCTTTAATTTTTCCAGTTTTAAACCTAAGGCCAGAGTCAGCATTGGGTGACAAGCGTGTCTCCGGCTCCAGGGGCTGCTCTGGGTCATCGGAGACACCCTCAGTTACCTTGCTGAGGATTCAGGGCACAGCCACCTACTCCATGGGTCTGACCTGGCTGAATTCCCCCTCGTTGATGCTGTTGTGCGGGTCACTCCGGACTTTGCTGCGGGTCACCGTACACAGCCCCTCTTCCCCTGAAACCCCTCTGGATTTCATGCCCCCCTTGCAGACGCGCCGTGCCGGGTGCATCTGGCAGATGGAGCTGAGCATCCTTTTCCCACGCCCGTTGCTTGCACCGAATTAGATGCATTGCATTTACTTGTGGCTTTATTTTTCTTTCCCTCTTCCAAATCCCCAAGTTCCTTCGGTTATGTTTTTGTTATTATTGGCCTCATCTTTTCAGTACAACAATATTTTTTCTGGGGCAGTGCCCAGTGCCAGGCACGGCTCGGGAGAGGTCCTGCGAGGGCAGTGTAGAAAAGGTGCATGCCATTGAAGCTCTTATGTGAATAAACAGCAGGAAACAACATCATCTTTGTCTTGCTCAAGCAACGCATTGAAAACCCGTACTTGAATTATTATTCTTGATCACGTTTAGTTTTGAGTTAATACGATTGCTTCTTGGGTACCTGTCTCCTGGGATCATTTATTACTATTTTCATTTTCTAACTCTAGCTATTTGAAAGTCATGGTTCAGGTTATAAAAGGAGCCGTTATCTCTTCCAAATACAGTTTATTTGCTTTACTCTCTGAGCCAATGCAGTACACGGTGGGGGAAAATGCAGAAGTCTCTATGCTGGGGGAGGGTTGTGCACTTTTATTTCTAACCTAAAAATTGAGATTTTCATGAGTCCATTTGAGTTAAACACCTCAAGTTTGCCATGAGGGGAAGAAGAATCTAAATCAAATAATTACTACGAGGCTTGTGACGAAGTAATGAAAAGAGGGAGCTGCTGTTGCTGCACATCTTGCTCCGATAATCGTAGATAATCTCTCTTCCTTCTTACTCCCTGCATAAAATCCCATTGCACCTCTCTTCCCTGGTGCCCCCCGTTCTTCCTGGGTGCACGCTGCGCTGATGCCAGGAGTATCAAGGATGTCACGTTGGAGGCAGGATCCCTCCCTGTCGCCTGGCCACCATCGTGTGCAAGAACAGCGGGGCCCGTTGAAGCAGAAAGGGCATCGAGGTGTTTTGCACACCCGCCCTATAACCTTCACTGAGCGCTGGATGCCTCCTGGGGAGCTTGGAAAGGCGTTGAGCGCAGTTTAAAAATCAAACCGATCCTTCAGCTGCCTCTCTCCAGCCACGGTGCGATGTTTGTGCCTGTCAGGAGTTGGATGCAGACACCGTGTTTTCCTGGAGCTTGGCATCCTCGGCTGCTCCGCGCTCGCCCGGTGCTTTGGTGCCGGAGGAATCGCAATGCTCGACCTTCCCTGGGCTTGCTGCGTGTCCGGATAAAACGTGTCGGAGCAAGCGTGGCTTCCTCCCGAAGGCATCACCGTTTTGCTTCGTCTGCTTGGAAATAAAAAAATGAGAGCGTGTTTTCCTCTGCCTAGCCTGGTTGCTGTGCCCCCTTGCACACCCGCTTTCTCCGGCGTGTGATTTTCCACCCTAACAGGGGGGTGGTCTCGGCAGTATTGATGGTGAGCGCATTCCGTGGGGACCCAGCCCTGGCCTCTGACGTGATGCTGCCGGAGCCTGAGCTTCTGCTGCTGACCTTGGCACACATCTCCTGTGGCTTCTGCTCTGCTCCTTTTGGGGTTTTGTTTTAAATTTGGATTTTATTTCATTTTCCCGGGCCTAGGTTTACCTGGTGCGACGCACCGATAACTTTGTGAGAGCGGCCGCCTGCCGGCTCCGAGCGCTGCGGCGCGCGCTAAGATTAATAAAAGGCTGTCACTTTTATTAACTTTGCAACCTAGTGTGTTATTTAATTCCAGACAGGCACCAAGTGCAGCCCTCCAAGCTTTGAATGGCTTTTTCACCATGGTGCGTGCGTATGCATGCGGTGTTACACTGCCCAGCGCAGCGCTCCGTTCAGTAATGCTGCAGGTATTGCAGAAAAAAGGAGGATTTTTGCTAGCAGTTGCTGTTTGGCTCCCAGTTTTGTGCCTGTTGGGGGGGCTCTCTGGTCATTTTGTGGGGCAGGGGTGTATTGCTTTCGTGGCAGCCAGGTATGCCCTGATATTTTGTGTGGTGTGAAGCTTTGGTGTTACGTGAGTAGATGAAAACCTTCAGGCTTCTTTTTTTATCCCCCCCCCATCCCTCCTGGCAGGGAAAGACAAACTTTGCTGTGAAGGAAGTTTTAATAAACATAGTTTGGAAGTTCAAGAAGTGGCACATAAATAAAATATATCTTCCTTGCTGCTTAGGCACTTGGAAAGACCTTCAGGTTTGTTTTTCTTTTGTTTAAAAAGGGAAAAAAGCTTTTGGAAACGGGGCTCTGAGTCACTTCAGAGCGATGGGCCGCAGGCGCGGGAGCAGCGGTGCAGCGCGGCGGCTGGGGAGCATCCCGGTTCCGTGTGACACGGGCTCAGCCCACGTTCGCACCCACCAAGACAGGCGCGAAGGCTTTTCAGTCGACGTTAGCCCCTCGAACACGAGGATTGGGGGCAGTTTTCCTGCAGCCAGCCCGTAACTTGCCATTAAATTGATGGACTGTTTTAGCAGGGAGAAGACTGCTCGGTGCTGCCCTGCGCTGTGCTATCCGTCTCCTTACTGCAGTGCAGTTATTTTTATCTATTATATATTGTTCTCGGTAGAATTATTCTGCCCCCAGCCTGTAGATAAGGGCTGTTACTAAATGAATTCGAGCTCTTCCTTGAAGGTTAAATTGCCGCCTTGCAAGTTGGCGAGTAAGGCGGGGAGATGCTTTCCCTCCTTCCCCTCTGCAAACCACACGTGGGCTTCAGCCCTGACCGGGCAATTTTGTTGAGTGTTACTTGAAAAAGGCAAGTATTGCGTTAAAACGCCACCCGTCAGTCCGCTGAACCGGCAGCTCTTCCTGAGCACTTTGTTATGAAGGTGCCCACCGAGTGTCAGCGCTCGGGTGGGACCCTGCAGCGCCGGAGGAGGGGGTGCAGGGATTTTAAGTCACAGATCTGGGAAAGTTTTTTGTGGGGGTCCCCAGGAGCATTCCTGGAGGATGCAGGTCGCGGCGGAGGGATGTGGCGGTTTTGGGTGCTGCTCGAAAACGAAGTGGCAGCTCGTAACCCCCCCTCAGAGCAGCGCAGGGGTGTAATTTTGGTGAAGACTACCTGGTTCTTGGTAACGCTGTTGTGGTGATGCTGGTCCTGCGGGCTGGATTAAGCCCAGCCTTGGTGTTGGCATCTTCTGCGGGTGTGAAACACATGACGGCAGCAATACAGCCAAGGACATGCTGCTGAGCTCGTCCTGGGACTCCCATTCCCAAAGTTTGGCGTGGAATGATTAAGATGGAAAAATCCTTAGAAAACGTGACTGCTGGCTGCTCTGCCTAGAGATTAATTTTTCAGCTGGCAAGTGAAATGACAGTATATTTAGTACTGGCTTTGCTGACAAGGAGCGGGTTGGGGGTTGGAAGGCTACCGTGGGATACGTTGGGTGGTTAATATTAGACTGTATCTCCCTGGAGGCTTCCCCGTGAGTCCTGTAGCTGTTTCTCTGTTATTATTTATTGCTCAGCTAGAAGGGGTTGGTCACTTGTCTGCGCAAGCCGCCCTGGCTCCAGCCGTGGCTCCGGTGCCCTCGCTCCATCGCACCGGGGGATGCGGGGATCCGGCCCCAGCTGAGCATCCTTCCGCAGCGCGGGGCGATGGCTTTGCTGCAGGTCCTCATGTCAGTGGGGCGCGTTGGTTAACAAACACGGCTGCTGCAGGTTTTTAGGAGCTGTTAGCATGAACCATTAACTCTTCCTTTTAATTATTCAGGTTGCCTCTCTTAAATTTCTTTTTTAAGTGGAGCTAATAGGCTTTGCAGAGGAGGCTTCCAACCACGGCAGTTCCTCCCCAGAGGAGCTCTGTTTGTGCATCGCCAGCTAATCTCTTTTCTTCATTAGCCGTTATCTTCCTCTAGCTGATTAATTGCTTGCAATTGATTTATAAATATTCTGTTGATACACGCAGCAAATGGGAGGGGAACGGGATATGTCCGGGCGCACGGGGTCATTGATCCGTGCCTCCCCCCAGGGCTTCCCAACCTGCCTTGCAAAGCCGAGCGACGTCAGCCAGGCTTTATTCCCGTCTTACAATTCCTGCAAGCGACCAAAAATAGTCCTGTAGGGTCATTTTGAGTCCTCACTGATGCACATGAACAAACCCCGTTGCTTTTTGTGGCAGTCAAAGAGCCGTTGGGATGTTGGGCACCGTCAGGGCACGCTAAGGTGGGGTTTGCTTTTTCACTGGTGGGAGAGAAGGTGCCGGCGTGACGCAGGTTGCACCAACTCCATGGGTGCAGCACGTCCGCTCCCAAATCTGCGTCCGGCCCCGAAAATGTTACCGGGCGAAACGTTCTTAGCTCGCAGCTTTGGAGGTGCTGGTGGGGACGTGAGCAGGACGGGGCTGGGCTCTGCCCTCCCCTCCACGCAAAACCTGGTCCTGTACCCTATAAGCGGCAGGTTTTGGGTGCAAAGACATGGGGTTTGGGTAAGTTCTGTTGCCGTTGATAAACGTGGCAGGTTGTGTGGGCAGCGGGTGCTGTAAAAAAATGCTTTTCTGTACCAGATTCCCTAATATGTGTATGGATATTGCTGGAGCGGTTAATGAAGAGGGATCGTTAGAATGGCTTATTTGAAACTCTCTGGCAGCTAAAGTGCAGCTTGGAAAAAAATTAAAAGAAAGCAGTAACGTGTGGTTGGTAAAGATAGCGTCCGAATTCGGAGGTGAGCTGCCTGCCTTCGACCCCAGTAAAATCACAAATGTCACTGAGGTCACAGAGTGATTTTCAGAAGTGGGAGCACATTTCTCCGTATGCATAAATCATTAACCTTTCCTGGTAGGCTTCCATTTATATTTTTATTTTCCTGTTATTTCTGTGAGCGCTGCCAGTTCCCTGCCGGTGCCGCTCTGCTCGGGCGGGCTGAGCTGGGTGGCCCTGGGGACACGATGGCCCTCGGTGGCCTTGCAGGACGCTCCTGCCGTGCAGCGGGTGAGATAAGCTTCGTGCGTGGCGGCACTGCAGAACTCACCGAGCAAATGTTTGCCAGAGTTTGAACCCTGCCGCGCAGCTCTGCCCCGGTGAGGGTGTTGTTCCCGTTCGATTTATTATAATGTTGGTTTATTATAATTTAGTATTCTCCTCTTTCACCATGAAGTGGCTGGTGGCACGGGCACAACCTCAATGTATAGCAGCTTAATTACGTGTTGGTAATTAGAGATTGCCAATCGAGAATGGAGCGGGCTGCTTTCGCAGCCCAGGCTGCCGCTTCGTCGTACGTTCGCAGGAGTTGTGTGATTTCTTTGTCATCGTATATGGTAATATATTCACTGCAGCGTGACATAGGCTGAAGTTCAATGAATAATGTAAAACCCAGAATAACACTGAATCTATATTAGATGTGCTTTTGCCCCCAGCGTTGTTTTAAAAAGGAAAATATTGATCCTGGTGGGGTTCAGCGGTTCAAAGCTCTCAGAGCCCACGTTTTGCTGATCGATGCCCAAGCCGGGTGGCCGGCCGTGTCCTGTCCCCTCCGTGGCTACAAACGATGGGCTGCTGGTGCCGTCCCCTGCCTCCCTGCATCCTCCTTAGCGCTGAGGAAGCTGGGGAGGGCAGGAAGGAGTTGGTGTGATGTTTTCCTCTGGACCCAGATGTGGCAGGAGCATGGCAGGGCACAGCAGGACCCAGATGTGGCAGGAGCATGGCAGGGAGCAGCAGGACCCAGATATGGCAGGGAGCAGCAGGACCCAGATGTGGCAGGAGCATGGCAGGGCGCAGCAGGATCCAGATGTGGCAGGAGCATGGCAGGGCGCAGCAGGACCCAGATGTGGCAGGAGCATGGCAGGGCGCAGCAGGATCCAGATGTGGCAGGAGCATGGCAGGACGCAGCAGGACCCAGATGTGGCAGGGTTTTGGATGCATGGCCATAAGTGACGTGAATATAAACTGGTAATGAGCTCAGAAATGAGGGTTTGGGGGGTTCGCTCCCTTCTAACCGTTCTCGGAAGCAGAGGTGCTCGTCGCCTGGGATGGAGCAGGGTGGGCTGTGTTGGGGTTTAGGTGCCAGATCAAACAACCCTCTCCAGAATACATTTTTTTCCCCTAGTTACCGTCTTTGGATGCTAATTAGGATGAACAATTTCTATTTGTTTGGGATTTTTAACCAAATTCCCCCTTTTCTGATCTATATCCTTTGTTTTTGCGGGCCATTATCTTGGTCTCATTTCCAGCCTTTAACATTTGAATGAAATAAGAAAGCCAGAAGTTGGTAGGCATAAAATGCCCGTGATAACTACTGTAATTCTCATGATAAAATAAAACCACAACAGAAATAACTGTAGTGAGTATCAAACGAGATTGCAGCCAGGAGCACGGGAACCGCCCCGATGATGTTTGTCCTTTCCTCATTTTTTTTGCGGGTTTTTTTGCCGCTTTACACCGCAAACGGCTTTTGCGATGCTCTTTTAAAGAAGGGGAAAGTCTGTGTGTGGCCTGGATAGAGACATGAAAAAAACCCAACCAACTTTGGATTTTTCTCTCCGTTAAAGCTTTAATTCATCAATGCAAAAACTCTCGGCGACACACGTGCGATTTTTAGGAGTTTCAAATACTCTGGCAGTGCTGGCGGAGGAGGTGCCAAGCGGTGGCAAGCTCCCGAATGGAAGCTCCTCTTACCGCCCCCCGTTTCGGAGCCAGGTCTCCGTTAGCTAATCCTTCGCCTCGCCCGCCAGGTTTTGCAACCTCGCTGCCATCAATTTTTAGCTCGGTAAAAACAGCCAGAGGCTTCCCGAAGCACCTCCGGAATTCCCAGCCAAGCGCTCTCCTTGGTGACAATGTCGATTTGTCAGGAGTGAAATGTTTGACAAAAATGTGTCATTTCTGAGAAAAGTTTTCCGCGAAAGAAAAACCTTGTGGGGGGAGAAATCAGATCTGTTTCGAAACGTCTCATCACTTCGTTGTTATCATTTTTTTTCTGGGAGGCAGGGAAGGGGGTTTCCACGGGTGTAGGGAAATGTTTTACCAAGTTTTCCTGGAAAAATAGGTGACTTCTCAGTGCAGGAGACCTTGTATAAGGTACAAGATACAAGGTCTCCTGGTTTTTCTGTTCCAGTCTGTGGTACATGGTTTTTATGGACAGCTCTGTTCTGTGTCAAACGTAGCTCTGCAAGGACCAGCTCCTGTCCCAAGGTACATAAATGTGTCGCTGACCTTCTCAGAGATGCTTCTCGCAGAGCTTTGGTTGTTCAGCAGTCGCTGCAGGTGCCCGTGCCTTCAGGGCAATAATATACATCAACATCCATGTGGCGAAGCTGCGTTTAATCAACCACCAACGGCCGTCAAGTGTTGCGGTGAGAACGGTACCTTTCTGAGTGGCGATGCTGAAGTGCTCTTTGGCCCCAACTTGACACTCTGGTGCAAGTCTCCAGTGGCTTCTGCCCTTGGAGGCGATGGTGTTGGGATTTTCAGCCCGACCTTGAAGGAGCTGGGAGATGTTGGTGGTGACCACCTGTAGCTGGCTTGTTCCAGAGCCATAACCCTGGTGGCATCTGCAAGCTTGGGAAGGCAGAGATGCAGGTTTGTCCTCTGGTGGAGGCTGTCCAGTTCGGATCAGCCCCATCTTGCCCTGTCTGCAGAGCCCTTCTGGGCCAGGCTTGGGTGGGAACAGTCCCTCCTGCCCTGTCCCTGCAGAAGGGTCTTGGCTAGGAGGGGCTGGAAGGGGCAGGCAGCTCCCCATTGGGATTTGGGATGGAGGGCCAGACCTGTCCCCTTCCCAGCACAGGCAGCAACTGGGATCCACGGGAAATAGCTCGATGGACAAAAACACACCCCTGGCCTCGTCTTCCTCCTGCGCTGGGCAGCACCCCCTCGCAGCCCTGGCCAAGGCATCCTGCACGCCGCAAGCAGCAGCACCCTGTGCCCACCTGCACGGACAAGGATAAATCTTTTGCAGAAGCCACTTACTTGCTAATTAGTAAAACTTCCTCGTGCAGAAATATGGGTGTCTGGGGTTGTATGGCAAGCCCAGTCTCAGGTACTGGCTCGCTTATCGACCTCTTCCCTCCCGGCCTCCCAAGCAGGTGAGCTGTGACCCCAGGAAGGCCAGTTCTCCTTTGGGCTGATGCCTTCTGAATGCGTTGTCTCAGGAGAGGACACCGTGCGAGCGAAGCTCCCTATCGTGTCACCTCCGTGCCAGCGGTGGCTGCTGCTGGGAAGGGGTAACGGGTTGTTCTAGAACAAGGAGAAGCAACCCAGACCCCAACCCCAATTTAATGCAGCCAAGAGGTGTGACCACTGCCCGACACGGGCACACGCAGCGCTCGGAGCCCGGCTGCGCTGCGCAGACCCAGTCAAGGCATCCAGCGCCTTTTAATTCAGCGGCTCCCTTTTTCCATGCACCTTTCAAAGGGGTTTTTAATCAAGTAGGAAGGGGCAGGGGAATCCCTGCAGGCAGCATTGCTCCATTAAAGAGCAGCACCTCCACGGCATGCGCACACTGGGGGCGAGGGCGGGTGCTGCGGGTGAGTAATGCTGCTTGGTCCACCATTAGTCAGCAGGACCAAGGACGGGAGCCCAGCCCAGCCCTCCCGCTCACTCACCGGTCTCCTCTGCCAGGAAGGAGCGTGGCAGGTCAGAGGAGGCTCCCAGGAGCTGCTCTTGGGCAGCGTGGAGCTTGTGCAACACCCGTGACATGGAGAACCTCCTACCTTTGCTTTGGTTCGGTGGCATCGCTGCTCTGCACCTTTGCGTGCTGTGGCGGGTCACGCCGAGAGGTGCGTGGTTACCTTTGCACCGTGCGTGTTTGTAAAGCAGAATTTAATCAGCAGGTGCTCCCCAACCCGACGGGGTTGCTCTGGCCACCGTGGCGTCCCCGCCACCTCGGGAGCTGAGTTGGCACAGGCGGGCGCGCTCCGACTTGATCCCCAGGAAGGGGAGTTGTGCAAACAGGGAGTGATGGGAGGTGATGCAGCGACCAGGAGCAGAGGGTTCGTGGGCTTCAAGGAGCCAAGGCTGGTGGTGGCAGAGGTTGGGGCAACGAGGGCATCGCATGGCCGGGCAGCGATGCTGCTAGCAGCAACGGGAGCAGGCTGCCAGCAGTGGGAGCGGTGTCAGCGCCGGCCTGTTGCATGCACCGGGGCTTCCTGCAGCGAGAACCACAGCTTGTTGCAAAACCCAACCAACTCCCTTCTGCTTCCCAAGCCGCTGGCAAGGAAGCAGCAGGGTAGGGAGGGGGGCAATGCCCAGCAGCAGGGCACGGGGCTGGGAAGGACCTGGTTTATTGACCGAAGCCCATTTGGAGCGTGCGATGGCTGTGGTTACATCTCTTCCTAGCCAGGGGCAGGTCACTCTTCCCACAGTTGCACTCTGTCACCCACTTCCCAAAACTGTGAGGGCTGACGCATGCAGGGTGTGCCTCAGTTTCCCCATGCCGAAGATGCTGTTGCTGTAGGGCGGGGGAGCTGGGTTTGCACTGCCTGGCCGAGGCTTCGCGTGCCGGGCGCTGCTGGAAAGCAGAATGTGATTTTAAGTTTTGGGTTGTTTTGGTGTTTTTTTTTTCCATCTCAGCCTGTGTTTTTTGAACTTTGTGCAAATCTTGCCCTCCTGGGCAGAGTGCGAGGTGCGTGCTGGCAGCAAAGGGTCCCTGCTCTGGGGCAGTGGGCACCCAGCCCTGAGCAGCGCGTGGCTAGGCAGCGTTTATTCTTGCTAGCCCAGGTCGTGACAAAGAGACGAGTACAAATTCATGAGCCCAGAGTGCCTCTGCCCGGTTCTTTGTCTCTTTGGTGGGGTGAATAAACTTAAGAAGCGGGTCTGCTGTGAAGGGCTGGGGAACGCGTGGCCCGGGTGCCCAGGTGAGGGCAGGTAACTGTGCGGCGTGTACCCCAGGGAGCAAAAAGCAACACCCAGGCAGCCCCACAGAGCTGGGTGTCAGAGTTTGGTGGTTTGTTTTTCTTTTCTGGTATAATTTGTGCAGCTTTTATTACAGAAAAGCACGTGGGCCCTACTTTCCCCCTGGCTTTTGCCCTGTCCCTGCGCATCCCACGCTCCAGCTCCCCCTCTCTGCCCTCCCGCACTGCGGGGCCACTGGTGGCGGTTTGCAGGGGGGGACCGGCCTGCGATGGTGCTCCCGCGGGTGCTCGTGCAGTCACAACCTGCCTGGACAAAGTAAGTAATAATTGCGTCGCGAAGGGTTATTACATCCGTTTCCCTTGCGAGGAGCAGCTAGCAGGAGGCGCGCGCTAGCGACGGGGCTGCTCGGCGCCGTGTTACCTCGTGCCTCGGTTTCCCCGCCGTGCTGCCGGTGACGGCTGAGGATTGCCGAGCGGTGGCCAAGCCGGGCCATCGCGGGTGCTATCCATCCGCTGTCGTCTGCTCGGTGGGTGGCGGCAGGAGCGATGGCCGGCGAGCCAGGAATCATTTCCGCCGCCGGCCGGGCTCCGGGTTCCTGCGCAGCCTTTTGCTCCGGGGCGGCGGGAGGAGATCTCTCCTGCTGCGGGCCCCCGTCCCGCGCACCTCGGCTCTGCGGCAGCGGGCAAAGCCACTCCTCTGCCGGCGTGACATCAGGCCGGGGAAACTCGGGTGACCGGCGAGGGGTCAAATTCCCGGTACAGGTAGCGCCCGCCGTACTTCCGTGCCGGGGAGGAGCCTGCCCACCCGGGGACCCCCAACCCTGCCGTCCCCCGCCATGAAGTCGGAGCAGGAGGAGAGCAAGCCGGGGACGTGCCGCTGCGAGCACGGCTTTGCTTCGCGCCCGGCCTATTGTTCGGGTCCCCGGGGACGGCGAGGGGCGGCCGGGGACGATGCTCGGGGCAGGGTGCTGTGTCCCTGCTTAGCCCATGCAGGTAAGGGGGTCTCTGGGGCTCCTGCTGTCTTGCACGGCGGCGTTTGGGACGGACGGACGCAGCCCAGCGTGCCTTTCTTTCCCTCGCTTGCTTTGTGCCGTTGCAGCTCGCTTCCTCCTGGGAGAAACAAAACAACGCCGGGCGCCTGGCGAGCGCGCCTCGAAGCTCGCCGGGGCCGCGCGGGAGGGCGGCTGTGGGCCGCCGTGTCATCCCCCCGCGCTGAGGGCGAAGCTCAGGGCAGGGGCGAGGGGCTTCGGCTCCCCCGCGGCGGTGGGGAGGGCGGGCAGGAGGCTCCCTGCACCCCACGGTCCATTTTGTCTCATGGAGAAGTTACAGCGCGCCGGGAGCTCGCAGGGGGCTGGGCGGCCGCTGCCGGGACCGCTGTGGCGGTCGCAGCCCGTGGGCTGGCTGCTTTTAAACCCCCTGGGCTGTGGAAAGCCTCAGCAGCCCCCAGCCTGCTTCCCGAACCCCCCAGCCTGCTTCCCGAACCCCTCTGCCCACCCCTTTCCCCTCCCTGCCGGCACGTACGAGAGGCTGATACCAGGTTTTATTTCTTTACATCCGCTGCAAGACACCCGCCAGCCCGCGGCCGGGGCAGCCGAGCGAGCGGGCTTTGGTCTGCGGGGAATAATCCCAGTTTTGGGGCGCAGGGGGTGACTTTGCAGGCAGGTGGTCTCTGCCCCGTGGCTGCGAGCAAGACGGGTGCAAGCACCCGGTCTGTGGTGCAAGGTCGGGGTGAGCAACCGGGGGTCCCATCCGGGGGCTGCGACCGTATGGAAGTGCCGAGACCGAGCCGGTGTCCGACTCGGGAAGTTCTCAGAAATGGTGTTTGCAGGGTTTTTTGCTTGTGGGGTGGGAACTTTAACCTGAACCTGTCCCTACTCTGATGCCCCGCTGTCAACGCGCCCTGTGCCTGGCGATCTCTGGGTTTCCCCCAGATTATTGCTGGCGGAGAGGGGAGAACCGCATGTCACCGTACGTCGTGCAGGCCACTCGGGGCGGGGGGGGAGTGTTTGGTTGAACCTTTCTGTGCGAGACTCGAGTCCCAAGCTGGGGAGCTACTTCACCATCAAAGGTGATGAGATGCTCTTGAAAATACTAATTCAACTCATCCCTAGGGCTTGCGTCGTTGTTTTCTTCTAATAAAGTACTTTATCCTAAGATCCTTCTGTCATCTGAGAACAGAGGTGCATGTACATGTATATTTATGAGTATGTATATAAAAAAAATATATTCTGGGCCAAAGCTTGAGTCGTCTGGCCGTTTTCTCGCTGACATCCTGGATAAAAACCCCCATGACTTGTGCCCAGCAAAGCAAAACCCAGCTTGCTGATAAACTTGCAAAAGCGACCCAAAATGCAGCTTTCACTTAAGATACTAATTCTACCAACACAAACCTTGTCTCTTATACTGCGTTCATTTTTAATACCTAGCCTCTAAAGGCAGAAACGCCCGTGCAGCAGCGGTGTCAGCTGAGTTACGTGGGGGGAAAAGGCTTTTAGATGGGTGGGTTTAAATGGATGCCTGCTCCGAGGCCGGTAAAAGGCTTTGCTGCTGCACGGCCGGTGGATCTGCTCCCGAGAGGAGTCAGAGATGGGATTTGCAGGAGCCAGAGTAGAAACTTCAGCCCCAGATGCTGTCTGGAGGTGTTCGCTGCAATTAAAAAAAAAAATAAAAAAAAAAATATAAAAAAAATCTCATTTATGTTGTCTGTTAACACTAACCGGTGCTTCAAGCGTAAAGGACGCAGAATCTGACAGTGTCGTGGAAGTTTAATGCTATCAACTGAAATATAATTAGCAGCCAATTATTTCAGCGTGAATGGTAGTTTTCATCAATTAGTCCAGGAAATGTTTAAATGGCATTAATTTCCCCGCTGCCCACTCGCGGCAGATTTGGAAGGGGCTGGAATGAGCCGGCGTGCAACGGGGCTCGTCTGATGGGTGTGATGCCTCCTCCCCCCCCCGCCTCCAACCCCTCAAAATAGGTTAAAAAAAGAGGAGGGGGGCCAAAAAAAGTGCTGGGGAAGCTTTTTGCATTGGGGCTGTTGCATTTGCCAGGCGATTCCTAATACCAGATTTACCTTTGCGCCTCAAGATAGCGGCGCTTGCAAGGTTGAATTACCAAAAAATTTGGGTTTAAATGACTCTATTCTCCGGACTGTATTTCTTTCTTTTTTTTGCATCGTGTTTGGGATGCGTGTGGACCCCCTCGTGCGTGGCGCTGAGCCCTGGTCCCCGTTCGAGAGGGCTGGTGCTCGCTTCAAGCCACGCGCAGCTTCAAGTAGAGGCGCAGACCCAGCCAGCTCGCGGGAGGGCGGATGGAAATCCCCGCTGAGCCGTCTGTGCGGGGAAGAAATAGAAGCTGAAAATGAGGTTTCTGAATAATTGGCCCTGTTTTCCTGGTTATTGGAACTTTGCTGCAACGTTCGCCGAGAGCTGCCTGCAAATGGCGCTTTTCGGATGGTTTATTTAGGTGCTTAAACTTGGCGTAGCGGCGTTTCCCTCCCCCGTTTTAAACCGAAGTTAAAATTCCCCTCTCGAGCCAAGTTGTTCTTTTTAATGCAATTTATGCAAAGAAAATGCGCCTTCGCCGAAGGACCCCGACCTGGACGTGCTGGGTAAGGCAGGATGGAAACTTGGAGGAGAGCGATGGTGAGCAGCAAAGTGCTTCGGGGGGGGTTGTTGGTGTGATATTGGTGGATGAGCACGGGGGGGGATGGGGGAATGTCAGAGCGGGGTGGAAATGTGGGTGCAGATGAGGGTAATTACAGGTGTGGGGCAGCGTTTGGGAGCGCTGCGTCGGTGCAGCCCGGCTGGCTGGCAGCGGGTGCTGGGAAGGTGGTTGATGTGATGCAAGGAATCGCCCATTACGTGGTTTCCAAAGGAATCTGAGGAGAGCGGGAGATAGAATAGAATAGAATAGAATCATTAAGGTTGGAAGTGACCTCAAGGATCATCTAGTCCAACCATCCCCCCACCACCTATTACCCACTAAACCATGTCCCTAAGTACCATATCTAACCTTTCCTTAAACACCCTCAGGGATGGTGACTCCCCCCCCTCCTTGGGCAACCCGTTCCAATGCCCGACCACCCTTTCCGAGAAGAATTTTCTCCTCATGATGATGTAGCTCCCGTCGCTTCTCTGAAACGCCAGTTTCTTTCCCAGAAAACCCTTTAAAGACTTGCCAGGAAGAGCATGGAGGGTTTGACTTGCCTCTAAGCCCATCCCTGATTACTACGGGAAAGGCATCGGCAGCGGCCTCAGGAGGAGGTTGGGAAGAGAGCAAGGACCACGGCATTTCGGGATGCAGATCCGACGGCGTGTCTTTTGCTGTTTGAGCCTAGCAAGGGTAGGGTTTTTCCTGTCAGGGATTGTGCTTTGAGATATTTAATTTTATATATTTATTTATTTATTTATTTATTTATTTATT
>VWZZ01003031.1:62209-79973 GCA_013399095.1 Psophia crepitans
CCATCCAGTGCCACCAGCGCAGCCTCCAGCAGCAGGAAACACTCTGGGTTTATAAAACCATAATTGGAGAAGAAAACCCTTAATTAGAGAATATTTGCTCTGTGCGGACAGGGAGGGGGAAGTGCTGATGAATGCAGAGTACAGAAAAGCAGAACTATTTTAAGACTGTTTGCAAAAAAAAATAAGAGTAAGAAGTCATCTGAGAAGCTGCAGTGAGGTCATACACACTTCTGTGGAGAATAGTACAGAGAAAAAATGAGTTTGGCTTGAGAATTGTGAGTATTTAAGGAATATAAGGTTGGGGTTTGTTTAATTGGGCTTTTATTGGCCGCCATAAGAGCCGCTGGGATTGGTTTTCCAGGAGCTCTCCGCAGGTGTGATGGCGAGGAGGACGGAATCTCAGCTTGCGCCTGGAAAGGCCACATAACAAGCAGCCTGTTAAAATCGATGCTGCTTCCTTCCCCTGCAGTATTGGAAAGCTTTTGCATGATTTGGAAAAGCTCGCCGTGCTGGATGCAGCCCCGCGAGCTGGGCTGGAGACGCCTGGGCAGCAGAGCAGGCTTAGTGCGGCGGCGGATGCGGAGACGGGTGATGTGGGAGCAGGATCAGCAGCTGGAGCGGGGGGGGGAAGAAATCCTTTTTTTCCTTTCTGTGAAAAATTGTCTGTAGAGAAATGTAGCCCAAAAGGGGAGGAAAAATGACAATAATTATGCCTGGTGAATGGTTCTGCCAGGAGGAGCGTATCGGCCCCCAGAGGCATTTGGGGAAAAAAAGGCTCTATATTAAGCATAAGGCAGTGCAAGGAGCTCAGGGAAACCTGGATGTGCTGGGGTAGCTCAGGATTTGGTGTTGGTTGCATCCCGCAGCTAGGGAGCATCTCCCACCACCTCCTCCCACCTCGCTGCATGCATCACTGCGAAGCCCCACGGTCCTCGCCGAAGGATGCCCTGCGTCTGGCAGCATCGGTATCCCCGCGCCTGCGGCGGCGTGCGACCCGCCTTGGGTCGTGTGTAATGTCATTAGCGGATAAATTATATGGAAATCTGTCGGCGTTGCTGGCACCGAGCCCGGATGTGAGATGCAGCCAGTTCAGATGGGCCCGGCGAGCTGATACCTTAACGCAGGGTTTGCCATCGGGGTTTACTTTTGGGGGCACCAGCAGTTTTAACAGCCTTCGTTTCGCACGGCTGCGCAGGGTTTGGTTTGTGATGGTCTAGATGGAGGCGGTTGGGCTCGTCGTCCCTCCCAGTAACACGTTTCCACGGGATGCTCTGCAGGAGTAACTCAAGCAGGTTCTGTATCGCTGGCAGCATGTGCTTTATGCATCTTTATTGCCTCTTTTTCTGGGCTAACTCCATCTCTCGCGCTTTCTTTCAGTCGATTGACATCCAAATAAAATCCTGTAGTGCTGTATCCTATCATCCCTTCCTCCTTTGCTGGGGCTGGGACTCAGTATCGTGGTAGCACGGTTGTATTTTCCCCGGCCCCAGCTGGAAAGGGTTGGATGCGGTCTGGATTTCTGATGCGGAAATCTCCGAGGGGAGAAGTTGCAGACAGCTTTATTACCGCTGGGTCCTGCTGCGGGCAGGGGCTGTGCCCGAGCGCCTGGAGGAGCCTCTTGGCCAGGTGACATCTATGAGCATGTGGGCTGGTGGCAGAAACCCCATTTCTGGGAAGGTTTATCCAATATGCTGGAGCTCGCCTGCGGGATTATCACGCGGAGAGCAAACCTGGTTTCTGTTTCCTTGTCGAGTGCCAAGGTGGAAACCTCGGGCTGGCTTTCCCCGCTGCTCAGGAAACAACTTCACGTCTGCTCCGCAAACGGGTTGTAGCCCAGTTTTCTCTCCACCAAAACCTGCGGCTCGGAGCTGGGACCCCCCTGGGGTTGGTGTTTGGGCTTGGGGTGAGCCTCCTGCAGAAACCCTCAGCACCCCTGGCTGGCTGTGACAGTGGGGTGGGTGGCAAGGGAATGGGCAGATGGATGTCCCTCCACCAAGGGGACGTGGGACTTCGTCCAGAAAACCCACTGTGCTCCTTTGCAGACCTATCTTAGACCCAGCAGAAGTTAGCGACCACCTGGCCATGACCACGGCGGGTCTGGTTTGGAAAGCCTTTGGGTTTATAGCAGGGTGTTTCCAGGCAAATTCCCCCGAGGCAAATGCCTCCTCTAATTATTTCCTGAAATTCCACGTTGCAGTTGCGCTCAGATTTCCTGCCTGCGCCGTACCTCCTCGTGCCCAGGAACGAGTGCTGGCTCTGCCTGACACCACGTAACGTTGACATCTTCAATGGCAAGACCGTCTCTGCAGATGGTGACGGCTGCGCCCGGGGAGTGCGTGCGCCTATTTAATTACAAAGCGAGGAGCGGCGCTGCCGTTCCTGCGCGGGGCTGACCGATTTTATGGGTTAGTCATGGTGACAATATTGAATTTCATGGTTGGGATGGAGGAACAGGAGAAATTAAGTGAATGTTAATGGGACAGGATGGGTTTATGCGTTCCTCTTGCCTGGGGCATCACCGAGGCTGGAGCGGTGCCCCCCGAGGATGTCTTTCTCCAGGTTAAAAAATAAGTGTATGATTCAGTGAGTGATAAAGTCACTCCGATTCAGTTCCTGGTATGAAAATACACATTGCACAGGACGAGAGAAGTACTTGCAAGCGGATGGGAGTCACAGGGGGCTGCTCTTTGGAGGGTCAGAGGTGGGCTGCGTCCGCTGCCAGCACCCTGACTTGTATTTGGGCTGCGCCACTTCCCCCGGGAGCAGGAAGCCTGGCAGGGACGCTGTTCCTATGGTGCCACCGTAGTTGGTTTTTATCAAATATCACGTTACCGCAGTAGCCAAACTAATTATCCGTATGTCCTCTTAAGCAAACCTGGGCTAGATGGTGCGACCACCACAGTCTCATTCTCCCTTAATTGGATATTACTAATTTTGAAAGGGGGGGAGGAGGGTTGGTATTGATAGGTGAGGTGCCTGGTTTTAGCGTGCAGCAGCTAATTCCCATCCAGAAGCTGTTAGATGTTGAGGCCAGTAAGGAGCCATAGGGTGGCGTCACCTTCGGTGGTGGCATCACTGGGGGGTTTCAGCCGTGCTGCTGCCCGGGGCAAGGCTGTGCCTTCTCCCAAAGGAGCGATGCTCAGGGAACGGATCGCGTGGCGGGAGGTGGAAGCTCAAGTAACGGGAGCGTAAGCTGACCTCGTGCAGGGTCAGTGGTGCGGACAGGGATGGGAGTGTGTGATGGTGAGAGCTAGGTGGGTTCACGCTGCTGTTCCCAACCCATCCTTCATCACTTGCTGCTGATGGGGGGCTGCTGGGATCCCCCTCCACTTCTGCCTTGTGCTTGGGGTGGGAGGGGAAAATGAACCATGTGAATAAGCTGTGTGAGATAAAAACTTGCCACTCGTGGAAGGTGTTTAGGATTTCTCGCTTCTCTTGTTGTTGAGGGTTTCTGAACGGGTCAGAGGTTTTGCCAGAGCCCACCATGCAGATGGGCTGTGGGAGAGTTTATTTAGGTATTCCTGGGGGGCTGAGATACAGAAGCCTGGCCCCAGATCATCAGAGGAAAGAAAAAAGCCATCTCCCCTCCTCGGATGGCCCCGATGGCCATTGAAACCCGCTCTATTCCTCCTTGGCTGCCCCTGCCGTCATGCCATGGATTGCAACGGCTCGTTTTCCCTGACTGAGTAATTAACCAGGCTTGTTTGCTAAGGATGTATTAAGCCGCCACGGCGAGCGGTGCATGGTCCAGGAATTGCTGGCAGCCCCAGCTGCTTGCTTCTGCATAACTTTTTATTTTTCTCCTGCCTCTTTCAATTAATTTCCTATTAATAGGGTTTGGGAGGAAGTTCTCAAATGACTGATAAATCTTCTTTAAGCTTAGGAGCTAATCGGTTTTGGAGGAGGGAGAGCGGTGGTAATAGAGAGGGAAAATAAGTGCATTAATTTTAGTAAATCCGCAAACTGAAACAAATGGTAAATTGTCCTGTTGGGTTAATAGGAAAAAAACTGCTCTTGCAATACCCCAAGTCCGTCGTCAGCTTGCAGCAGTGTTTGGCATGAATTTTGGGAAAAATTCAACCTTGGGAGTTGGTATGTACTTTTCTAAGAGTACTTCTGAGCATGTTACTTATTTTCTTTTGCAAGCAAAGACATGTTTTCCCTAAACCTTTAAGGACCCTGAATGCTGCCGCTAATTAAAGCAGGTTGTATGCTATGGGGGACTTGCTATTTATTTCAATTCATTAGGGTTTTTTTGTTGCCCCCAGCTTCAGCGAGTGCAAATGTGACTTAAACTTTGATAAGAGCCTCTCAGTATCCTTGAGGAAATTAGAAAAAATGTGTATACATATGAGTTTGTGCGTGCCGCAAAGCGTTCAAGAGCTTGAACGTAGAGGGGGTTTTCAGCAGTGCGTTGTCGTACGGGGCTGGGGCTGAGACTGACCCCCCCTGGGAAGGGCGGGGGGCAAAAATTCCCCTTCTAAACCCCAAATTGGTGACTGCCAGTGTGGTCGGTAACTCTGGGTCTGCGCTTCCGCGGGGTCCGCATCTCGCCCCAGGGTGGCTCGGTCGACTTCGCAGCAAGTTTTCTTTTTCATCAAGGTTTTAGCTCATGTGGAATAACTGGGCAGGGGGAGGTTGTTAAATACACACACGGGCGGCGGGAGAGTGCTTTTTTACAAGATTATTTTTAGAGGGTTTCTGTAGTAATTTCCCAAGCTGGGAAAAAAAAAAAAAAGGAAAAATTAGGAAAGTCCCGGTGTCAGGAGGGGGTGAGCTGTCCCGGCACGAGTCCCGTGGGGACAACGTGAATCGTTGCGGCATTTCTTAGCTGGCTTGTTGTTTTTTCTGGGTTTTGATCTACCTCTGTTGCTTAATGGCAGAGTAATGGGTCCAAAGAGCTTCATCTCCGGCTTTTAACAGGTAAAAAGCTCTGGCGTCCCAAATATCTCCCTCTTCTTCTCCTATTTGGTCTCTGGATTTTTTACCCCCCACGTTTTCTGTGCTAACCTGCAAGCCCTCTCCCTTACTGGCTCCATCCCAAGCACGTGTTTCATTAAGCATCTTCCCAGCACGCACTGACAGTCGTACCTGTGCGGAGAAATGAGTTCCTGCCCGAGGAACCGGGTATCGAAGGTGCTAATTGCACGAAGGAAATTAATTCCCTTCTAAGCGTGTCACTTGAACGGATTTCTTGTGTTCCGCAGTCAGGTCTGTATCCCGCACGTGTCTCGCCGGGAGGAGCTCGGAGGCACGTCATGGTGTGGGTTAAGCCGTTTTAGATTGTCTCATTGAATAGAAATAGGTTGGACCCGTGCGTGTGCGTGGAGACAAGTCCCACTCGTGATGGTGCTGTCATCCTCTAGCGGCTTGTGTGATAGACAGCTCTTGGTGGCTTTGTGGGGTGGGTTTTTTGGTGCGTTTTGGGGTGGGTTTTTTAATATAGAGGAATGACTTGCCAAAGTTTGGCTGTTGCGGTGCAGGGAGCGTTGTGGGGGCTCCCTCGAGAGCAGCACTTCCTCGGGGTGGAGAAACATGCAGAGTCCTTCTTAAAAGCAATATTTGTATTTTGATTCCTAAATGGGGTGTTATTTTGGGGTGTATCTGGCGCAGGGAGCTGCAGGGCGTTGCTGGACCAGATTCAAGGCTGCGCAAGGCACCTAAGGTGCAGAAATTACTGAAGCCCCTTGTCCTACATGGCATTTCTGTAATCCTCCCTGATTTTACCAGACTGCCAGCAAACTGTCCCCTGCGCCCTCAGGGTTGTAATTTCTCTGCGAAACAAAACCAGCTGGAGGTGAGGGGGCTGCCGTGCCCCCGGCGACCGAGCCGTTGTCTCTCCCGCAGCCATGAAAGCCGACCGCAAGCGCTTGAAGGCGGAGAAGACGGACCTGGTGAGCCAGATGCAGCAGCTGTACGCCACGTTGGAGAGCCGCGAGGAGCAGCTCCGCGACTTCATCAGGAACTACGAGCAGCACAGGAAAGTGAGTGTGAGAGCCAGGTCTCGTGGCACGGGGGGGGCTGGCGGCAGCGTGAGTGCCAAAGCCGGTTTGCAGTCGGGCAAAAACCCACCAGAGCCCCGGCCGGCTTCGCGCAAGCGGGCAGACGCTCCCCTGCTGCGGGGCTGGACCGCAGCACGTTAAGGGTAGATAGATACCGGAGGAAATGGGGGCAGGGAGCCAAACCTGGGAAATCTGATGTGATTTTGACCAGATGCATGGTGGGCATCCCTTTTGGGGGGGACCTGGCCACATCCCGCAGCTCCTGGCTCCTGCCAGGCTCCTGTTCCTCGTGGCACCCAGAGGTACCGCTCGCCCTTCAGCACCGCAGCAGTCGGGCAGCCTCCGAGGGAGCTGCGGGAGAGGGGCTGGTGGTAGCGCCTGGCTTTCCCCTTCCTGATGGCCGCTCCATGTCCGGGCAGGAGAGCGAGGATGCGGTGAAAGCCCTTGCGAAGGAGAAGGACCTCCTGGAGCGGGAGAAGTGGGAGCTGCGGCGGCAAGCCAAGGAGGCGACGGACCACGCCAGCGCCCTCCGCTCCCAGCTCGACCTGAAAGACAACCGCATGAAGGAGCTGGAGGCCGAGCTGGCCATGGTGAGCTCGATAACACAGCTCGAGGGTCAGCCCTGCGCCGCTGGGCTCAGCAGCTCGAGTGCTTGAGACGACCTGGCGAGTTTTGCCGCAGTTAAACGTTTGTCGCAATACTGCATTTACGCGTTTGCTGCAGTCGCTGCACGCGTGCGTTTGCTGCGGTTGTGGCGTTGGTGCAATACTGGCAGAGAAAGGATCTGTCGCTAAGGAGGAGCTGGATGTCCTGGGGGCAGGGAACAACACAATTTGGGTATTTACTTGCCAAGGGAGGGGTGAGTTTGACACAGCACATGGCTGATGGTTCTGCTGTTCCATGAGATGCTCGTGCGGTTCCCCCCCCCGCAATGCCACCTTGGTGTCCTTCCCCAGGCCAAGCAGTCCCTCGCCACGCTGACCAAGGACGTCCCCAAGCGCCACTCCTTGGCCATGCCAGGCGAGACGGTGCTGAACGGCAACCAGGAGTGGGTGATGCAGGCCGACCTCCCGCTGACGGCCGCCATCCGGCAGAGCCAGCAGACCCTCTACCACTCGCACCCCCAGCACTCGGCGGACCGGCAAGGTGAGCCCCCCCCACCCCGGCACGGATCAGGGTGGAGGGCCAAACCCATTTTGCAGAGCTGCCTTGGCCCTCTATAGAGGGGGGGGTAATAATTTAAAAAATGGGCAAAATGCCTCAAAAAACATAGAGGTTTTGGAAGTGTATCAGAGGCTCTGTGTGGGGTCAGGTCTGCTGGGGTGATGTTGACTCCCTGGTGCCCCTCCTGCTTTCCAGCGGTCAGAGTGAGTCCCTGTCATTCCCGGCAGCCGTCCATCATCTCCGACGCCTCCGCGGCTGAGGGCGACCGGTCGTCCACGCCGAGTGACATCAACTCGCCCCGGCATCGAACGCACTCGCTCTGCAACGTAAGGCCCTGCGTGACGGGGGGGCTTGTTTCCCCGCAGTCTGGCTCTTGCTGGGGAGATGGGCCCTGGGGCTGCCGCGGGCCCCCCGCTTCCCAAAGCGACGTTGGCTTTGGGCTGGGGCGCGGGCTGGAGGTTTGTTGACCTTGAGAGCAGCTTTCCTGGGGGGTTTATCCCAGCGCCACAGTGATTTGGCTGCCAGAACAAGGAGCTTTTTTCTGTGGAGGTGGGGGGGCGGAAGTCCTGGGCTGTGTTGGGGCTGATTCAGTTGAATCCATCTCCTTCTGCCGCAGGGGGACAGTCCCGGACCGGTACAGAAGAACTTGCACAACCCAATCGTACAGGTAGGGCACAAAGCCCTGGTGAAATCCTGCTCGTAAGACCCGGTCCTGTGCTAGTGAGTGTTTGGGGAGGCTCAGAGGCACTGATTCAGGGTTGGTTTTTTTTTTAAAAAAAAGGAAGCTATTCCTTGATCCTGAATTCTAAGCCTGGGATGTCTCAGATTACCCGGATTTTGGGGGAAATGGTGGCAATGCCGTAGGTGGTTGCTGTGCTCGGGGCCCGTCGTGGCCTTGGTTTCTGTGAGGTGCAGCCTAGGTCAGGTTATTTTCCTTGCTCTGATGATCCCTACGTACCTGGAGCTGAAATCCTGAGCTGGCTGAATTAAGAAACCAAAATCCCTCAACGTGGCTTTGGACCTGGACCCGAATATTTTTTGGGACCAGGACCCTGCGGTCGATCTTGACCAGTGGGAGGCGGGGAGGGGCGGTGAATAAAAAGCTTGATGGCCAAGCTCTTGTCCTCTCCTCCCTCCCCGCAGTCTCTAGAGGACCTGGAAGACCAAAAACGGAAAAAGAAGAAAGAGAAGATGGGCTTCGGCTCCATCTCCAGGGTGTTCGCCCGGGGGAAGCAGCGCAAGTCCCTCGACCCCGGCCTCTTCGACGGTACAGCCCCCGACTACTACATCGAGGAGGACGCGGACTGGTGACCCCCCCGTGCCGCGTGAGCGCCGGGAGCTTCTCCCCGGCCTCACCACCACCGATGTACATATCCCCAGCCCCGCCTGTGGACGTGTTACCTGTTGTCTTGGGAGCGATGCAGCTGTGTCGTAACTTCAGGTTTTTTCCCTTTTTTTTTTTTTTTGAGGTTGTGTTTTGGTTTTCCGTACCGGTAACTCCTTCGTGGTCGCTTCAGTTTGTCGCTTTGGGTTGGTTTGCTTGTTTTGGGGTTTTTTGGTTGTTTTTTTTTTTTTTGTTCCTTTTTTGTTTTGTTTTATTTCTTCCTCCTTTTCGACGAAACTTGAAACTTGAAGGACTGCTGTGTCTCTGTAAATACCAGAAATATTGTGCACTTTGTGCTTGTGACGTCTCTTGTCCGAAACCCGCTGTTTGCCGGAGCCCAGCCGGGGACGAAGGACCTGCCCAGCTGAGGGACCTTAGAGAGAAAACACACAACACACACAAAATATCTCACTTGCTGTGATGTCTTCCTGGCCGACCCCCGCGGAGGCAACACGGGCTGGGTTGTTTAACGCCTGCCGGTCTGGAAATAAGTGTTTTAACGTTCCTTTTTAGTTGTTTTAATTTATTTGCACAAACCCAGAGGAGCTATTCTAACTAAATTATTGCAGAAGTTTTGGGATTTTTATATTTTTCCACGTCGGTTGGGATGGGGGCGGGGAGAAGGAAGGGTGTGTTTGTACTGTACTGTCCTGGGAAGCTGCTGCCGGGGGGGGCTGGAGCCATGGACCCCCACCCCGGGCTCCCTCGGCCCCACGGCTGCAGATGCTCCAGGAGCACTTAACGCCTTGGAAAACACAAACTTAAATACGTGCCGGGAAATAAGACAGTGGGGAGCTGGTGGAAGCTTTGCCTGCTATTTTTCCCTGCGTTTGGGGGGCTCACCTTTTGCTTCAAGTAAAATTTAGGGGGATCCGGCATGAGCTGGGAGCAGGGGAAGGGCGATACCCCGAGATATCCCCACATCCCGAGCTGTTGTCCCTCCGGGGCCGGCCACCCTGCTCCCCTTTGGGGTGATACCGCTGTCGGGGAGGGGGGCGCCGGGGAAATCGGTACGAGTCCCTGCCGGGGAGGTTTTTCCAGTGCTGGAGTGATTTTTAAGTGCAGGTAAAGCTTGTGCTTCCAAATCCCCTGGAAATGCCCCAAAACCACTCCTCCCCGGCACGGCGGCCACTTCCCCTCTCCACTAACACGCAACGCGCTCTGCTTATGCCAAGATAAGTACCTTATGCTTTAATGCTTACGATATAATTTTAAGCTCTTAAAAAAAAAAACAAACAAAAAAAAAAACAAAAAACAAAAATGTATTAAGATTTATTTAATGATGCTATCATAGTGTATTATTTTTCTTAATTCCGATAGGCGCGCCCTGGTTGAAAACAAGGGTGTTTTGTCTTAAATCACCGAACTAAACCGCCGATGCCCTCGCGCTGTGTGTATTCCTGCTAACGGGATGATGCGGAGAAGCCACGGGGGAAGGGATGCAGGGCAGGGTTTGCCCCGTGGCACCTTTCTCTGCAGAGAAGCGTTTTTATACGTTTTGTTGGGATTTTTTGGGGGGTGGTTTGTTTCGTTTTGATTTTTGTTGTTGTTGTTGTTCTCCTTGCGTTTTTATAATTTAAACTATAAACCACCAGAACAGATGAGCGATCTCCTTGTTATCGAGTAGTTTCCTTTGCATTTCAGCTTTTTTTTTTTTTTTTTGTGAACTAGGAAATAATTCTAAAAATTACTAAGAGGATGATTTATTTAAGAGAACTTCGATAAATAGCATATGAATTATGGGTAACATTAGATTTAACTTTTCCCCACGTGAGCGGGGGAGAATCCCTTGAAGGCATGGATGCAAATATAAAATTATAAAAGATCTAAATAAAGCTTATTTTAAAGTACGGATGAACTCCACGTTGATTTAATTGCGTGCCCGACGGAGATCCTGGGCTGATGCCAGTGGTGCCACGTGGGCATCAGTGTCGTGGCACTGGGCAGAAGCCACGTGGTGGGTGAATGTCGCCCCTGCCCTGGCTGCCGTGTGAATTGGGGGTCCCACCCAGATGTGGCACCGCTGGCAGGAGGCTGGGGCTGTCGGCGCATCCGCGTAAGCTGGGGATTTAAGGTAAGTGAAGGTTTGGGAAGGTGGGGGAGCAGCCGGGAGGTGTCCCCCTCGCGTACGGAAGACGTAACGCCAAGACAAGCAGCTGGGACAGAGAACCGAGATGTTTTTGTGCTCTGAACTCCAGCCTCACGCTGGCCAAATTATTGTTAATTACTTGCGGATGGTGTTTGTCACCAGCCGGGTTGCGCCCGCGCTCCCCGCGGGGCCTGATGCTGTTTGGGGTTGTGGCTGCTCACGGGCTGCAGCCGAGCGGAGGACGGGCACGCCATGCCGGGGGTGAGGGCGGTGGGCGCACGGCTTGGGGTGCGGCGGAGCTGGGCGGCTGGTGCCGTAGTTTGGGGGGGGGATGGACATCCCTGGGTGAGGTGTACGGCAGGGTCAGGCTGCTCTGCAGGGAACGCGTCCCCTGGGTCCACTCTCCGCGTTCGGAGCCACTTGAGATACTCAAGCTGTAATCGACCAGGGGGATGATAAAAAAGATCATTTCAGGCAAGGCGTGCGATGATTTTCCACTTTTCAAGACTGTAATGAGGGTGGAGATGAAGAGATGTATTACTATTTTATTATTTTTTTTTAACAGAAACTTCCTTCTGGGTTTGTGAGCGGCTGCAGAGCAGGTAAGAGCCACCGCAGTCTGAAACAGGAGAGCGTGGGCAACAAGTGATTTAACCCCCCCCGGAAGCCAGCGGGCTGTATAGCTGTGAGCTGAAGCTGCAACGCAGCAGTAACGGAAATTAAACGTTGCATTAAGGTGTAACTGTCGAGAGCGACAGGGGTAAGCGGGGCGCGCACCGTGGCAGGGCTCGCTGCACCGGTACTGCTTTCTGCCCTTCGCTTGCAGCGTGCGAGGGGTGGCTGCGGGTGTTCGCCCGCCCCAGCCGTGGCTGTAAAAGCTCCGGGTGCCCTTGGGCAGCTGGGAGCGTGGCAGAGCCGTGGGTACGGCACCCGTCCTGCTGTCGCTTCCCCGGTTGTAGCAGACGCCTGTCCCTGTGCTGTGGGGACCACGCTGGGTGTCCCGGGCCATCGCCTGTCCCTGGAGAGGGGGAAACGAGTGTCGCTTCATGCGCTGGAGCCGGTTGCAGCCAGGACAAGCAAGGAGACTCGTTCCCTGCGGTCCGCGGCTGATGTCCTGGGCTGAGCGGTGTCCCCTCGGTGCTTCACCCCCCCCAGTCCGTGTTTCCCTGGCAGCAGCGGCAGGCACGCCAGGGCTGCAGGAGCCTGTCCCTGCTGCGCGGCTGCTGCGTCCTCCTTGCACATGGGCCGCGTCTCCGCTGCAGCGCGCTGCGATGCTGCCATCGTGTGAATAATCCCTGAGCCGCATCCCAGCCTTCCGCCCGCTGCAGCGTCTCCGGCCGGGAGTGCTGCAGCCACCTCGGGAAACGCAGGGGCCACTGCAGCCGGCCCGTGGGCCCGCTGTGGCAACCCGGTGGCCACAGACTTGTGTGGCCGGTTGAGTTGGGTAGCCCAGAGCCAGCGAACCCCCCGCAGCGCTGCTGGCTGAAAGGGAGACCCGCCCGTGCCCTGGAGATAAAGCAGCCCGAGACACGTGCTGTGAGCTCGGAGGTGGGTTTTAGGACGAGGGTGTGTTTGTTTTAGGTCCGACTCGCCGTGTTTGTGCGCGTCGCGCCGATAACGTTGCGTAGACGGGGTCACAAACGTGTTTCCTAGCAAAGACCTCAGAGAACGGAAAACGCCCTGTCGCCGCTCCGTGCCGGGACGGCCGGGGTGCCCCGCAGAGGGGGGCACCCAGGGACCGCCGTGCGCCTTTACCGGTGCGTGAGCAAGCCCTGCTGGTGCTGGCGTTGTGTCTAGGTGCCGTCGCACCCGAAGCCGTGGTTACCTGCTGCACCGTGGCCGGGTGCTAGCAGATCAGGAGCAGGTTTGAGAGG
Organism: Psophia crepitans; assembly: GCA_013399095.1. Classification (NCBI taxonomy): domain Eukaryota; kingdom Metazoa; phylum Chordata; class Aves; order Gruiformes; family Psophiidae; genus Psophia; species Psophia crepitans. The sequence goes on from VWZZ01003031.1 coordinate 74,723, forward strand.
CTGCAGCAGGGGAGCAGGGGTGAGCCCGGGGGAGGTTTTCGTGCCCCGTGGCTGTAGGCAGGTGATGTCATCTCCCTGGGATTTAGTTTGTTGTATTAAAGAGCTAAGCCGGTACGTGTTAACTACCTGAATAAGTTGTCAGGATGGTTGGTGGGTTCTGAGAGGTTTGTTGCAGTGGGTGATGGGGCCACAAACGGCGGCATCTGGGGTCAAGGGCTGCTGCTGAGGCTACCGGTTTGTTGCTCGGGATCGCCAAGCATTTGGAAATGTCCCTGCTGTTTATTCCCCCTGTTTCAGAGTTGTCCCTGAAGGTGAATTCTGCTCTTGCAGCTTTGTGTGTACGAAGCCGACGTTGGAAATGTCTTTCCGAGTCCTTGCCTGCGCAGCTCGGGGGGTGCAGCAGTGCCCGGAGTCACCCCACGTGGCCTTGGGGCCACCCCGCTCTGCCCAGTGAGTGCAGCAGTGCCCGGAGTCACCCCAAGTGGCCTTGGGGCCACCCCGCTCTGCCCAGTGAGTGCAGCAGTGCCTGGAGGCACCCCACGTGGCCTTGGGGCCACCCCGCTCTGCCCGGTGAGTGCTGGCCCTGCAGCTGTCCCCCCTTCAGCCCCGATCCTTGGCTTCCTGGTGCAGCCACCAGCACGAGCAGCGCCACGGACCGGGTTGCTCCGCTCCGACTGGGACACTGGAGCTGCCATCAGGCCCTGTATGCAGGTAAGAAGGTTTCCTTGGGAGTTTTACAGTCGCTGGTGAGTGATTTCCCAGCATTTTCCCATTCTCAGGCACAAGCCATCGCTTGCCACCTGCTCCTAGTTCTGCAAAGCCGCGGTGAACTCCTCAGCTCCTAAACGTCCAGGGGCACACCGGCACTGTGGCTCTTCTCTTCCAGCCCTGTCACCCTCAAGCCCTGCATCTCATTGTCCCAAGCCGTGTCTTGTCCTGATCAAGCCGCTCGCTTCCCGGTGGTGACGTGCAGGACACGGAAGCCCCAAGGAAAATGAAGCAGTTCCTCACCCCCCTTCCCACGTGTCACACTGGCAGCGAGGGGGTGGTCCTGCCGCCCAGCCAAGCTAAGGGCGTCACGGATGAGCTGCAGACACCCCCAGATTGCCACCAGGAGCGTGTAGGGGGTTACTTACTATTAATACAGCAGATTTCCTTATGCTGCTCTCTAGGTTGCAGACGTGTGTGTGCTTGAAATGGCAGATGGCGACCTGGCGCAGTGGTTAGACTGGTTGTACCGGAACAGCCGTCCTCTACACCGCGTCCCGGCAGCCCCCAGGGACGCCGGCTGCCTGCACCGCCTTGGCAGCACAGTCCCGGTGTGATGGGTCCTCAACTCACCGGGGAGATGCCGGCGGGTCACATCGTCCCACCCAGGATTGTGCCAAGCAGGAGTGTGTGGAAATGCCTCCCGGGCTGCTGCTTTTTCCTCTTTTATTGTTTTTTGGTATTTTTTTCCACTTGTGCAGCAGGTTCCCAGCCTGCAGCCCCCGCAGACACTCTCCAAATTGTGGGGTATAGATACCAAAACATGGGGAACAGAGTTACCAATATAGACCCGTGCGTGAGGGCTGGGGGCTGGAACCCGAGGGTGAAGCCCTCGGCTGGGCAGGGAGCCCATCACGGAACTGACTGCGATGAACTTTCATCCCAGGGCTCTGCCACGCTCCGCGTCCCCGTGGGAAACGTCAGGAAGAGCGGCCGGGGCTGGAGCACGGGGCCAGGCTCCGGCTGGGAGCGGGTGACCGCGGCGCAGACGGCTGCGGCACGGCTGCTCCCCAGGCAGATGGTGCGGCTGGCAAATACTGGGCTCGCGTTTCCCCGGGCGCCTGCAGCCGCCGTGAGCGCCGAGCCGGGGGCTTTGGCTGGCGGTGCTGGGGAAGGGGTGGGACGCTGCCCCCCAGGGCAGGTTGTGTGCGGTGTGCCGGGACTCGCCACCACAGGGGCTTCTGCGACGGGGCTGCGCCGGCCCTTGTCTCGCGTGAGCGTTACGATGCTTAATTAGCACAGCCGGGGGAGGATTGTTTAATTGCACTCGGGCTGCCCCAGGACCCCCTAATCTGTTTGCTGTGCGTGTCGCTGATGCAGCTTTGCAGGCCCTGTGCAGAAATTCACCTTCCCCACTGGCGACCTGCTTCTCCTGGAGGGGTGCAGGTACCTGGGACAAGGCTGTCCCCCAGCCCGGGGAGGGGGGAACCATCCCTCCCCCCTTCCTGAAAGGCCATGCTGTCAAGGCGGGGGTGGCTCAGGGGTTGTGGGGCTGGGGAGGCGCAGGGAGTAGAAACCTGAGCATCCTCCTCAACCTGAGGATGTTACAGCTACTGCTAATTAACCATAAAAAATAGCTCTCTATATTAATAGCCGCCTGCAATCTGGTGGCTCTGCTGACCTGACCCAAGTGGACTGGGATTTTCCTCTTTCCATGTGGCTGCAGGTATCAGGAGAAGCGTGTCACCCGGAGCCGTGTCTTTGGCTCGCTGTCGGAAAGGTTTGGAGGGATCCCGGGCCGTGGCTGCACCCTGCGCTTTGCGGTGGTGGTTTTAACGTACGTGTTGAGCCCCTTCCTCTGGGCAGAAAAACGCAGGGGAAAGCTGCTGGTGACCGATTTTTGCCATTAACGCAGGGTAACCTGAGTCCCTGGCACCTCCAGCAAGCGCCAGGGCAGCAAACGCCGCTCTGAAAGGCCCTTTTGTTGTCTGCTGGTGGCTCCCGGTGGGGCTCCTGTTCCCTCCTTGGTGTTCCTGCGCGAGCAAAGTCTTCATCCCACGTATCTGGCTGGATAAAGACCCTCAAAGAGGTACCAGCCTGTCCCAGACCAGGCAGCGAGCGTTTGCAGGGGCAGATTCGAGCTGCCCTCGGATAAATACCCACACCGGTTTGGCTACTGTGGCCGGAAAGGGAAATGAGCCCCAGAAACGCCCGTGAACGCGTTAGCCCGGAGCAGAGCGCGCAGCGGAGGAGGGCAGGTGGATCAGCAGCCGCCCAGGCTCGGCCCTCCGAGGGGTGCGAGCGAGCTCCCCGAAATTAAGGGTGGGCAAACCAGAGAGGGTGGGCAGCGCCAGGGGAGAGGAGAAAGAAACGTGCCCCAGAAGGATCAGCCGAGCAAAGGGAGAGGTGAAACGGCTCGAGCGTGCCGATGCGGAACGTGCGGTCATCTCCGGCTCGCCCGGCCCTGCTGCTGCGGGAAAGGCCGTTCCTGGCCCATATTCAGCTTCACGGCGCGGGAACACGAGGAGCCGCTTTATGAATGTCCCCTCTGTGCTCACGGTCTCCGGGGCCCCTCTCCAGGGCTCGGGCTGGGCAGGATCAGTGACAGGCTCTGTGTGAAGTGCGTTTCCCCCTGCTGCTTTCTCACAGCGAACCTGCAGAGCAAACAATTCCCTGCTCGAGCTACCGACTGACGGAGCTGCTCGAGGCAGCAGCTTTGTGCTGCGGGGAGGGGAAGGAGAGGGGGAAATCTGCCCGAGCGGGTGGCCAAGCCTGAAAATGCCAAACAATCCATATGAGGGGAAAAAACCTCGTATGCAGGTGTATTTACTAATTTTTTTTTTATAGCACAGATCTCAAAATTGGACTTTGCTTAGGAGAAGGAAGATATCGTGAGTGGGGAAGGGCAGCGCTGCCTGCACCGGGAGGAGGAGCTGGGGCAGGTGAGTCAGTGGAAAATAACACGGGCTGGGAGCGAGCGGGATTGTGCCGGTAGGGAGAGACGTCGGGAAACGGGAGGGTTTGTGCCCGGCATCCCCCCGAACACGGGTGCCCCCGAGGCAGGGCTGCGGCACGCTGACTCACGCAGGGGGGATGTGACAAGTTGGGTTGGGTTCGTGATGGCTTTTGCGTTCGCAAGGACTTGCAGAGCTCAAGGGACAGGAAAAACCGCAGAGGCTGGTCCAGCGAGTGTGGCCGTGTTGCTTTTTCACTCACGATTAGGAAAAACCCACCCTGAGTGTCGTCTCCGACGGAACTTGAGTCCTTGGTGTGTTTGTTATTATGGCTGGGTGTGAGAAGGGCCTGCAAGAAGGCGAGTCCCGGTTGCTGCTGGGATGGCAGCTGGGGAGATGTGACGCTAGGCACGGCGATGCGCCGTGCCACCGCTCAGGGAGCGCGCTCCCGGTTCCGCAGTTGCTCTGGGTGTATCGCATGGACGCGTTGCTTAGTCACCTCGTAGATACGCGTAGAAATGCGCAGAGGTTCCCCGCTTCCAGCCCGCAACCCTGCGCGTAGCTACGGCTGCTAATTGTTCGTTAGGAATGTCCTACCAAAGAGGGGGGCAGGAGCTGGTGGGTCAGTCCCTGCCTTTCAGCCTAGAAACTATGGTACTGCCTGGCTACGAGGCCAAGGCACGTGGCCAGCAGCCCCGGCGAGGGCCGTGCCCTGAACGGCTCTTCCCAATGAGCGGCTGGTTAACTGGGAGTGTTTGTAGCGGGCAGCAGCCCCACAAAAGTGCTTTCCAGGCTGGTTGGGAGCACAAACGCAGCCTTGTGGGGATGTTGGCTGTGCTCCGTTGAACGGAGCGATGAGCCCCAGTGGTTGCGGTTCCTCAAAACGGGGCTTCTGCAAACAGAGCTCAGAACTGCTCATTTGAGCAAAGGCTCTGCTCGTTGGTGTGAGCCAGTTTCATCCCACGGATCCCTCGCGAGCTGGTTCTTAAACCAGAAATAGGGGCTGCGACGCTTGGAGCACTGCGCTGACCCTGCCCGGAGCGGGTGAGACAACCCGCAGCCCCCGCTGCGCCCCGCACCTGGAATGCGGCGTGGGAAAATAAATAATGTTTATATATTGCATGATGGATTGTAGGAATTACAGGAAGTAACTGCTGCCAGAGCAGCCTCCGGGATGCTGGGACCCCCGGGACGCAGGCGGGCTGGGGTCCATCCTCTTCACGGCCGGGATGGGGAAGGGAACAGATCGCGGTTGGTTGTTCGCTGTAGTGTGTCTCCTTCCTGACGAAGCTCGTTCTTGCTGGAAGCGCGGACTTCTGGAGAAGAGGAACCAAAATCAGCCTGCGCAGTTTTCCCCCGGCTTTCTGAGAACTTTTAGAAAATACCGAAAGAAAACCACAGCTCTGGAGAGGGGACGGAGGAGAGCGTCTTGGCGACGGTCAGGATCAGCCCGGCCAGGCTCATGGGATGTAAAGGGCTTTCAGGAGAGCAATTCCCCTCCTCTACCTCCTCTCGGGTCGGGTCTGTGGTCTGTAATTACCCACGGCCGGGCGGGAGCCGGGGGGATGCGCTGGAAAGGCTGCTGGAAG
>VWZZ01003031.1:80323-94298 GCA_013399095.1 Psophia crepitans
CCCGGGACAAGGGGCAGGACCAGGCTGGACCCAGACCCGGGGGGCACCGGGACCCGCTCGGGTTTTGTCCAGCAACGCCCGGCAGGGTCCCCAGCCTGAGTCCCCGGGGGACCCGCCTGGCATGGGGGGCGGGGGCGGTTCTGCTGGAAACACCCCCAAAGCAGGCTGCGGGCGAGGGCTGGGGTGTCGGGGTTTGGGGAGCAGGGGTGACGTGGGGTCAGTCCCTGCCATCCGTGGCACGTGGGCTTTGGGGCACCTCGCTGGTCCCCGCGGCTGTCGGGGCGCCCTTCCTGGGAGCAGGGCATGAGAGAGCAAAGATCTCCTTGGGCAGGATCAGTGTTGAGAGAAGGGGGCTGGGTACGAGATGAGCCCCACGCCAAACCCAGCAGGGTCTTCGCGGCCGGTTCCCACGGACGGCAGCGCGGCAGAGTCCGTTCCTCAGAGATGTCAGCCCCCGGGAAGGAGCAAGGGACAGTGTGTGCGGGAGCCTGTTTGGAAAGCAAACAAAGAGAAGGAAACCTGTGCAGGGCAGGTCGACGCTGGGCGGTTTGTGAACTAAATGCCGGTTAGCGAGGTTTCGGTTCTTCCTATCGTGCCATTACCACAAAACAAAGAATAACTTGGAGCTTTGAAGAGCTCCAGCAAATCTGAGAGCGTCTCCCGAAAGTTGGCTCAGAAAGACACCCCACCGGGAAAGCACGTCAGCAGCTGGTGCAGCCGCGGCCCCCAGCGTGCACGGTTCGTCACCCGAGGTGCGCGCCGGGTCGGCACGCCCTCCTGCACCGCGCTTCTGGGTTACGGCCTGCGACAGGAGTAATTATTTTAGGAAGCTCCTATCTCTGTCTGCTGCAGTGATTGATTCCTGTGTTGTCTTGAGGAGCGAGGGCAGAGCCGCCCTGTCCTTGGGGTAGGAAGGGAAGGTCGGGTAGGAAAACCCCATCAGGTGGGTGTTTCTCTGGGGCTGTGATTTTTGGTAGCCCAGTGCCGGCAGCTAGGAGGGGAGGAAGCCTGCCGGCCCCGCTCCACCTGCGCTGAGCCAAGGCATCTTTCACAGCCCCTCGCTGGGCTTTGGGCGCCGTGACTCGTATCTGCTGGGGGACAGTCCTACCGACGTTACTGCTGACCGCTTTGCCTGCGTGTTTCCCCTCCTAAGCCAGCTGTGTGTGTTTGTGCGGGTACCGGGTGCGATCCCAGGGCGTGCCTTCCCCATACTGACCATAAAAAAACCCAAAGGGCTGTCTCAGGAACCGTGGTACAGCCAGCACTGGTGCAAGATGGGGGTTCCTTGCTGCTGCAGAGGCTGCGTGCGAGGAAAACCGCTGTCGAGGGTTGCCTGCACCCTGCTGAAGCTCCCTGGGTTCGGGGGAGCAGTGCTTGCTATCAGCAGTGTGTCCCAAACCAGTTGTCTGCAGACATTGGTATTTGCTTTTTGGAGGTGGGGTGGTGGGAGCGAGCGTCCCTCAGCCCAGCATCGCCTGGTTTGTTGGGAGACACAGTTGTGTGAGCAGAAATCAGTAGGTTTGTGAGCGCATCCCACGTGAGACGGGCTGCCCTTGGCTTTCCGTGGTGGAGCCTGGGGGAGATGAAGTGGTGTGGTCCCAGCTTTCAGATACCAGGCTCCGGCTGTTCCCAGGCTCCTTAAAGCTCCTCCAGCACAGACCTTGGCCACTGCTGAGTGGGATGCAGCAGCATTGCATCCCTCTACGACATAGCCGAGCATCCTGCAGCTATCCAGGGCCCTGGACGTCGCTGCGCAACGGCGATAAAGGGAATTCTCCCAGTTGGCAATGAGGAATGCATGGGTGTGGGGCTGGTGAACCCAACCGAAATGACTCGGAAGTAGGTGAGATGCCTTTGATTTTATCTGCGGGTAATTACATGGGTGGGAAAATCCTTGGGAAGTGCCTGGGGAAGGAGGAATGTTTGGCCTCAGTCCCCTCAGGACAGCTGAGTGTCGGTGACGCTCAGCGTAGCTCGGCGCCGCGGTGAAGGCTGCAGTGCCGTAAGGCGCTGCCCGCAGCCGCGCTCCCACGGAGATCCTGGGATGCCAGGGCCGGGCAGGGCTGTCTGCCCGTGCTCCCAGCCGGAGCCCTGGAGGAGGGATCCCTCCGGCGGCCCAGGTACGTGTCTGTCTCCCCGACGCCTTTCTCGTTCTCGGTGTATTAAGTGGCAACCGGTGTTGCGGCTCTGCCGACGCAGCTGAAAATCCTGCGTGAGCTGCGCAGGTAGCGTGCAGCGGTGTAATCCCCTGGTCGACCTCCACCGCTATCAAAATTCCTGTGGCTGCTTCGCTAAACACCGCTGCTCTGTGCCCGGCCGCCGCGTGTCGCTTGGCTGCCCGACCGGCTCCATCCCTCCCCCGGCATCGCCCGTCTCTCTGCCCCGTCAGCTCCTCTCTGCCGTCTGCGGCAGGTTTTGTCCGCGGGCCTTGCTCGTCGGAGAAGGCTCTTTGGAAAGTGCGATCAGAGAGGCGACGCTGCGTCGGGCTGCAGCGAGATGAAGGACGTTGCTGAGGATGAGGAAGGCGGCACTGGTGAGGCCGATGGCAGCACGGTGCCCTGGGTTAGTGGCTCGCANGGTGCTGAGAGGGCGGGCTGAGGATGAGGAAGGCGGCACTGGTGAGGCCGATGGCAGCACGGTGCCCTGGGTTAGTGGCTCGCAGCGAGGGGAGATAAGGCTCGGGGGGGTTCCCAGGAGGGCTGGGAAGCGCTCCGAGGCAGCGGGAATGCTGGATTCGGCTTTGGGAGACATCAGAAGGGCAGATGGATGATGTCTGCGAGCGCTGGAAGCACTGAAGGAGAATGTGTTACTGGGCACAGAGCGGGGGCAAGGTCACAGACCAGCAACCGTGGGGAGGCTGCTGGGAGGGGAACGGCTTTATCTCGGCAGGAAACGGCAGATTAGGAAAATGTAAAAAAACCAAACACAAAGGTGCAAAGTGGAGTCGAAAGGAAAGCAGGAAGGAGACAACGTCAGAGCGCTGGGGTTTTCCCAGGCCGGCGTGCTTTCCCAGGCCTGGGCACCCACCACAGCCTGGGATTCAACTCCCTTTCCTAGCCCAAAGGGAAGTGGATGCCCCAAACCGCCCCCAGTCTCTGGTTTAGCAGAGCCTGGCCCAGAGGTGTTGGGCTGGCACTAGCTACATGTGTGAGCCGGGCTCGGGCAAAGCCACGGGACGCTGTTTGCCCAGCGGGCTGGGCCGCGGCGAGGGCTCGCTGACCTCCGGCGCTGCCGCGAGTTGGTGCCGGCGTGGTCTCGGCACCATTATCCCCAGGAATAAATGGAAACATCCTTAAATACGAATTTAAAAGGACTCTGAGTCCATTACTGGTTTGCAGCAAGCACTGCTCCGATGGCCCTAATGAAATTATGGGCAGAAAGAGTCTGGAAGGCAGTTTCTCATACCTCGATGGCAAAGTCAGAGCTAATGGCTGGCTGCTGCCTAATGGCGATTAAGGCTCGGTAGGGACGGTTACTGTGGCCTGTGTGATCCCTGCCGGTTCTCAAGCCGGTGGCCGCTCAGTCGTGCGCCTGGAGTTGAGAAGGATGCGGTCAGCGGCGGCAGATGCCTTCAGCCGGAGAAGGGCCGGGCGCTGCGTTGTGCAAGCGGGGCGTTTTGTGAGCCCCCCTCGCAGTTATTCTGCAGCCGTCAGCGTGGCTCCGGTGGCCGCGGCAGCCTGCCGGGCGGATTGCAGCGTCCTGCGCCCGGGAGTGGGCTGGGCAGCCTCTGCTTTCCCGTGACACCCTTGTTTTGCAGGAAGCTGCAGCGCCAGGGGCCCTGGGCTCCCCTCCAGGGGGGGCTGGCACCAGGACGGGATGGGGGAAGCGCCTTATGCAGAGTTTTAAGAAAACTCCGCTGCTTGCTTGGTGCTGTCTGCAAGAGGGCAACTGAGGGGGAGTTGTTAAAAATAAAAATAAAATGAAAGAGACAGTGAAATAGCTCTTAAAATGTCTGCAGGGAACGCAGGGCGTGATGGATGTGGGTGCATTCCTATACGCTCTTGGCAGGAAACAAGCAGCAAAATGCGGCAAAGCCCTGCGGGTCCGCGTGGGGCTGTCCCTGCGGGTGCGCGTGGGGCTGTCCCTGCGGGTCTCCGCGTTCCCTGGTGAGATGCTCTGAAACAGGCTGGGTGTGAGCCCAAGCGAACAGGAATTGGCCAAATCGGCCGCAATTTTCCCAAGCTGCTTTTCCCAGCTCGGCTGGCTCTCCCTGGGTGTTTCCTCCCCACTTTCCCTGCTGGGTCAGGAGGGTTGCCCACATCCCCTGAGCTGCATCTGGCCAGAAACAGCCCTGCTGCTGGGGCAGGGATAACGTGGGCAGCGAGAAGGGCTGAAAGGAAAAAAAAATACCCCAAAAAAAGAGATAAAATATTGCCCAAGTCCTGAGCTGTTGGTTTTCTGGCTCCACCTGGAGTTTTGTGTAACGAGGGCTCCGAGCAGGGTTACTGCCAGTGCAGGAACGAGCCTGTGAGGACGCACTGCGGTCACGGCTTGGCGGGACTGGTGGTTAATGAGAGGGCTGTCGGTGTAAGCATGAAGATGGAGGCTGCACCTTGCTGCTGTGGGAGAGCTGGCGTGGGACTGGCCGGCCCTGGAGCCCAGCCTGGCTCAGGGTTACCCCCATCTATGATCATCTCTGGAGACGTTCAAAAAATGCATAGATGTGGCGCTCCAGGACATGGTCTAGTAGGCACGGTGGTGTTAGGTTGACGGTTGGACTTGATGATCTCGGAGGTCCTTTCCAACCTTAGTGATTCTATGATTCTATGCTCTCGGGGCTCGCCCGACCCAGGGCTGGAGCCAAGCCCCTGGGACTTCCCGCTCCATCTCCAGAGGGTGTAGAGCGCTCTGGAAACGCCCACGCGTGAGGAACTGACCTTCGGTGTGTCGACGGTTGGTGCTCAAAGGAGCTGGAAGACCTTGGGGCTGTGACTTGGGCAGGGGTGGGTGCTGAACCCCCACCAACCCTGGGAGCGTCTCGGGAAGAGGGAGAGCCGCGGTTCTGCTCATCAGATATAAGCGGACGTGCAGCAGGCTCCAGGATCTCTGGGTATTTGGAGATTTATTTTCTTTTCCCAAAAACGTATTTTCTAGAAAATTTGCCTTGTGTTTTACATGTGGCGCTGGAGGCACATGCTGGCTTTCGGAGGCAGGCTCCGAAGGGAGGTGTCTCTCCGTGGCAGCATGCCGCCAACTCTTCCGGCGCGAGGAAGCCCTGGGGCTCGGCGCGAGCATGAGCTCATCCCGTGCCCTTACGACTGCGTTGGGGTTTGACCCGTTCCCTGAACTGCAGACTCATCTCCCGTGATCCCATGGCAAAGGTGTTGCTGCTGGAGCGGGAAGGTGATGTCACGGGAGGGGGAAATCCAAAGGTTGCGGAGGGCAGAGGAGCGTGGGTGCCGCCGTGGGCGGCGATGGCTCTCGTGTTTCCTCGTGAGTCACCCCGTGGGGCTGGCGTTTCACCGGGAGCACCGAGATGTGGAGCGTGGTCGGGGGGCCCTGTGTCCCCGTGGTGGCACCGCCGCTGCGGAGGGCTGGTGTGTCCCACGGAGGGGAAGATGCTATCTGCTGTTGCCCCACCTGGGTACCGGTACCAAAAGCCTTTGGGGCGTGTTGGTGTGCCGCGCTGGAGAAGGGGCTTGTCCCCAGCCCTCCCGTGCCAAAGTAACACTTGGAAAGGTCCCAAGAGAATCCACAAAGCGGCTCTGGGTTCTGGCAACCTGCGAGGAGCCGGTGAGAAGCGCGGGAAGCCCGGCTGAGCGCGGAGGCGGTACAGGTGGAGTTTAATGATTCGGAGATCCTGCTGTAAATCATTACCAGAGCAGCGCGGGGCCGCAGGCGTGCGTGGGACGGGGGCCCAAGGTGGCTCTGGCTGCAGGGAAAACCCCGTGCAGTGGCTGGAGGGAAGGGGGACGCGGGCAGGAGGGGGGCTGGAGCGCTCGGCTGCTGCTCGCCGTCTGACAGAGGTCTGAGGATGGTGATGGAGGCATGGCGCCGGCGAGCTGGGGGGGGGCAAGGAGAGAGCAGACTCGCAGGAAGTGGTGTAAGGATGGTGAGTAAGCGTCGGGTGCTTGGGGCTTTGCACAGTAGGAGAGCGCTCTGGAGCCGTTTTGGTAAACAAATGGGGGGGAAATGGTGGTGGGACGATTGCTCTGGGATTATTAAAGTGCTGCAACTGTAGAGCAGGGAATGTCTCTGGCGCTGGGCCTGGGAGGACAGCGATGGGCGGGTGCGCTACTCGGGACGGCCGCAAGAGAGGCCACCTCAGAGATGCGGTACCAGCCACAGCAAGATTTTGGGGGTGACTTGGTGGTTGTTTCTGGGCTGCCCTCAACCCTCAGGGTTCACCCTTTTGCCCTGCTGACCGGTGTCCATCTCGGCAATGCCACCTCTGCCGCTCCAGACAGTGCCAGGGGTGCTGGACCGTGATAGCAGCAGCTCCCTTCTCTGGCCACCGACATCAGGGCACCAGGGTTATTGCTAAAGCAGCAATGGGAGTGTGCTCTGGAAAGCCAAAAGAAGGGCTAATTCAATGGAGAGATGGACTTGTATCTCAAGCCTCCTGCTGTAATCTGATTTTCCTGGGCTGCAGGGCACCGCAGCGAGGGATCTGCACAAAACTTTCAGGCACAGAGATGACGCAGAAGCTTAAATCCCGTCTGCTTCCAAGCCTGAGGTGCCCAAGGGGAGCCGCAGAGATCGGGAATGGGCACGGAGGTTCAGACACCGCGGGTAAACGTTACCAGCCCCACGTGTTTTCTGCTCCCACCGTGCGTGCAGCATCGCTTCCCTGCCCCAAACCCATCGGAGCAGCCTGCAAGTGAACTCTCGGCTGGCCGATGCCCGTTTGTGCGATGCTTTGCCAAACAGCGAGGGCACGGGAGCCTGTTTGTGTCACTAGGTGAGGAAAAACCCAGCGGCTGCCTCTACAGCCAAGTTTGGCCAAGACAAGCTAAGACCCAAAATGAGAAGCTGCTAAGTCAGAGCTGGGGGGCAGCAGCTGCAGCAAAGGGGATACAGGACGCGCTGGCTTGGCTTTGTCGTGGGAAGGGGCTCCACTCTCTTAGCAGGGTTTTGGAAGAGGCACCTTGCTCTTGTTCCTGGCGTTGGAGGTCTCAGGCAGGGAGACCTGCTGCAAGCATCGGGCGTTGGTCTGGTTCTGATGCGGCAGCCTCGCGGGTGGAAATGCAGTGGGGGTAGTGCTGGGGGAGGGGGGGGGAAGTGTCCTGTATGGAGACGTCTCGGAAATCCGAGGGAGCTGTTTGTTTGGGAAGCGGGGGATGTAGGCAGCACGTGGCCTGCCGGGGCTGGGCAAAGCCATCACATGTGCCGACCCCCCCCAGTGCGCAGGGGCAGGCGGGATGGGCAGGGCGCGGGCAGGCAGAGAGCGAAGACTTTGTGTAGGAGGGCAGAGGCCGCTCCTGGGACGGGCGGCCGCGGGCTCGGAAGCGCTCAGGTAGGACAGGCAGCATGCTGAGTCGGGATGGTGGCAAGGACTTTTGGTTTGGGTGTCGCGCCTTCAGCAGCTGCTCGCTGGGACCGAAGTCAAGCCGGGGGCAGGGGGTGCCGTCCCCGAGGGGCAGATGGTGCTGCGTGGCGACTGCCCGGCTCTGGCAGCAGGGCTGGGCATGGCTCCGAGCCGTGCCGCGGGGAAGGGTGGCCTTGCCCCTGCCTGCCTGCTGCTCCGGTTGGGCAGGGCTCGGCAGCTCGTGTTCGCCCAGTAACCCCTGCCAGATTTGTGGGAGAGAAGACTTTGGCCCTGCCTGGGTCCATGTGAACGCCAGCAACGCCAGTGCGGGGCTGGGGCTGGGACATCCCTTGGTGAGCTCCCGAGAGCGGGCTGCGACGGGGAAGCTGCTCTGCAGGTTTCTCCTCTCCAGCCTTGCATGCGTGTCTTTTCCTGCAAGCTGCTGGAGCTGGTCTGTTTTCTGGGAATGCTGGTTTGTTCTGGCCCTTGACCCTTGTGCTCAAGCTAAACAAGCAAACGTGAAGCTTGGGACCATTGAACTGGATGGTTACGCTGGGGGGGTGAGGGTGTGTGCGACGACGACACGCAGCAGCAGCATGTCCAAGGGTGACTTCTAGCAGCTGGGGAGGAGAGGAAAAAACCCCTGGCGCACGTTTGCGCAGCCGCGTGCTGGGTTCGGCACGTGCGTAAGAGCGGGGAGGCTGCTGGGAGGCTCGCTCGGGTGGAAATGGGGGAGCTTTTTGCAGGGATGGAGGTTACTCACCCATGGTTAGTGAGAAGGGGTTGCGCTCGCAGCTGCCGTCTTGGCAAGGCAAGGTCAGGCGAGCAGCCAGGAGATGCAATTCCACGTGTTTATTTTTGGAAAGAGAGCGCATCTGGCCCTGGCGACTCAGAAAACGCCGACGCTGGGTGGAGGCGGTGGAGGAGGAGTTCCCACCCGTGGGCCTGGCTGGTTGGGAACGGCGGCGCTCGCACAGCCTCGAGCCTGCGGGATGCAGCCGCGGGACTCAGCGCTGGCATGTGTTTCCCCAGGGTGGGCGAGCGCTGGCCAGAAGCGGGCCAAGGACTTGATTCTGGAGCGGCCCTCGCAGGCAGCAGTCGGGGGAAGCCGCGGGGTCGGCTTGGCTGGGAGAGCCGCAGTTTTGCTTTCTCTTCTCCAGGCAGGGAGGCGTTGCAGGGCAGGCAGCCAGTGCCACAAGCAGACCCTGCTCCGTTTCCAACAGGGGAAAAAAGAGAAGTTTGTACAGCTAGAGATTCGTTTCTGAGCAGTTTCAGGTTGGTTTGCGTCGGCGGAAGCTAAGGCGGCGCAGCTCCATGAAGATGGAGCGTTCCTCTGAGCAGCGGGATGGAGCTTGGTGGGGCTGGTTTTGGTGCTGTGAAGGGGGCAGTTATCGCTGAGGACGGTCGGTCTGAGCCCTTAGCAGATGTTAGTGACGTGGTTCTTCTCTGAGGTCGGTGGGAATTACAGCTGAGAAAGTAGCAAAGGATCACAGTGGGAATGGCCGGCAAGGATCCTGCTGCCGGCTGCTGCCTTATGTCCTGGCGTGCTCTCTGCAGGCGCGGCGGAATTAGATTTCGAGCATTAGGGGAACGAAACGATGTTATCGTGGCCACCGAAAGGGTGGCTGTGTGCTTTCTGCATCCCGCCATGCGCTAACCATCGCTTTCGGTCTCTCCCCAGAGCTCGCCGCCTGCCATGGGAGAGGACCGCACGCATGCTAGCCGGCCTGCGCCCGTCCCGACCCGAGTCGCGCTGTGAGGTGGGGGCAGCCCGGCCAGCCAGCAGCAGGAGCGATGGCCCAGTCTCGAGCCAACGGCTCCCACTACGCCCTGACGGCCATAGGGCTGGGGATGCTCGTCCTCGGCATCATCATGGCCGTCTGGAACCTGGTCCCTGGCTTCGGCCCCACCGACAAACCCACCGCCCACGCCGGGAACAGCAGCAAACCCGACCGCGGCACCGGAGGCATTTTGAAGAGCAAGACCTTCTCGGTGGCGTACGTGTTGGTGGGGGCGGGCGTGCTGCTGCTGCTGCTCTCTATCTGCTTGAATATCCGGGACAAGAAGCGGCAAAGCGAAGATATTGCTTGTGTGCAGCAGCAGGCGCCTGCAGAGCCCTCGCACCAGGAGGACAGGTGAGACTTTGGGGGAAAAAGGGAGCATTGGCCAAGTTAGGCATGAAGCTGAGCTGGTGGTCTGCTGCGAGGAGGTCAGGAGCACGGAGAGTGAGGTCCACAGCAGCCCGTGCTGAAGCAAAGGCAAGGGTTAAAATGCCCTGTAGCGATGGGGAAGGAGTGACTCCAGCTGCATTTATGGTGCTGTAGGTTGGCTGTGTGGAAGCTGGGGTCCAGACGGAGCCGCGGCTAAGCCGGCGTTGCGGAGACGTGCCGCTCCTTGCTTTGTCAGTACGCGAGCGGCGTGCCGAGGGGCAGCGCTGGGAGCGGGGGTTAATGGTTAACGCAGGAAAGCAGGATCGCCGCTGCGAGGCGGGCTGCGGAGAGGAGCGGGAGATGCGGGGTGCGCTGTCTTGAGCTGCCAAGCAGCCTTTCAGCTGCAGCAGCAGCAGCTGGAAACGGAATTTAGACCTGGTGAAAGTCTTCAGGGCTCTCCTGTTTGCTCGGGGAGCTCCAGTGAGCAGACCAAGGCTGCTGCCTCAGCAGCATGGGCAGATCCAACGCAGGGCGCAGGAGAAGTCCCTGTCCATCTCGGCGGTGTGGGGAAAGGGCACGGTCCCCGGTGTGGGCTGTGGGCAAAGAATTTGGGTGGCTTTGCTTTTTGATTCTCTGCTCCCTGCCCCCAGCGAAGCTGGAATGATGTGCTGCTAATAACCTTAATGTGTCCCCCCCACCCAGTCAAGAAGAGGACGAAGACACCTCTTCCCAGTACTACGTCCCCAGCTACGAGGAGGTGATGAACGCTGGCTATTCTGAGCCCAGAGACTTGGACAGGAGCAACAGGATCAGCATCTCCCTGCCCTCCTACGAGTCGCTGACGGGGCTCGATGACAGCACCCAGCCACCTGGAGCCGCCGGCACGGAGCCCGGCATGGAGCGGCAGCCCAGCCGGCACGGCTCGCGCCACAGCAAGCGCCTGAAGCCGCTGAAGGTCCGGAGGATCAAGTCGGAGAAGCTGCACCTGAAGGACATCAGGCTGAACCTCACGGAGGGGAACAGCACGGCCCCTATCACGATAGAGCCGCTGACCCCTCCGCCCAAGTATGAGGACATCCATGAGAAAGCACCAGCGAGCCAGCAAATGACTTAAGAGGAATCCGTGATGCTGCTGAGTTGGGTTGTTTTGGTTTCTTTGGGGAGTTTTTGTGGGTTTTGTTGTTGTTTTGGTTTTTTTTTAAACAAAAAAAAGGAAAACAACCGCACTAAGAGGGGCTGGGGGAGCAGAAGCGGTCGGGGCTCCCTGGAAGCTGCGACGTGGAGGACGCAATGTGTGCGTAGCGTGGCGACACGGTGACAGGACAAGCCTTTCCTGGGATGGGGTTTAACAAAAGACCGTGGGGACAGAAACCTGGATGCCAGGAGGTCTGCTGCTGCGAAGTGAGGGGGCTGGAGGTATCGAAAGTGTAATTTATGGTGTTGTACTTGAGGACTAGCACCACTGTATCTTCTCACCGCCTCTCCCCTGGTGCCAGCAAGGCTTTTCCAAGCCACCAAACTGATAGCAACCAAGGATTTTCCAAGTGGAAAAGGGCAGCACTCCTTCTTCTCGGTGCCTTTTCTTTCTGAGTAAGAGAAACGGCGTTGCCAGAGCAGCGCTGCAGCTTTCCCCCGCTCCCGTCTGGGGCTGGGATGGTGGCCGGATGGACTCCTGCCAAGGTCTGTGCTCGCTGGTGGGAAGCGGGCTGAAACGGGCGCTGTGCCTCCTCGGGGAGAGGATGGATTTCTCGCCTGGGTTGCTTCCCATGTTGTGTTTTGTGTCCTGCTGCGGCGGGGCGATCCGTTTGAGGCAAGCGAATAAATCCAGGGGGGGTGGGAGCAGAGCGCGCCGCCGCGGGGAGGCGTGCAGGGTGAACCGACTGCCGAGCGTGCCGTGCGAGCGGACCTGTGCTCAATAAATATTTTGTACGTTGTGTTAGCGTGTGCGTGGTTGGCCCGTCCCAGAGCTTGCAAGCCGGAGCGGTCTGAAATCAGGCGGCTGTTTTGGGGCGCACGCTGCTCCATGAGCCTCCCGGGCTTCTAGCAAAGCCATCAAAGCCGTCAGCGTGTTCAGCCACGGGCTCCTTGGTTTGGTCTGAATTTTGATGGTGTGGGGAAAGCAGAATCTTCCTTGAATTTGTAGCAGATGTCAGCGTGGCCAATCTACCCTCTAGCTCGGGGCTGCCGGTACGGATGTGGCTCTGTTGGTATGATCCTGATCTTCATGCGGTTCTGGACTGTTCAGCAGAGGTTGACCTGGCAGTATGGTTGATAGAAGGTGTGAGAGGAGTGCAAGTGACTGAAACAAAGACACAAAGGAGATGGTGGTCCAAGTCAGTGTAACAGTTTCTCCTTTTAGCTGTTATTTCATATTGCATCTCTTAGTTTCTGTCAGAGTATCACATTTTGCTTTGCCGGGCCTCAAGGCGTGATCTTGGGTGGGCAAGATAACACCGTTAAGTAAGGGACTGCCTAATTGAAGGGAAGGAAAAAAAAAAGGAGAAGAATATATCCCAGATTGAGGGATTGGGGTGGGTGGGTGGAGAGGTGTCCCGTGGGCTTCTTGTTGGGGGGGTGGAAAGGCGGTGCAGCTCCTCAGAAGCTGTGTGTGCCCCTAAGAGCTGGCCCACAGCTGGAGGCAAGGCGTGAAGAAGCACAACCCCAACAGTTGTCTTGGGAAGTGGGGGTTAATAACGTGAAGCTTTTTGTCTGAGTGATTGGGAGCTGAAGTTTCGTAGAGCTGCTTTGCCAGAAATTCCTGTTTAATGGAACAAACTGGCCAAAGCAGCATCTTTCTCCATGCCTCAGGTAGGAAGAGAGCTGCAAAAATGGTGTAAAGCACGTGGTGAAACGTGCTGTGACTAATGTAGTAATTATGCCAGAAATGCCCGAATGGTTAACGAGCATCTCCAGCTCCCTGCATACCTGTCCTTTGACGGTATTTGGGAAGCAGAGGGAGACGTGGAAGCACGAGTGCTCCCCTGGCTGTGACCATCACTGCCGTAGGACGGCTCGTCCCCGTGGGCACCGAAACACACCGTAAGGGACTAGTTATTCCCAAATGCAAGGGTGATGGAGAAGAAAGGGGAGAGCACAGCCACCTCTTCCACGCACACCCTACAGCAGACGCACCTAACCCCGGCCTCAGGCTGTTGTTGGCAGGTTAGACACGCTGGGAGGTGAGAAATGGGGGTGCATTTCCCCACGCAGCGTTTAAGACTGCACCTATGTCTCAGCATCTCTGGAAGGTGACTCACGTTTGACAGCAGCTCGTGGGACATGTGGACCTAGTACGAGTACGACTGATGAAGCCTGGTGGTCGTTAGTTTTAAAAAGCATCGCTGCAGAGCTGGGTTGGGGCTGGAAAACCTCGGCCGGTGTGTTCCAGTGCAAAGCCCTTGGAACAGAAGGGATGAAAACGCTGGCGGTGGGGGCCAGCGGCGGGGCACGTGCTGAAGTACCGCGCTCTGGTCCGCAGAGGAGCGCTCCTTTGCAAAATCGGCTGCTTCTGCCTCAAAATTAAGCGTGCTAAGATCCGGCAGCACTTGCTAGCTGCTCTCCTGTAAGAGGTTTGTTCGCGGGTGCTGGCAGGGCCACGGTGCAGCTGACCGTGCCCCCGGTCAGCAGAGCAGCCGCTTTGTCTGGGGTTGGCATTCAGGTCCTGCCAAGCACTGGAGCAGCACCGGGAATAGCAGGAACCCTTTGTTTGCAGGTTATTTGTAGACGGGTGATTGATTTTGGGGGGGCGAGCGCAGCGGGTTTGCATGCGTACGTGGATCCGAACGGATTTGCTGCCCCGGTGGGGCAGTCGCCGCTGTGGCAGCGCGGTGCCCGCTGGCTGCGCGCCTGCGAGTTTGGCTGAAGGGTGAGTTCGTGCTCCGCTTCCTGTGTGTTTTGGCTGGGTCACGTGGGAATTTCTCACCCACGGGAGCGGGGCTGGGCCAAAAGGCAACCTTGGGATTTGCTGTTAACAAAAATGCAAACTTTAGGCTCATTTCCCGCAGGCCCGGGCTGCTTTTCAGAAGGAATATAGTCACACTGTGGGTGGCCCGACGCTGGGGCTGAGGGAAATGCTGTGATTTGGGGCAATACAGGGCGGCCGTGCCTCCCTCCTTCCCAAAACCCATGGAGGGGGCAACACGGGTGGCCGAGCTTGCACCGCTTGAAAGACGCGCTAACAAAATTTGGAAAGCGATGCAGGAAAGGCGTGGGAATTAGCAGAGAGCCCGCGCTAATTACGGGCCGTTGTTTGGGGTGCCGTTTGCCGGCGGCAAAGGGGAGAGAGGAGTTTGGATGGCAGCGGGGCGGAGGGTCGGGGGCGGGTGCCTGGAGGGGGGGAAAGAGGCTCAAGCGTCAC
>VWZZ01003031.1:94313-104490 GCA_013399095.1 Psophia crepitans
GCGTCACCAGGGGCTGCTGGGGGGAGCTGTTGGTGGCAGGTACGTTATTTTCCCTTTTTCTGCTGCAAAAAAGGGTGTGTGGCAGCCTGGGACAAAGTCACAATGGAGGAACATGCCAACGGCTGATGGCGTCCCCGTCGCCAGGCGGCAACTTTTATCTGAGGCTGTAAGATCTGTTTGTATGTGCGTGCACAGTACTAAATAAAAAGTAAGTATTTAAGTGAAAAAAGAATATTCTCTGGCAGCTTACACACGCACACACACCCCCCTCCGTGAGTTTTTTGCTACGTGTGTGACCCGCTGGCAAGCAGAGCTGCGGCCAGCGCAGAGCTGTGTTGTGCTGCCGGGCTGGTTGCTTGGGAAAAGGAGAAAAGGGGTGGGGAAAAAACCAACAACAAACCCAACAAAAAAGGAAACAAAACCCAAAACCAACAAAAAACCCCACACCACAAACCAAAGATTAAAACGCAGCCAGGAGGGTGCAGTGGCTCCGGCGCGGCCGTGGTTTCCAGGGCTACAGCGAGGCTGCGGCCAGGGTGCAGAGCCGCGTTTGGGTTCGTTCTGGACGGTTTCTGGTGCAGGGGTTGGGCGAGACGTTCTCGGCTCGGTTGTATGTGTCGGATGGGGAACTGCTGAACGGGTAGGTGTTTGTTTTCACGCAGGCCGTGCAGGTGAAGGGGCCGGACGATGCGAGCCTTTCTCGAGAGTTCGGAGGAGTGTTTTCAGCTGAGACCGTGCGCCACGACGATAGGCAAGCGTGGAGGGTCCGACATCGTCCTGCAGGTGGGGGCGAGGATGCCGACCGTCATGGAACGGATGGTGGCTTGGATGCAGGGAGGAGGATGCGCTGGGGTCCTCCGTGCAAAGCGTAGAGGGTTACCCATTTGGGGTGCTACTGGTTTGGGGGGGGCTTGGCAAACCAGCAACCAAACCTGAGCTGCTTTCTGGCAGGTTTCCCTGCTTGCCTGCTGATTGCCTGCTGCCAGTCCGCAGGCGTAGCGGATCATCACGCAGCCCTTAAATTCACCGCCTCGGATAACAGCTTCATCCTTCAGGACTTCAACTCCCCCCACGGCACCTTCGTCAACGGCTGCCAGGTCCAAAACGCGGCTGTGAAAGTGAGTCCAGGGGATATCCTGCGCTTCGGCTCAGCGGGAGCATCCTTCGAGCTGGTGGTGGATGGGGCTGCCCAGGTAAGGTTGGGGTGCTGCTGCCCAGGTGAGGTTGGGGTGCTGCTGCCCAGGAAGACCCTAGGAGCAGGAGCCAGCTCCCAGGGTCCTCATCTGTGGGTGATCCTTGGGAATGTGGGGGGGGGAATGAAAAGCTTGAGCTCCCTCTGCTGAAGAAACTGGGGCAGTTCAGAAGGGAAAAGGGAAAAGCACGGGACAGGTTTTCCAACAAGCTGGATGGGAGCAACTGGTGTGGCCTCACCTTGAGTGCTGGGGGCAGGTTTGGGCGCCACAGCACAAAAAGGGCATAAAACTATTAGAGGGTGTCCAGAGGAGGGCAATGAAGAAAGTGAAGGGTCTGGAGGGGCAGGCGTGTGAGGAGAGGCTGAAGGCCCTGGGCTGGTTCAGCCTGGAGAAGAGGAGGCTGAGGGCAGAGCTCATGGGGCCTCCAGCTTCCTCCCGAGGGGGAGCCAAGGGGCAGGCGCTGATCTCCTCCCTCTGGGGCCCAGCGACAGAACCCCAGGGAACGGCCTGGAGCTGCCCCAGGGGAGGGTTAGGGTGGGGATCAGGAGAAGGTTCTTCCCCCAGAGGGTGGTGGTGCCCTGGCACAGGCTCCCCAGGGCAGTGGTCACCGCCCCGAGCTGGGCTGAGTTCAAGCAGCGTCTGGCCAACGCTCTCAGCCATCTGCTGTGATGGGGCTGGGCCTGTGTGGGGCCAGGGGTTGGGCTGGGGGGCCTGGGGGGCCCTGCCAGCTCGGGAGATTCTGTGATTCTAGGTCTGGAAAATGTCCTTTTCCTCTCTTTGCACTTTTTTATTTCCTCAGAAGCTACTTACCAACAGAGACACTGGGTTTCTAGAGAAAGAGCGAAAAGCTCAAAAAGCAGCGAGCCCCCATATTTTGTGATGTCAGCCAAATATTTTGGATTCCTGACTTAAGTCCAGTACTTGGGCAATGGAAATGGGATAGGACCAAAAAACCTGCTTCCACTGAGATCTGTGCCTGGGGTTTTTGTGACTACATGCACACCAGGGGCTGAAAACTTTCCTGAAATCTTGCGGCTTTTGTGCCCTTTTTCCACTGCAGATGTCCTGTCCCCCGGTGAAACGTCGCACATCGTGGACCGGGCAGCTCCAGGTGGTTGTGGAGCCCAAACCCTCAACTCCTGTGTCTTCTTCCCACCTCCCCTTGCTGCAGTGGCAGCATGCCCCCAGCTCTCCGGGCAACTGGGCTCCTGGGGCAGCTGGCCACATGCCCCACCCGCCGCTGCGAAAGCGACCTGTGAGTGCTTGGGCTAGGAGCGTGGCCACCACCGTAACACCAGACACTGTCAGTAGGACCTCCACGGTGATGCCAGGTACCTCCTGATGCCAAACCTGGTGGCTTGTAGCCTGGTGTCCTCTATGACTGACTTTAGCCGTGAGCGGAGTTTTGATGCGTGCTCAGAAGTGATGAGCTTTGCCAGCAACTGGGGATGAGTCCCTGGCCGGTGGAGCTAATTGGAGACTGTGCGTGGTCATCGGTGACACGCCGGTCAGCTGAGAAATACAAAGGGGAATGCCGTTGCCCTCATAGCTGAGAGGAACATTTCCTCTTCCTTTTTCCTTGTGTGTGGTTGGGAAGGGTGATGACTAACTGCACTGGCGACTCTCGTTCCCATCTCCTGTTTGAAGCAATGATTTTTTTCCTCCTTTGAAGTGCACTTACCGGCTGCCTTGAGTGCAGGAGCTTTAAACGAGGTCTGTGGCTGATACGCTTCTGAAAATAGAGGATGCGATAGCGGGTGCTCGCCTCGCTTTTGGGAAATAG
Organism: Psophia crepitans; assembly: GCA_013399095.1. Classification (NCBI taxonomy): domain Eukaryota; kingdom Metazoa; phylum Chordata; class Aves; order Gruiformes; family Psophiidae; genus Psophia; species Psophia crepitans. Next base: position 97,290 of record VWZZ01003031.1, read on the forward strand.
AGCCGAAAGGATGCGCACGTGCTCGCTGCCGTGAAGGTGGCTGTTTGGATGTGCTCCCTGATTAAAGGGTAGCTTCTTTCTGTGAGGCTGGGCAATGCTGAAAAACCAGAGGAACCTTTCTGTGCTGTGTCTCTGCTGCCTCTGAGGCTTTTTTGGTTCCCAGAGGTGTATTATTCCTCTCTGTTGTGCAGACTGTTTGTGCTGGTGAGCATCTCTTTAGTGCCAAATAGTTGCTCTTCTGGTTGTGAACTAAGCTCACGGACTGTGAAGTAGTGGCTGCCTTGGAGTAGTTTTCAGGCAAGCAAGAGGGATGCTGCGAGACACGTAGTGCTGCCCGCAGCCCGTTCTCATGCTGATGCTGGCCGCTGTCATGTTTGTTGTCTTCCAGTCTCGACCGACACCTCGGGTGGTGGTGCGAGCGCTGTGGGGGGAGCTCCTTCCCTGGGGACTCACGACACGGATTTCATCCCGCAGGAGAAGGTGATGCTGGGGAGGGAAGGTGCGAGGGACTCCATTCCCGTGCTGCTCTGGGGCGGAGCAGGGCAAACCCTGCCTCGTGGCTGCATGTCCCCGACAGCGAGTCCCAGCAGGGTGCATCCCCCAGCAGCAAAGGGGACTGCTCCCGCGGAGGGGGACTGCTGGGTGGATGGGGGAAGTGGGAAGCCAGGGTGAGCAGGTCCCGTGCGGTCGATGGCCATGAGTCGGTACCCCCTGGAGCAGGTAGCCCAGCATCTCTATAGCAGCCACCGCCGCGACAGCACCCATCATCTGCCCGCAGGGTGAAAAGCTGCTGCGACTGGAGAAGGAAACGGGTCACACCTCCAGTTTGGAAACAGAATCAAAGCGGAAAGAGACAGTGATAAGAGATCTGCAGGATGAGATCGCAGCGATGGCAAAGACCCTGGCCCAGGCGGCGGCAAGGAATGAGGTAGAGCTGACCCAGAAGCTGCTCACCTTCGACCGAGAGCTGGGAGCCAAGACGGAGGAGATCAAAGCCTTGAAGGAACAGGTACTGGATGCTTTGGTAGGCACTGAACCAGGAAAATACCTCTCTGATACAGATGTAGTTTTAGTTTAACACCCAGTTTTTTAGGAGGAGCCGGTTGTATGCCTGAAACCAAGGGAAATGAGGGCAGGTCTGTGGGTTTTACCTACCAGTTGTTTTGTTTCGAGTGTTTGCTTGCTTTCTCTGCAAGTTTCCCTTAAAGAAGCCGGTAAATAGATACCCCACGTAGGTGGTAGAGTCTGTATCACAGCAGTGGGCAGGGAAACAGAAGCTTAACCAGCCTTTCACGGGCGAAAGGCACACACGCCCGCCTCGGGCCAGGCAGCAGGACCCCATGTCCCAGGAGTGGACTGTGGAGTTGTGTTTGCAGGGGCAATACCCGTCCCAAAGGCAGTGCAGCTCCTTGGCGTCCTGGTGAAAATAGGCAGCAGGGGAGAGGGGAGAGGGCTTACAGTTGTCTTCTCTAGGGATGTATTAATAGCACGCACCCACGTTATGTGAGACCCCAGGAAATGCCCTGGAGAGACAGTGATGGGGTTGTCATGAGTATCTCCAGTGTGGGAAAGAATCATAGAATCATTAAGGTTAGAAGAGATCTCCAGGATCATCTAGTCCAACCGTCCCCCTACCACCTATTCCCCACGAACCAATGTCCCTAAGTACCACATCCAACCTGTCCTTAAACCCCCCCAGGGACGGTGACTCCCCCCCCTCCCTGGGCAACCCGTTCCAATGCCCGACCACCCTTTCTGAGAAGAAATTTCTCCTCATCTCCAACCTGAACCTCCCCTGGCCCAACTTGCAGCCGTTCCCCCTTGTCCTGTCACTGGTTATCTGCGAGAAGAGGCCGACCCCCAGCTCTCCACAACTTCCTTTCAGGTAGTTGTAGAGGGCAACAAGGTCTCCCCTGAGCCTCCTCTTCTCCAGACTAAACACCCCCAGTTCCCTCAGCCGCTCCTCATAAGACTGGTGTCGATCCAAGGTGTTGGTCTGACATGAGAGGCACAGGGTAGTGCCACCCCGGCTGCATCCTGCCCTCCCACCTTATCCTGGGTCTGAAGGAGGCAGAGAAATGCTTCAGGTCTGTCCTGACTGTCTGTCATGAAGAGCTTTTGATAAGCAAGTTCCTGGTGGATCAAGGGCAATCCTGTTTTGGGGTGCTGCCAACACCTCTGCTTTGACTGTGTGCTTTGACGATGTGCAGTGCCTCTCTTTCCTTTCTCTGACAAAAGCCTCTTGTGCCCGTGGATTCACTCTTCTTTATTCTCCAGCAAGAGCCCTGTGAAACGGGTCATTTGAGCAGTGGGAAGCGTATCCGTGCGATGTTAGCTGAAGAGGGCAGCACAGGCTGCTCCCCGCTTCCGATTGCTGGTAGGCACCGTAAAACCTCTTTGCTGCAGCAACACGAACACAAGTTGCTAGCAGCTCCGGATCTGCGTCCGTTGAGTAACAAGTACCTGAGAAAGCGATAAATCTGCGGGTGTTTCTGCCTGCTGCCATGTCAGCGGTTTCACCCAGCCCCAGCCATAGGCACGGCCGGCAGTGGAGACGGTGCCTCTCACGTTGGGATTTTGGAGTGAGCGGCCAGCGTGAATGTAAGAGCCGCCCACCCGAAGCAAAGGTTGCTGAGAGTTAGTTGAAGATGTGAAGGAGTGTGACTGGGTCTCCAAAGGGGCCTGTTAACAGAGTTAGTAAGTGATCTGGTGAGGAACACAGGCGGTCCTCTGTTTGGCAGGTCAGCCACCTGCAGAAAGGTTCCAGCCAGGTTTTCAGCCATTCTCTCTACGAAAGGGACCTGGAGATTGGAAGGCTGCGGAAAGAAAGTGAGAAGTTGAGGAGGGACCACGTTTTGGCTACAGGTATTGTATCACTGGAGCTTCGCTTAGGGGTACGATGCCGTTTGGGACTGGCTCTTGGTCCTGAGTGAGCACTGGCAAAACAGTACCAGCTTGTATAAGTGAATTGTAGCAGTAGAAATCGTTCGACCTCTGGTTCTGTGTCCTGAAGCTCTACGGGAGCTGCAAGTCGTGCCTGACATGACAAGTGCCCCCGGTGTGGGGGACAACGTGGGGACTGAAGGCAGAAAGCGATGGAATGGAGAATTTCGTTAGGGGGGGGGAAAAAGCCTTGAGCACGGCTGGCAGGGCAGGCGGTGCTGTTTAACGGGCTGCCGTGCACCCCCTGGGGGAGATGTGCCCACCCGAGCTGCTGCGGGGGCTGCGCCCGGCCGCAAAGGCACCTCGGACCACAAGCCTTTTCCAGCAGCTTTTATCTCTGCCTTTATCAGGCACGAGGAATGTAGCGTGCGCACAAAATATTGGCTTTCGCGATGCGTTCAGATTAGCCAAACCGTTCTGCTTGGTTTCGTGGCCTGAGCGAAGGGAGCAGTATCGGTGCTTGGCAGGGAGGAGGCATTAGAGCTGTGGATCGGTCACAGTAAGGCAGCAGAAACGGGTCCACGAGAGCCTCTCCATCCCTCAGGGAGCACGTGCTGCGAGGCCCCCAAGGAGCTGGCGAGCAGGGTCCGGCACGGCGTGCCGAAAGCTGAATCCACTTTCCAAGGCCAACGGTTGCTGAAGAGGGGAGGATGCCCGTGCAGCGGCTCCGAGGCTTTTGCAGGCACGGGCTTGCTTGGGCAGCCTCTCACGTTTGGGTTTGTTGGAATTTTTGTTTTCCCCTCAGGTCTAGTGACCAGCCTGCAAAGGGAGCTTGCCGGCAAGGAGCAGAAACTGCAGCAGCTCAAGCGAGATGTTGAACAAGTGAAGAAGGAAAACAGAGAAAAGGACAACCAGCTAGCAGTCGTGTCTGCCAAGGTTAACGGCCCTAATGAGGGGCTCAGTGATTCACGGTCCCGCGTGCGGATTAAACGTGGCCAACCAGGATGAGAAGGGCCGTGCTTCTCTCTGTTGAGGATTGTAGCAGCTCTCTGTGCAGCTTCACGCGCTCCCTGCCGCCCAGCCTGGTTTTTCCCTGAGAGAAAGTGGCCTGTGCTCCATATCTGCAGCTCCCTCCCCAGCAGGCTGGCAGAGCTGCAGCGTCTGCACGATACGCGTAGAGCAGGCGCTGCGTTTGGGTGCTCTTCCAGGAGGTTTCGGTGATTCACCGTGAATTTTAAGTGACAGAAAAGATGGGTGGGAACCCTGGGGTGCAGGCGGGGATCACCGCACCTGCCAGCCTTGTACCTGGCTCAGCGTCCTCCCCGAGCAGTTGGCTGGAGGTGAACGATGTGCTTCCAGCTTGTAACCGGTGGAACGGGGATATGTGTGAGCGCTCGAGCTGCTGCCTGCGGGAGGGGGAGCAGGCGTCCCGGGGAAGCGTGCTTGGGTGCTTGGTGGCACTTGGCGGTCCACAGCGCTCGTGTCGAGGCAGAGGGCACATCGCAGAGCGTCCCTCTGTGGTTTCCCCGCTCCGTGGATGCGGGGAAGACGCAGAGGGAGGTGGGAGCTGGTGCACGCAGCCTCGTGGGGGAGGCACCCACGTGCTCGGTCTCTGAAACCCCGATACCCTGAAACGCAGAGCGGCAAAGCGCAGTCTCATGGAGAGACGATTAGCCTGGAAGTGTCTCTTTCCATCACAGCCAGGTTTCTGTGGGTGTTTTTAGGAGGCGTTTGTTTCCTTTGGCCCTTTCCCCCACCCATGGTTTAGTGGGTAATAGGTGGGGGGGGGTCAGTTGGACTGGATGATCCTTGAGGTCTCTTCCGACCTTAATTATTCTATTCTATTCTATTCTATTCTATTCTATTCTATTCTATTCTATTCTATTCTATTCTATTCCTAAGGCCAATGTTTGCCTTCTCTCAGCCAGGCAGTGCTTTGNTTCTATTCTATTCTATTCTATTCTATTGCTAAGGCCAATGTTTGCCTTCTCTCAGCCAGGCAGTGCTTTGGTACGGGCGTTTCCAGGTGCTCTCGGTATCTCGATGTCCCTACCAGAGGCATTCTGCCACCCATGAGGTGTCTGAGCACTTAGCTGGGCTGCAGCACTGAAGTATGTGTTGATGTTTGCTGCAGAAATGATGGTATCTGCCTGCCCTGATTGTTTTGGGTGTTTTTTTTTCCCTTGATTGCCACTCATCCTAGTGCTCTAGAATTAAAGAGGAAATGAAGCATGAACGTGAAGAGCGAGAAGTCGTGGCGTGCCGAAATGTGAGTCGCAAGTCATTTGGGGTGATGGAGCACACGGGAGAGCAGTGACTGCAGGAATGCGCCACCCAGAGAATAAATAACGGGGTGTTTTAAGGGAGTTGCTTTGAGTCCAGCTCCTGTGATAGGAGGCACCTACCAGCGTAGGGAGGAATGTAAATGCCTGTAGAAACTGTGACGCCATGTTACAATGCAGGAAAATGGTGTGGATAAGAAGATTGGAATGCCACTTGAAAGCCAATCTAACCACAGTAAATATAGGTTAGATGTAAAATTCCAGGGTGAATGAAATGAGATAGGTGGGGAAAATGTACTGCTTATCGGTTCTAGTCCTCCAGAGAGGCGATGCCAGCTGACCCTGCGCTGTCCCGGGACTCTTGCAGCGCATCGGGGAGCTGGAACGTGACCTGGCAGGACTGCAGAGGGAGATCCAGAAGTATTGCAGCGAGCAGGAGAGCACGCGAAACCAGCTGGCTGAGAAAGCCAAGGTAACCATCCGGCTGTGGGGCACACAGGGATGGGCACCGCAGGTACCGCTGCCGCCGGGGACCGAGGGCTGGGAAGCCCCAGGCGTGCAAACTGTGCAGGTGGGGGTGCAAAATGTGCTGAGCTTTCCCACGGCCCGCAAGGGAAGAAGGTACCTTGCGTGGTGGAGACCACCCTATGCGAGTAGTCTCAGAAAGTCGAGGGTGGGTGGTGGCCCAGGGACCAAACCCAGGCAAAAAGCAGCACTGAGCATCCGATGCTGCAAACCCAACCCCCCCGCTGTTTCCGAGCCCTGTTTGAAGTCGTCTGATGTGAATAGTGGACAGCTGGGAAAGAAGTGCTTATGGCATGAATTTCGGGTGTTGCTTTGATATGCAAATGCTCTCGTCGTTGCAGGCTGAGGAGGAGCTGGAAGAAGCCTGTGCCAGGCAAGCTCTGCAGCTGCAGGAGATGGGGCGCAGGGAGCGGCTGCTGCGAGCTGAGCTGGGGCAGGCCAAGGAGCAGGTAGGGAGGAGGCAGGGATGGGAGCACCCTGCAGTCTGGGCTGCGGGCAGCAGAAGTGTGGGTTTTCCCATGGGGAAGGATGTCATGCTTGAGTGCAGGAGGGTCTTTACAGAGCCCTGAGCACCAAACCCTGGCACGGGGCTTGAGTTGTCATCGGGTGCAGTGTAACAGGCTTTTCCACAGGGTTTGTGTAGGCATCGTTGGAGGTGTAGCGAGTTGAATAGGATCTGGAACTGCACTATACCCTGTGACTGTAGTCACGCTGTCCAGGACCCACGCAAAGCCCCCGCTGTGCCCAGGTAATGCCACTTCAGCAGAGCGCGCCCTTGGCAAAGCGATGTCTTGCTAGCTGACCAACGCAGAGTTGTGCTAGCGTGAATTTGGTAGAAAACCCCTCCACCGCGAGGCAGAACAACCTGAGCTGTTTGATCACGTGTATAGAAAACAGCCCCAGGTTTTGTGCAGTGGAGCCGAAGGGCAATCTCAAGTTTTTAAGGGCAGGTGGAGACTTGTGGGTCTGCCCCATGGGTTAGCACAGGGACGGCCACTTGCGGAAGCCCCGGGAGGAGCCAGCACTGGCTGTAAGGCACTAACCTCAGCAGAAGTGGTTGTCACCACCTGCAGTGAGGCTGGGGGTGGCGTCCCCAGCCTGCCCTGACTGTTTTGCAGGAGGAAATAAGAGATGGCCATAGGAAATCCCTGCTGGAGGGTGGCGTGGAGCAACCACCTAGCTCAGCTGGTCCATCCTTTGCAATTGGTACCAGCCCCCTCTGTCCTGGTAATCCTCCTGCAGCAGCAGGAGATGTTCCAGAGTTGCAGTGTCCTTGGTGGCAGGGAGCCGGCAGCCTCCCTGAGTGCAGTACTAGTGATCACATTGTGCACCTCATAGGCAAAGGGAGGCGATGAACCGCGGTGCCTCGCTGGCAGGCACAGGGATGCCCTTTGCACTGATGTCCTGCCCTTGGGTCACACCAACCCCAGGCAGCGCTACGGGCTGGGGGCAGGGTGGCTGGGAAGCTGCCTGGAGGAAAAGGCCCTGGGGGTGCTGGGGGGCAGCGGCTG
>VWZZ01003031.1:104756-120902 GCA_013399095.1 Psophia crepitans
AAGGGTGGTCAGGGCTGGGGACAGGCTGCCCAGGGAGGGGGGAGTCCCCATCACTGGGGGGGTTCAAACAGCCTGTGGCCGTGGCACTGCGGGACAGGGCGCAGGAGCCGTGGGGGTGATGGTTGGACTACATGATGCTAGAGGTCTTCTCCAAGGTCTTTTCCAACCTTAAAGATTCTGTGATTCTATAACTCTGTGGGGTTGGGTAGGGCAGACTGGCAGCGCTGGTATCAGCTCTCAGTGGGTTTTGCTTTTCCGTGTCCATCTCTGCTGCAGCTGAAGTCCTTGAAAACCCAAGTGATGCGAGCCTGTTCTCCAGCAGCAGCGGGAGTTGCAGGGAAAGCCGTAACGGAGCAGCAGGTGAGTCTGGATTCCAGGCATGGAGATGCTCGTTGCCTCCAAAGCCCAGCACGGAGCTGGCTGCTGCAGAATGGCCACAGTACCTGCACCGTGCGCAGTAGTGCTGGTAGTGTCTGAGCTTCTCCAAGTCGTACGCTGTGCAGCAGCTCTCCTGGGTTAGCGACGCTGCTCCGCGATGTGAAGGAGGTGCAATCCGCTTTGTCCCCCAGAGCTTGGATGGAGCCATTGGGCTGCAACGGGGAGAAGCCCAGTAGCCTGCTGTGGCTACCAGTTTGCAGCAAGTCTCAGTCGTTGCTCGCTGAGACGATCTCTGATCCCTCGGCAGAGAAGGGGTGTTAGTATAATGCCTCGCTCTCCTCTTCCTTCACGTGCTTTTGCCAGGTGGTGGAGAAGGTCCAGCAGATCTCAGAAGAAAGGCGACGAAGTCATGAGAGAGAGCAGCGCCTGCAGGAGGAATTAAGCTCCAGGCTCTCAAAGGAAAAGGAGGTGTCTGCAAATGTCGAGGTGTTCCAGAAATCCCTGTGTGAGCTCCAGGTCGGTTCTTTAAACGCTGCTGACCAACTGGCAGCCAGGAGATAAGTGGTGCGGAGCGTCCTTACGCTCCGAGGTTAGGGCAGAGAGGAGAGAGGCTCGTGCATCAGCGCTAGCCAGCGTGCAGCTCTCCAGATGTGCCGGAGGGGAAGGTAGCCCCCAAAAAGTGTTGGTGGGAAAGAGATGGGAGGTGTCACAGAAGCGTCTCCTCCCCTGGGCCATTCCCATCCAAGCTACAGCAGGGGCGTACCAACGTGTTCAGGGGGTTGTAACAGGGACTAACTCTGCAGCCCGGGCTAACTGGCACAGAGCACAGACCGTTGCTCCGTGGGTGGGCATGGCTGCGGTACGCTGTAAGGAAGCACGGCCCTGCGGTGCTCAGGGAACAGGTCAGTCTCTGGGCTTTCTCAGAGACGGTGTCTTGTTTGCCAGGTCCCAGCAGCCTGCTAACCGCCGATGCGAGCCCGTTGACCAGGCTGTGTTTTCTCCAGGCTTGCCTGAGGAGCTCCTGCGGCAGCGACGGCCTGCGAGGGGAGCTGGGGAGGCTGGAGGCGGTGTGCCTGGACCCCTCCATCTCGGCCATCGGGACGGCGGTGCTGGAAATGGCACGTGTCCCCTTGTCCTGGCTGGAGGACGCGGAGCAGCTGCTGACCAGTGCGGGGATGGACCCGCACACCTCTGGCAAAGGTCCGTGTCCTGCGGGGTGTCCGGCAGAGCTCACGCTCCAGGTGGGATGTCCTAGCTAGCCAGCAGTAGAGGAGAAAGCCCAGTGTGAGCCACCACTTGGGGATGGCAGGCCCCTGTGTTGGTGGGGATCTTGGGCACTTTGGGCAGCTGAGAAACCTTAGGAGAGCGAGCCTGAGGAGGGGAGGGGGTGACAGCAGGGAGCAGCACTGGCACAGTGCAGTACCGGCCTTCCCCAGACCGAATGCAGTGGGCAAGGAGCAAGAGGTCCCTGTCGTGGGACTTGTGCCTGGGAACGTTTCCAGGCGTGGTGACGTTACACGCTCTGATGACGTGTGAGCAGCCCCCTGTTCCACAGCCTGGGTCCCTCCCTGCATCCCAGGTTTGGCAGTCGAGGAGCTGGTGCCTTTGCTGGCTGCCTGATCCTGCGACACTCGTGGAGCGAGGCTTTCCTCTGGGCTCGGTGTGCTCGGGCAGCCTGCGTGCTCTTATTCCCTGCCTCCGCAACGCCGGTCACCCCGTGTAGCCACCCGTAGGACTTGGGGGGTGGGGGGTGTCTGTGGGACGCGATATGCTGGACCTGATCTCCTGATGTGATTATTCACTCAAAAAGGGGTTTTCCAATGGTGGCATTTTGGAAGCGCTCCTTGGCCGCGACTGTGGCCGTGGTGCTGGCAGAGTGTTGAGGTTGCAAAGTGCTTTGTCTTCCCTGTGCAACCTCTGCTGGGAAGCAGCAGAGCAGTCGCTGCGTGGAGTTTGCCAAAGACCAGCGTTAGGTGAAGAGCGTGTGGAAAGCAAGGTGCAGGTCTGTGTCAAAGCGTTGCGTGTGGTGGAGCAGTGCCGCAGAGGAGCGGGAGCGGGGGGAGCGCTGAGCATCACACGGGGCCGCAGGACGCACCGTGTGCTGGGCGGCAGCGGCATGGAGCGAAGCAGCGTCGGCCTGGGCGCCGGAGGAGCTGTGAGGCCGCTGTGGTTAGCAGAGTGGTAATGATGGCACCAGGAGCGTGGGTCCTCAGCTCTGGCAGGAGTGTTGGGCTTAGAGAAGATGGGTGGCAGCATGTCATGAGGAAGGTGTGGTCTCCTGGTGGGAGCAAGCGTCTGCGTTGTGTGCGCAGTCAAGCGATGTCTCCGGCGATCGCAGCATCCTCCCAGGGGTGGGAATGTACCGCAGTTCCAGTAAGCTCAGAGGGCAAAGCCTGGGCTGGCCCCGGGAGCCTTTCTGAGGGGATCTCGGGCTCTAGCGAGGGGCTGTGGGGTGCAAGGCAGGACTGTCCCCACAGGTCTCTCCTTCCCCAGTAGCCGGCAGCAGCGCATCTGCTATCCCAGCCTGGAGGGAAACTCATGTTGAGTGTGTTTTCTGGGTACGCTCACGAGCGTGGGTGGCGGAGGGGTGGCTGCGTGGGAAGGTAGCGGCGCTCCCTTGTCCTCCCTGCTGCCTGCGGAGGAATACAGACCCCCCGCCATCAGGCTGAAGGCCAGCAGGGCGAGTTCTGCAAGGAGGCAAGCAGCATCCGCAGGCCTCCAAGGATGCTCTGGGGGTACCCGTGGGCTATGTGAGCACCACGTAGAGCGAGATTCCACTGGCTTTTGCAGGACTGTTGGCCGCTTTCAGGAGATTGTTGGAAAACAGCCAGGAAACTGCAGAGAGGAATCAGAAGTTACAGGTACCGGAACACGCATGCATGTAAATGGAGTTGGTTGGAGTTGATTGATCAACAGACGTTGATCAGTAAACACAACGGCAGTCCAAAGTGAGCCAGCGTGGGACCTCAAGTGGGCACTAGCAGAGGTCTCTGGGTCTGCAGGAAATGCAGGGGAATGGAGGAGGTAGGAACATTGGAGAGGGACTTTTTACAGGGCCACGTAGTGGTAGGACAAGGGGGAATGGGTTTAAACTAAAAGATGATGGATTTAGATTAGACGTTAGGCAGCAATCCTTCCCTGGGAGGGTGCTGAGGCCCTGGCACAGGGTGCCCTGAGAAGCTGTGGCTGCCCCTGGCTCCCTGGCAGGGCCCAAGGCCAGGTTGGATGGGGCTTTGGGCACCCTGGGCTGGTGGGGGGTGTCCCTGCCCATGGCAGGGGGTGGCACTGCGTGGACTTTGAGGTCCCTTCCAACCCAAACCAGTCTGTGATGCTATGATAAGGTGGAGCCTGCTGTCAGCATGTCGGTGTGTGTATCCCAGATACACAAGGATGGAGGGGGTATATCTCTCTTTTGAATTCCCTGTTAGCCAATGGGTGCAGGATGTTTATTTCTTACCCTGCTGCTAACAGGCTTCCTTTAACGCCTCGGTATCTGCTGTTTCCCCCTAGGCCCAATTAGAGAGTGTCCGGGAGTCGCAGGCAGCTTTGCTGCAGGAGCACGTGAAGGAGCTGGAAGCAAAACACGAGCGAGAGCTACAGATAAAAATCAAGCAAATTATATTGGAAAAGGACAAGGAGAGCGAAGAGGTATGGCGGCCTGATAGTTTTTTAGGATAGTTACTATCTTGCAGGAAAAACGGGTGTCTGCAGTAACAGGGCTGCCTAGTGAGAAGAAGAAGTCTCTAAGAGCGAAATGCCTGGGTGCAGCCCCAAGAGCTGGGGTGCCTGATAGCCTCCGGACTGGTGCGGGCGATTTTTACCTCCCCAAAGTACCCGCGGTGGCAGTGGGAAAGCATCTGGGGAATGGCGGGTGCAACGCTGCTGGTCAGTCCCTGGGAGAGCAGAAAACAAGGAGTGTCACCCGGCTGCGTGATATCGCGTTGCCCGTAGCGAAAGGCGTGCGGGCACAGGCAGGCTGCCGTGCAAGCCGTCTGCTCCCTCCCTTCCCCATGCTGAACTCCTTTTAGGTCTGCTTGGGCTGGAAAAGGATATCCCCATGGAGCAGGGCTTGGGGGGGGCGCCTGGTGAGCGCTCGCTGGGTCACCCTCAGTCCCAGGGAAGCCCAAGTCAGGGAGCCGAGGGTGCAGGACTGGTGTTAGTGAGGTGTGAACTGGCGTTTGGCGGGGTCTCCGTGTCGTGACGGGGACGGCGTGCCGTGGTGGTCCTGTGTACAGTTTCTAGCGTGCTTACGTGTCGCTTGCTTTGGGAGTGGTTGTTCCCTGGCACTGAGTTTTTGAAGGAGGCAGGTAAGGAGCAGCTAAGCGTGCCTCTGCTGTACCTTCCCCAGGCGCTCTCACCCCCTCCCTCAGTGAGTCGCCTCGTGTCCGGCCAAGCTTTTCTCCCCTAAAACGCCCCTGCTCTCCCAACCAGTGACCCTTCTGGTTGCTCCCTCACCAGAGTCGAGGTCTTTTGCCTGACGGTATGGTTTTTTCTGTACTGAGACCCTGGGCTGTCGATTCTCAGATTCTGGAGAGCGCCATCGCCCAGCAGAAGGACAAGTGCAAGCAATCCATGGAGGAAGAACAGAAGAAGATCCAAGACCTGGAGGGCCACCTGAGGAGCGTAACAGAGGTCAGTGGCGCGTGAGAGAGGTAAAGCAGAACTGCTCACGCTTGGAATAAATAAATGTGGAAGTGCTTTGTAGCACAGTGGTCTGTTTGGTCAGGGGCCGTCAGAGAACTGCGCCCCCCCCAGACACGTGTAGATGTACATGTGCAGAGAGAAAGGTGGTTTCTTGCAAGTTCGTTAACTTAATTACCGTTGGTTTCCTCGGGTAGGCGCTAGCAAGGAAGTCAAAGGAGCAGGAGGTCACAGACTGCAAACTGAGAGAAGCTGCACGCAAGCTGGAGGAAACCACCATGCGAGAGGTAACCAGCAAGCAGCCCTTGCGTGTGGGCAGAGGCCGTGGCGTAGGTGGGGGTTCGGTGAGAAAGGCTTCCCCGGTTGCTGCTGATGAGGGAGCAGGACAGTGCCACCGCCTCCCTCCCCAAAATCCTTCCCTTCCCTCTGTTCTCCTGGACACTAGCTGGGAGAGATGATGCTGATCATGATCCCAAAGGAAAAGACATGCAGTGCTTCCAACCGAGCTCATGCATCTTGTTTCCCAGATGGCATTACAGCAGCAGGTCCTCGCACGAGACGAGCAGCTCAAGACCAGTCGGGAGGAGAACGAGTTAGAGAGGCAGAAGCTGCAGGAAGAAATGGTGGAATATAAGGAGCAAAGCAAGCAGCATTCTCTGACAATTGTGGCTTTAGAGGACAGGTTGCTGGAGGCCAAGCAGCAGCAGAAGACCCTGGAGGAGGAAAATGCGGTACTCACGGCAAAAATGGAAGGTAGCTAAGGGTTGCATGGGATGAGTCTGTGCTGGCAACCTTCTCAGTGAACGTGAGAGTTATATAGAGATGGAGTGGTGTGCTTGCCGCTCTGGGAAGCGGTGTGTGAGGTGTTGGTCTGCGCATGCAGGATGAGCTCCGCAAGTCCCTGAGGAAGCCATTTCCCAGGGAGTTGCTGTGTATCGTTCGGTGGCTTTGGGGACTCTTGGTAGTGTGGCACGGTCATAGGCAGGGCTTTCCCACTGCAGAAGGGCTCTTTGGCTTCTAAAGGGATGAGACCGGAGCATTTGTGGCTGCTTAAGTGATCCTGAGCAAGGGAGGATGTAAGGAACTGTGTAAACGCTGCCGGAACTGGAGCCCGAGAGGCACAGGTTTCCCAGAAAGGATGGTCCTTGGTCCATCGCTGTCGTGAAGGAAAGGACATACGTAGCAGAAGCAAGCAGGCCAAACGCGTACATGTGACAAAGCAGGACTCTGCCATACGGCATTGTGTCCCCTAGGATGTCGGGGTGATGGCCGTGAGTCGACAACAGGAGCTTGGCCGGAGGTTTCTCCTGCCGCAGAGCCGCGCTGTTGTCTGAGGTAAGCAGCGCTTGCTGATGGTGCTGGGGTTCAGAGGGGCTGGGGGAAGGGTAGCTGTCCCTAGGGGAGCTTAAGGAAGGCCAAGGGGCTGACTGCAACCTGTCCTGGGATCTTTTTTTCTGCCTGCGACAGTGAAGAGAGTTGTTTTGCTAGGCTGAGGGGGTCTAAGCGCACACAGCGCCAAAGGGTTGCAGAATGGCGTGTGAGCTGCTGTCCTGTTCAGGGCTGGGTTGCGGGATGCTGCACCTCGAGTACTGTGTCCAGTTTTGGGCCCCTCACCACAAGAAAGACATCGAGGCCCTGGAGCATGTCCAGAGAAGGGCAACGAAACTGGTGAAGGGGCTGGAGCACAGGTCTGATGAGGAGCGGCTGAAGGAACTGGGCTTGTTTAGCCTGGAGAAGAGGAGGCTCAGGGCAGACCTTATTGCCCTCTACAACTACCTGAAAGGAAGTTGTGGCGAGCTGGGGGTTGGCCTCTTCTCACAGATAACCAGTGACAGGACAAGGGGGAACGGCTGCAAGTTGGGCCAGGGGAGGTTCAGGTTNTCCCCTAGGATGTCGGGGTGATGGCCGTGAGTCGACAACAGGAGCTTGGCCGGAGGTTTCTCCTGCCGCAGAGCCGCGCTGTTGTCTGAGGTAAGCAGCGCTTGCTGATGGTGCTGGGGTTCAGAGGGGCTGGGGGAAGGGTAGCTGTCCCTAGGGGAGCTTAAGGAAGGCCAAGGGGCTGACTGCAACCTGTCCTGGGATCTTTTTTTCTGCCTGCGATAGTGAAGAGAGTCGTTCTGCTAGGCTGAGGGGGTCTAAGGGCACACAGCGTCAAAGGGTTGCAGAATGGCGTGCGAGCTGCTGTCCTGTTCGGGGCTGGGTTGAGGGATGGCTCACGAGCAAGCTGGCGAGTCTGGCTGCCACCAGCATGAACCCAGCGGGGACTGAAAGGCCCTTAGAGTAACATGTATGTATTAATCATGAGATGCAGCTCAGGAAGGCGTGCGCAGGCTCCGTGAAATGAGTCTTTCAAATGAACTGTGAGATTTGCCATTATCTTTCTCTGGAAATACAGGGAGGAGCTGGCAGCGGCGCAGAGCGCTCTGCTGTCCAAGGAGGCCATCATCATCGGACTAACGAAAGAGCTGGCGGAAACCAGGGCCAGGATGTCGGATGTGAGAGGTGGGTGAAGCTTCGTTTCCATCTTCCCATTCATCTTCGGAGTGGTCAACGAGGGCAGGTACTAGTGGGCACGCACAGATAACAGGGAAGAGATGTCACCATCCTGCAGCAATGCTGATGCCCCGCTCGGGGGCAAAGCAGCCGATCCGTTCCCTTTGGCTAAGGGAACTCCTCCCTGTCCTGGGCTAAGCGGTAGCGGTGATGGTAACCAGGAGGAGATGGGGTGGACAGAGTTGCGGCCATCTTTCCCCAAATCCCGCTGCTGAGCTCCTGGGACCATGCATCCTAAACCAGGAGAGCGGGAGGGCCTTGCCGGGGATCCCTCAGTGGGCACGGCTGTGCTTTGGGGAGGCTTTCTGGGAGCGCTGGGCAGAAAGGAGCCGGAGCCTGAAGGCGAAGGGGTGCGCGTGGCTTGCTCTCGCCGCCTGTAACGGTGCACCAGAAACGTGGGGACTGAGCCTACGAGGAATGTCAGAAGATAAAACCCTGCAAGTCAGAAAATGCCGTTGACCCCGTTCTTCTCCAAGCCGAAGGAAGATTGCTGCAGCGAGGGATTACTCCGGCGTATGCCCGCACAAAGTGAGACGGAGTAAAGCACTGGCCTTGCACTGAGATTGAGTAAAGCATGGTCTGTGGGAACAGCCTGGCTGCTGTCGAGGGCAGGGGTCTGCGGGGACAAGCCCCGTTCTTGCTAACAGTCCCCGTGGGAAAAGGGATGCAGCCGTGACCGTGGTTTCGCTGAGACCTGCAGTTCCCCCAGGGCCGAGGGATGAGAGCGCCAGAGACCCATGAAGCTGTTGTGTGCCTAGGGGAGCTGAGCGAGGGGCAGAAGATGGAACTGGAGCGGAACATGAGCCAGCTGAAATGCCAAGAGCAGGAGCTGAGCCTGCTCAGGGAGAAGCTATCCCAGATGTCCAGCCTCGTGGAGAAGAAGGACCGAGCCCTGAAAGCAGCAGCTGAAGAGTTAAGGTACACGCTGCCTGGGACCTGATGCTTTGCCAAAGCTGCTCTGCAGGTTCCCAGCAGCCGGTGGCATTTAGGCATCTCCCTGGAAGCAAAAGGCATGAGGGGAGAGCATCAGAGGTGAGCTCAGCAGCCACAGTGCCTCTATGGAAGTGCCACGTGAACAGAAATGGGGGTTTAGAGGTGCCCGTGGATGTGTAACTAAGTCACTTGTAATGAAGTGAACGTTCCCCCCACACCGTGGTACTCATCGGCGGCTGCCCAGGGTGCTGCTCTCCGCAAGGCATTTGGGCGACCTTGCTCCATCACAGTGTCCCACGACAGTCTTGTCTCTTGGCCCAGGCAAGCCCGAGCCCGCTGCCAAGCACTGGAGGAAGCCCCCCGAGGCACGGCGCAGAAGCCCGACGATTCTCCTGGGACGCCAGCGCAGGCGGGTGACGGAGCCCCCGAGAGGGTAAGCCGGCAGGGAGGCTGCCGAGGTCTGGCTCTGCTGGGAGTGTCCATCACGCACGTGGTGTTTCTCAGCGTGGCGGTGAGACCCGGCGATGCCCAGCCAGGCCTCCCGTCTGCTCCAAGCTGGCTGAAAGCAGGAGCGCCGGCCGCGCTCTCCCTAGCCGAGGGCTGCCGGGGCACGGCCGGCAGCGCTCCTGCGCGGGCATCGCTGCTGGCTAACGAGCTGATGATTGTACAGCGCTTTGGAACAGAGGTTGAGCGCGTGCAGGAGCAGGGGCAGCTCGTTGCTCGGGGTGGGGAGGAAGGTTCTCCTGTGATGAATCCCCTTTTGATTTCCCTGGCGCTAGAAATGGCAAGGACTCAAAGGTGGCTGCAGCAGCAGATGGAGGGACTTGTGTAGAAATCGTACATCCTGTACCGCAACGGTGGCCGACAGCGTGCCAGCGAGAAAGGCGGGATGTGTGGGGGCCAAGCGGTGACTCACAGCCAGATGACAAGCGGGAGGCATCACCCGTCCTGTTCTGCACATAGCGACGGGGAGGGGGGGGCGCAGCCCAGCCAAAGCTCCGGGTTTGGGAGCGAACAGCGTCTCCCCAAGCGCTGCCGCAGGGCGACGGCGGCCAGACCCGAGCAGGCAGTTTGCAGCCATCGGTAGCTGGTGGGGAGGGGGGGGGGATGCTGGGCCTGCCCCGTCGCAGAGGTTTGGGTGTTCGCAAGGACGCAGCAAGCTGGATGGGGCCGGAGTCGGGCAGTGCAAGTGTCTGTGTGCATGGGTGTAGTGTAGAAGGGAAGGATGCACACGAGCGTGTATAAATGCAGGCCACGAAGCCACGCGCAGGTTGGCGCAGAAAACAGCAAACGCTCTGTGGCAGCACAAAACGCAAGAGAAAAATGCTGGTGTGGCTGTTCAGAGCCATGCGCCGTCCCTCTCCCGGCTCTCTGGGGCATTTTCAGGGCTTCGCATCCTCACGGGAGCGCGTCTGGCGCAGTGGAGCATGAGAAGGGGTCTCTGATGCTGCTCTTCCCCACAAAGCCACAGGGAGGCTGTAGGGTGAGACGCTCCGTGGGCTTAGCTCTTGGCCCATGCCAAGTGTCCCACGTCCTCCAGCAAGGCTGTGTTCGAGGCAGGTTAAGGTGAGCTCCTGTTCTCAGCCCAGATGCACTTTGGGTGAGAACCGGCCGGGCCGTCTCTTCCAGGAGCCAGCATCGGACCTGGCCAACCTCGGTGCGCGGTGCCGCGGCCTCAGGCACGAGGAGACGATCCGGCGCCAAAAAGAAGGCTTGGCTGAGCTCCGGGAGAGAATAAAGATGCTGGAGAAGGGGCGGTCCCCAGGTACGCGTGGCTGTCGCTGCAAAGGGAGGACGCGTCCGCCGCCGGCCCGTGGCAGAGCCCGGGGTCAGCGCCGTCAGAGCACGTGACACTGGGGAAGGCGCCACGGGCTGTACCGGGGGTCAGGCTTTTCCCTTGCCAAGCCAGCTCTCCGTGCACGCGTGTTAACACGCGCAGGTGATCGGAAACCATCGCTGGGGAACCCGCAGCGCAGCTATAGGCTTTAGAAAGGGGCTTGGTGCCATCAGCAGGCACGGAGCGCCGGTAAGCGCACACACGTGAGGAGGTGGCGTTAGTGGGAGTCGGTGAAGAGAGGCAGCTGGCGGTGGGTTTTTCAGCCGTAGCTGCTGTGCAGGCAGAGCCAGAAGCGAGCAGGCACCCGGCTCGGTGCCCGATCGCTCCCGCGCTCGGGCGCTGCTCTCCTCAAGGCGAGAGCGAGCCTAAAGGAGGTTCCTAAAGGAACCAAGCCTTGGGCGCTGTGGCTTTGCAAAGCCTCGCGAGCGCTGTACGTGGTGAGTTGTCTGCCTGCCGTCCTCTTTTGGTCCCTTTCTATCACGCACATCCCAGTATCAAGAGCACCATGGCGAAGCAGGGCCACCTCTGTTAGAAGCCACGAGCAGAGTAGCGAGTTCTGGTGCTGTCTCTGAATTGCCACCTGAAAAAAATAGGTTGGTGTCCTACTTTACGTAGGGGCGGCAGTGCCCGAACGCTCTCGGAGCGATGCCTGCAGGGAAGGCTGCTGCAGGCTTGACTCCGTAGCCCGTGCGCACCTCTCTATGCATGGTCTCGGCAAGGGGGAGCCCGGCAAGCCTCCACGTCGCCGAGGTACGAAGCCACAGCATGTCATACGGAGAGCTGAGCAACTCGGTGGGTGTGTGTTTGCCCCCCAGCTGTCACGAAGAAGGGTTCGGAGCCGCTGGTGGTCCTGGCGAAAGACTTACCGGAGAAAATAGTCCAGAAAATGGGTCTTGAGAAGGAACCTGCATCCGTATCGGGAACAAAACTGAACTCCGGTGAGGTAGGAAGGCAGTTTTGTGGTTCATGGTGTTCGTGGCTTTGTTGGAAAAGTATTCCCTGGAAAGGGAGCACTGAGCTTTCGTACATACTAGGTAAGCAGCTGGTGGGGAGACGGGGAGACAAAATCCAGCGGCATGTAAGGTGCAGCCTAACGGAAGGCAGCGCTCACGGAAGGGTCAGGAGCAGCGCGTTGCCCAGCACCGTTGGCGTAGCGCTGCTCAGGGGTACCGCAGGCCGACCGGGGTGTGAGGCTTCGCACTGCGGCGTTGCCAGGGTGGTTTTCCTGTGCAGCGAAAGGGAGGTTCAAGGCAGCTCCACCCCAGAGCCTGGCGATCTGTGGGCTCCGTTGGTCTTTCTCTGCGCAGGTTCCTGGACATGTTCCTAACGGGGGCTCGCACGGGGCCACCGATGGGGCAGCGAGCTCAGAGACGGCTGATGCGACGGACCTCGGCGAGAAGATGGTACGTCAATGATAGACTTGCTGTAACGGTACCCAGCCCTCGTAGAAGGTAGGTTGTTTTCAAACACGTTGCAGAAGGAAGCAGCTGGCATCAGGGCTCCACAGGAACGTGGTTGGGAATGAACTGCTTGTTCACCCCTAGTTGGACGGGGTGTCTGCCAGGATGTCTCAGGACCCCAGAATGTGCAATGGTGCATCCTCCCCTTCCCGTGGAAGCTGTTAGGGCGTGTTCCCTTGGGCAGTCAGGGCTGATCCTCAAGAAGAGGTAGGGTTGGCGAGGACAGAGACCTTCACCCCCTTACTCTCCTGCTAAATGACAGGAGAGGTGCTGTGGAGTGATGGAGGTGGCTGCTGGAGGAGGTGCCCCTTGGTAGCGCAGCAGGTGGGTAGTGAAAGTGAGTCTCTTTCCTCCAAAAATATTAGAAAAATGTCCAGCTGGCAAAATATCTGGTCCTGAAAAAGGAGAAACGCAACCTCAGAGTCGTGTGGCTGGGAACTGAGTGCCAGGCGTGACAAGGACTGGTCTGGAGCTGGGACACGCTCTGGTGCGGAGCGTCACCTCTCCGAGTGCCTCCAAGGCTGCCCAAAGGCTGAGGTGAACCGGAGCCGGCCACGTTTTTTGGAGCTCTCACAAAAGCTCGCCCAGGGAAAGCACATGTGGAAATGAATCCAAGGGGAAGGCTGGCACACAGCAGTTTGCTTGCGACATTGTCATCTCCCTGGGTGGAGCAGCATGAAAGCAGATGGCTGAGTGGCGTGATGTGATGTAAATAACGTTCCCTATTTTTCCCACAGTACCTTGACGTAATCGGCGCTCTGGGAAGGCTGCTGAAGGTGCAGGAGCTGTCGGGAATGCGGTCTCTGAAGCACCTTCCTCGGGAGGAGAGGGAAAAAGCGGGAGCGCAGAGGCAGAAGAACCTGGAGCTGCTGTACGATAAGGTCAGGAGCCTCAAGAGTCGCCTGGAGAGAAAAGAGGAAATGCTGAAAGATTACGAGGCCAACGTGGAGCAGCTCAGGTACCGAGAGGCAAGGCGGCTGGCGCTGGCCGCAGGTCCAGGTGGCAGCAGATCTTG
The DNA here is from genome assembly GCA_013399095.1 of Psophia crepitans. Lineage (NCBI taxonomy): Eukaryota > Metazoa > Chordata > Aves > Gruiformes > Psophiidae > Psophia > Psophia crepitans. Next base: position 117,574 of record VWZZ01003031.1, read on the forward strand.
GGATGCAAAGTGATGGGGAGCTCGGGGAAAGGAGCAGCGCGGCCCCTTGCCATTGATAAATGACGGGTTGTGCCTCTGCCTGGGACTGGTCGCGTCATGGCCGAGGTCTAAACATTCTAAATATTGTGGAGGAGAAGCAGAGAAGCATCCGCTCAGTTCCCTGCAACGGTGCCCTACACAGGCAAGCAGTGACAGAGACAGGGAAACCTTGGCAGACCCCCTAATCTGGGGTGTCCGGACCCCATGAGAGCAGAGGGGGCTGGGGTGGAGGGACGGTGTCGGTGGGAGCCCGTGAGAAGGGCTGTGCAGACCGAAGGCAGTGCTCCCGCCCTGCGAGCTGCTGCGCAAGGGTACGTGTCGGGGAGCAGGGAGGAACCCGCGGGTGCGCTTGTGCAAGCCCCGCTGCCGCTCACTGTGCAAATGCAGAAGTCTCTTTGCCCGCAGCACCGGAAAAAGTGGTGTAAAGATATTTCAGGGCTGGTGTCAAAATGCCACCACCGTGCTCAAACTGGGTGAGAGGTTTGATAGCGATCTCGGAGCCAGCAGTGCTGACTCAGCTGCCCAGAGTCCCTCTTCCGGGCTCGTATGCAGAACCAAAGGGATCATGGCCATCACCACTTGGTGGGGGAAGCCTTGAAGAGATGGCATCTTGATCTCAGTGGGGGCAGGAGAGGGGCTTTTCCGTGGTGTAAGGGATCGGACAGGGAAGACGCTTGCTGAAACGTGTGCAGGTCCTTGCAAGGCGTTAGCTGCTCCGACATCCTTTAGTGTCACCCCGTAGGGGGAAAGGGTGTGCGAGGAGGGGCAAAGTGTGACGTGGTTTTGCTCGAACGGTGTCTCCCAGGCAGCACCCAGCTGGGGCTGGAGTCAGCCGTGTGGATGACAGACACCCCCCGCACACACACGCCTCCTCTTTCGCGCAGGCTGAACCAAGCGTCCCTGCGAAGGTGCCAGGAGGAGATGTCCCAACTAGAGGATGAAGCCTACAAGGCAGCAGAAGAGAAGGCTCTGCTGAAAGAGGCTCTGGAGAGGACACAGCTCCAGCTGAACCAGGAGAGGAAGCTGCTGCGAGTGGCCAGAGTGTGCAAGGTGAGAACACAGAGGCAGGTGGGCGAGGCCCACGGGGACCCCAGGAGCCAAATGTCCCCATGCTGGAGCATTCGAAGGCAGGTCATGGCAGTCAGCAGGCACTTTGGAGCTGGCACTTTCAGGCTGTGTCTGCCCCGATGATTTTGGAAGGCACGAGGGGTGCTGCATGGCACAGCCTTGAACGCTCAGCTCTCGGTAAGGTGGCCAAGGCAAGTCCTGCGAGTGGCAGGAAGGTGGCTCCTGGCGTTACCCAGAGCCTTGCAGAGGACAAGGAGAAGGAGCCTCCAGGCAGTGCCCGTTCTCCTGAAGGCAGGACTGGGAAGGCGTGGTGCCCTCCGGTCACTTGGTCACACACAACAGGGGCGAGGCAAGCGAGCGAGCTGGCCGCAGGACAAGTTTTCCCTTGCAGAGCTGGGAACGCTGGGCGATACCCCTGCGCTGTGTGCGGCAGCCAGCTCCCTCCACAGGGACCTGGCTCGCTGTGGTCGGTCTGTCTGTCCCAAGAGGCCAGGCGTCCTGGGGCCCCGCAGCTCGGCTGCGTGAGGGTGACGCGTGCGTAGGCAGCTGTATCGATGGGGTAGAGCCCTGTCCGAGGGCGAGGGAGAAGAGGCCACGTACATCCCGCAGGCGGTGTGAAGGCCGTGCCGGGCTCTCACGGGTGAGCGCTGTGTTGGATGTGTCTCTGTTCCGCAGCCTGGAGCCAAGAAACCTTTCTGCTCAGGAAAGCTGAAGGCAAAAGAGCGCACGGCAGAAGCCTTCAAGACGGGGAGCGCGTAGGCGTGGTGCCACGGGAGCCTTTCCTTGGCGAAGGTCTGCGGCAGGAGCGGGTTGTGGCATTCCGGGCTCCGTAACGTTGGACGTTGCACGAGGCGCGGGCACATTTTGGGGAGCCCCTGTTGCTGTCCTGTAGCTCCTGGGCACGCTGGTGTGCCTGTAGGGCTTGTAAGACCCTATTTTCCTGTAACGCATGTCCCATGCTGCACGGTAGGGTTTATGGCAATAGACAAGGTTGTGTGGGTACAGCCCAGAGGATACAGGTTTGTGCACAAATATATATGTGTGTGTGTGTGTGTGTGTGTGTGTGTGTGTGTGTGAATACAGCCCGGTGTACACAGAACACGCGTGATGCCATTGCTGTGGGGTCTACCCTGTCCCCGCTGAGGCAGCCTCGAGCACGCGAAAGCCTGGCTGGCTTGAATTGTCCCTCGCACTCGCAAACCCCACGTCCTCCAGTCCCCGCGGTGTCACGGGGGAGCTGGAGCGGGAGGCACAATGCAGGAGCACCCCGGGAAGGCTGGAGGACAGCACCGGGCGCAGCCGCAGAGAGCTGCCGGGAAGGGAAGAGGAGCCGCATGGGCCGCAGCGGGATGTTGCAGCAGCAGCAGCAGCACGGCCCTGGGCCCCGATGGGGCAATGACACGGGCTTGCTTGCAGTCCTGCTGCCACTCTTCCTGGGAGCAAGGATGAGGGCAGCCCCTGGTTCCTGGGAAGCAGCGGCATTTTGGGGAGGGACGGGGTCCCTGCGGGGAACAGGCGTAGCCAACGCGCGTCAGCCCCGCAGGCGCTCTGCCCTCGCATCGCCCGGGCCGGGTCCCCGGCAGATCTTTTCAGCTGAGGGTAATTTGGATGGGAGCAAAACGCGGGTGGGGGGAAGGGGGTGGGTTTTTCGCTAGGACAGAAAGGTCCAAAAGCAGCACGGAGGGGCCGTGGCTTGCTGCCGCAGGAACCGCACCGTGCGCGGGCGTGCTGTCAGGCAGCGCTGTGCGCCCAGGGGCGCGCCGTAACGCCCGACGCCCACTTTTTAGTGCGGGCCGCGTGGCGAGTAGCTGCGCCACGGCGGCGAGCGGGGCTTCGGTCATCGGCGGCGTGACCTGGTTTTGCTCCTAGATGCGCTGCGGGTTTCCCACTGCGTGGGGGCAAGGCATGACCCACCCCGTACGCCTGCAGAAGGTGAACGCTGCGCCGTGAGCCTGCGCGCGCCGTGAGCATCTTCTGCGGGTTTCCCTCGTGGGTTTGGGCTGGGGTGTGTGCCCCCTCCATGCCCCCTCCATCCCACCCCTGGCAAACCCCTGGTGGCCATGGATGGGGCTGGAAGGAGTGAGGAGCCGCGTCCCCTCCCTTGATGCTGAGGAATGGCACCTGCATCCCCCGGAGGTCCCACCGCCGGAGGGGACCACCGCGGGGAGCGGCACCCACCGGCGACGGCCACCCCCAGCCGGTGGGGGGAGGCGGCGAGGGGC
>VWZZ01003031.1:137596-149262 GCA_013399095.1 Psophia crepitans
GTCCCCCCCCGCGGAGTCTCCGCCGGAGCCATGGAGCTGGGCCGGGCGGGCCTGGCCTGGGCCGCCGCCCTGCTGCTGGCGGCGCTGGGAGCGCAGGCCGCGGCGAGGGATTTCGACCCGTACCGCGTCCTGGGGGTCGGCCGGAGCTCCAGCCAGGCCGACATCAAGAAGGCCTACAAGCGGCTCGCCCGGGAATGGTACGTGCCTCCCCCCCGCCCCGGCCTTTCCCCGGGCTTTGATCCGTTACCCACCCCCCAGCGGCGGGGCAGGACGGACACAGGGCCCCACGGACACGGGGCCCCACACGCCGTGTCGTTTCGCACCCTCGGTTGATGGAGCTAGGCCGCTGTGCATTACCCGTGCCCGACAAGGCTCAGCAGGAGGTCAGAGAGCACCGGGTCCTCCCAGCAGGCCAAGAGTCAGCCCAAACCAAGCAGACATCTTCCCGTGAGCAACCCATGCTGTAAAACCCTCCACGAGTCTCGCTTCAGGGCAGAAAAAGTTCTCCCTGACTCAGCTGGGAACCTTTCCTATCCCAGGTTGATATGTGAATGGCCAAGCGCGGCTCAACCCCCCGTACCGAAGGGAAGCGCTTTGGATCCCCGAACGTCGCGCCCCTCGCTTCGGTGGGGTGCGCTGAGGAGCAGGCTCGAGGCGTCACCTGGGAAAACGGCCCCACACAGAGCTTTTAGAGCCTGCATGGTTGTGCCAGGGTCATCCCCAGGGCCGTCAGGGGAGGCGTATTATGGGAAGAACCCAGTAGATATGTGGGGCAGCAGCCGAGGGATCTCAGGTTCACGCCGTTGCTGACAGATAGGGTGGAGGGACAGGCCCAGGGCTGCGTTTTGGGATGGGGTTTGGGTCGGGAAAGCACGTGCTGCGTATAAAACTGGCTCTCGGCCTTGGGGGATGCTGCTGCACGCCCTAACTGTCCGCATCCCGCTCGCCTCTGACTGGAGGCTGACGGCTCGCCCTGTGCCCCCCTCCCCGAGGAGCTGCTGACCCCCTTTTCCTTCACTTCTGCCTCGCAGGCACCCTGACAAAAACAAGGACCCAGGAGCAGAAGACAAATTCATCCAGATTAGCAAGGCCTATGAGGTAACACGCTCTTCTTGTCGCTAGAAATTAAGTGACCTTATTTTTGCACGCACGGCTTTGTGCTCTTCTGCATACGTCTGCACGGGAAAGGCGCTCGACCCGGAGGAGGTGGATGCCACTGGCTGGAGAAGTGTCCCTTGCTTTCTCAACAGAGAGCCGCTGGACCACACCGCCGTGGCCTCCGTTGCAAATATTTTGCTCCGGGTCTGCCCGGCTCTTGCTCAAAAGCCTCAGACGAGGGAGGAGCGGGTGTTCGCCGAGCCCTGGGCGGCTGTCTTGTCCGCGTCACACGTACATATAAGCATTTTTGAGGGTGATGTAAGCAGCGTTAATCACCGCAGGGCTTTAATTGCCTCAAATCATCCCTTGCAGAAGTAGTTATTTGCACATCGCTCCTGCGTGGCGCTTGAAATTGGCTGCCCCGGTTTGCAGCAGCTGACCTGATCCTTCTGCGGCCAGTGAGCCGAGCCTGTGGAAATGAAGTGAATCATCACCTCCCAGCTGAAAAATGCAGTTTCTCTGTGGGGTTTCTGGCTGCTCAGTAAAACCTCTGGTGCTTCCCGATGCGCTGAGAAAACCCTCAGTGTTCAAGAAGATGCCAGCAGAAGCTGCTCCTGAAAAGGCCGTTTGGGCTCAAGGAGCCATCGGCACCAGAAATGGGTGCAGCAGTCTTGATTTACAGGCTCCTTTTGTTCAGGCTTTGGCTTTTTTTGACCCATATTTAGCACAGCGAGCCTGGAGGCGATGCGGTAGTTCCCTTTCCCAGAACATTGATCCCTCTGGTGCGCTGCAAAGGCCCCACATTCCCTCGTAGCCCGTCCTTGTGCAGCTGCAGTTATTTACTGAGGGATTAGACCCCATCCCAGGCAGTGCCCAAGGCCAGGCTGGATGGGGCTTTGGGCATCCTGGGCTGGAGGGGGGTGTCCCTGCCCATGGCAGGGGGTGGGACTGGGTGGGCTTTGAGGTCCCTTCCCACCCAAACCATTCTACGATGATTGTCACGGATTCAGGCAACCGTTCTTCTGTCATCCGCTTCCCAGATTCTCTCCAACGAGGAAAAGAGGGCAAACTTTGATCGCTACGGAGATGCCGGGGAAAGCCAGGGCTACTCTCAGCACCAGCATCGCCAGTTCCACCACTTCCACGAAGGCTTCTATTTCGACGAGTCCTTCTTCCATTTCCCCTTTAATTCGGAGAGGCGCGACACCTCCGACGAGAAGTATTTGCTCCATTTTTCCCACTACATCAATGAAATCGTACCAGACAGCTTCAAGAAACCTTACCTCATTAAAATAACCTCGGACTGGTGTTTCAGCTGCATCCACATCGAGCCCGTGTGGAAGGAAGTCGCTCAGGAATTGGAGGCGCTGGGTAAGGACAAGGCCGGTCGGGCTGGGCACGCGTCCCTCGCTCAGCGAGGCTGCGGCCATCGCCGCCAGCTTTGGGGGGCTGAGTTTAGTCTGTAGTTTTCCTCAGGGATTTATCCTGATGCTTTCCCACGTGGTATTAACGTCATAAGCGATGAGGCCACATATTAGAAACGAGGAGGGGAAGGGGAAAAAAACCTAGTCCCGTAGCTCGAAGGGGCAAAATGCCTTTTCTCCTGTCTGCGTGACCGGTGGTTTTAATGTAGCACGTGAAATACCAGCGGAGAGAAGAAAGGAGGACAGCGCGTGCGCTCTCTCTCCCCCCCTAGATAAAGCTAGGAGCTTTAAATACAATCTTTGAGGACTGTGGGAGGAGGAAGGGCCAGAGCTAGGAGGGACTGTCCCTGGATTGACTCCGGAGCAGCGCGCCGGGCAAGGGAACGGGTCTTTAAGCTTGGTTTCCTCGGTTTGGGTCGTCAGCAATCTCTCACACGAACCCGCTTCCCTTTTTTTCAGGAGTGGGAATCGGAGTCGTTCACGCCGGGTACGAGAGGCGCCTCGCCCATCACCTAGGTGCGCACAGCACGCCGTCCCTGCTGGGGCTCATCGGCGGGAAAATCACCTTCTTCCACAACGCCGTCGTTCGGGAAAACCTGCGGCAATTCGTGGAGAACCTTCTGCCAGGGAATCTCGTAGAAAAGGTACTCACCAGTAAGAGCGTCACGTGCCGCTTCTCGCGTCTGTCCGGATGTTCATCTCTCCTTAGCTGTTTCGGTGGCTGATCCGCTTCATTCAGCCTCTGAGCCGATCTGTGTCAGCAATGTGAGAAAAATCCGCCGGCGGCAGGGGAAGCGAGGCGTTCTGAGAGCTGTAATGACAGCTGCAAACCCCGGAGCCCACAGAAGCGATCGCGCAACGCGGCTCCGTAACGCTTCTCCGCATGAAAGGGCCGATCCCGCTACTACGCGGTTATGCCAGCAACTTTGTGGGCCGGCTGCTCTCCCCATCGTAATACCCCGTGGGTGCCAGAGCTGTAGGAAAGCTCCCCCTGGGTTAGGAGCCTGTGCTCCTGCCCTGCCTGCCGGCTGGATTTCACTTCCCTTCTCCTTTCTCGGGGCTTCATCCAGCAAATTAAGGACCGCTTGCTCACTCGCAGGCGCTGTCCGCTGATGCTCACCCATGCCAAGACCCGCTGTTTCTTTCATCCAGATTTTATCCAGCCCTTTGGAACTGCAGCTGGCAGCGCGAGCCCTTTTGAAGTATATGTCAAACCTCCCACTAGATAGAAAACAAACGCCCGCATTTCGGCCTTGCTCAGAGTCCTAAAGCACCCGGCCCCCCTTTCAGCCAGCTCCCATGGCCCCCCACTCTGCCTGGAGCCTCGCTCACCTCACCTCCTTTTCCCTGGGGGTCTTCAGCGAGGGCCGCCCTTCCCAACAGACTCTTGTCTTGCTGTCCTCCAGGTATTGGGAGTTCTGGCCCCAAAAGCGGGGTCTGCCGTGCCTTTCCACAGCCTAAATTGGCTGTTTTGCCTCCCGCAGCCAGGCGTTCCTCACAACTGGAGCCGGCAGTCTGCTCCTCTCCCCGTGGGTCCCTAAACAAGCTGCGATGTCCTTTTAGCTCCTTCCTCTAGGATAAAGAGGTCCCGCAGCTGAAACAGAGCAGGTTTGCCGGAGCTCACAGGTGCCTGCTAACCCTTGCCTTCCCTCTGTAGCACGTGGCCCCAGTGAACAGTTAGCAGAGGGACGGTGGCGTCAGCTTTGACCCGGGAGAGCATCAGCGGAGGGTGTGAGAGCTAAGGGGTCGAGACTGATGGTTTTGATTGATTTCCCCTATCAAAAGGGCGCAGCTCAGGCGTACCTGTTGGAAAGCCAAACCCCCAGTCTGCTTTCTGTAACAGCCAGACGGCTTTTCCAGACTCGGTTCTCCTTCAGACACCTCGTCGTAGAGCACTGTGCGTGCCTAATGGCTCAGAGGTTAAACTAATGCGCTGGTTTTATCTCAAGATTACAGATAAAAACTACATCCGCTTTCTCTCCAACTGGAAGAAAGAAAACAAGCCCCACGTCCTTCTATTTGATCATATGCCAGTGGTGCCGTTATTATACAAGGTAATGTGATTCCTATCGCTGCCTTGCTAATAAATCCAGCCGGTCCAAACGAAAACGTGATACTGCCACGAGGAGAGGTGGGCCGATGCCCCTAAATACTACGGACCGCTCCTAGGAGAGCAGTTGATTTGCTGTGGTTGAAAACAGCCAGATGACCATTTAGGAGATGGTGTCTCTGTCCCACCACAGCCGTGCCCTTAGCGCCTGTGAAGGTGCGGGGGTGCGGTTTCAGGCGTGGCGGCAACACAGGCACGTACTGACCTTTACTGGTACCGTGAGGTTTTTGAGGCACATCTCCTCTGGGTTACTGGAAAGCCCATTTCCTAAGAAACCCCCGCTACCGTGCACAGCGCCCGCTTGTGAAATAAAGCTGCGGATCCACAGAGGCTCTCCGCGCGATGACTAAGAGAAGGCAAACTGCAGTTCAGCGAGGGAGGGGAAGGGCTTTTGCTTTTACAATCACCGCAGGCCCTCGGGGGAGAAAAACCTTGCTTGCTCTCTAACGTGAGAACGTGCCGGTGCTTTTTTCCCATCCAGCTGACTGCCTTCGCATACCGTGACTACTTGTCCTTTGGCTACGTGTACGTCGGACTTGGAGGCGCTGAAGAGTTGTCCAGTCAGTACAACATCAACGTCTACACTCCCACCATGATGGTCTTCAAGGAGCACATCGACAGGCCCGCTGATGTTGTGCAGGTATCGCTCGGTCCTCTCTGAGAGCTTGTACAAAACAGATGCTGAGGTGTTCTGCCCGAGCTTGGGGTCGGAGGTTGGTCGGTGGCGTGCTGCAGAGTAGCGAGTGTTCATTCTCAGCAGAAGCTTGGGCTTCAGCGGAGGTAGAGCGCGACCGTTAGGAGGGAGGAACCTTGGCAGGCTTCAGCTACGGCGACTGACCTTTTGCAGAGGGTGGCTGCAGGCGGCTTTTCCATTTCGGGGCCTCAAAACGTCTCAGGCTATTTCAGCGAGGACCGTGATGGCCAGCAGCCTTCCGCAGGCTTCAGAGCAGAACATTGCAACGGCTTTACTCTCCTCATCCTGCTCGGTGCTGACTTCTGCTTTCTTTGTCCTCGCCAGGCACGAGATATGAAGAAGCAGCTCATCGACGATTTCCTTTCCCAGAACAAGTTCCTCATGGTGGCCAGACTCACCAACCAGAGGCTGTTCCAGGAGCTGTGTCCAGTGAAGAGGTCTCACCGTCAGCGAAAGTAAGGCTCCGCAGGTGACACTTCCCCCAGCTTTGTTCCCCAAGGCTCTGGGGGGGGCTGCTCCTAAAGCCACCTGGTGCTTGATTCTGAGGGAGGAGGGGAACGACGGCATTGGATCGTGCGGGGTATCTGCGCTGTTTGGCAGGCGTCCGGCTCTTCAGGATCGTTCCAGCTGGTGGAAAGGGGACAGTCATTTCCTCTCGCGTCCAGAACAGCTCCTAATCCTCCATCTCGTTGTGTTGCCTAGGCACTGCGTGGTCTTACTTACTGGAGAAGGGGAAAAGTTTGCCGAGGCTTACGAGACATTTCTGACGTTTGCCGTGGCCAACACAAAAGACACGCTGAAGTTTGTGCACATCTACAACGATCGGCAGCCGGAGTTTGCGGACGCCGTGCTGACAGATGAGGAGAAGTATCGGGGAAAATCAGCTGTGAGGGTTTTCTGGTTTTTCTTCCCCNGTAGGATGCCATACCTTGATCTGACACTAACTCTGGGCAGTGATTTGCAGCGGGACATCTGCCTGGTAAAGGGTACCTTGCTCTCTGACATCCGCGCTGTTATTGGCTCGTCCAGGTGGTCATTTTGGAGAGGCACAACAACGCAGGGAAGATCTCCTATAAAACCCTGGAGGACGCCTGGCAAGGCAGCAAGGAGGACAACTTCGTCCTCCTGGATCTTCTGGACCAGCTGAGGACAGACCCCGGCCTTCTCTCTTCAGAGACTGTCCTGGCAGACTTGAATGACGAACTCGCTCCCGTAAGTGCACGGCCTTTCGGGCTGCCTGACCGCCGCGTTAGCTTTTTGCCCGGTCCCGTTACGGTCATTCACGGGCATTATTTCTATTTAAAAACACCAAGGCGAGACTTTTACCCGTTTTCTCGCTCATGGAAGGAAGCTTGCGGCGTGCTCCAGAGCTGATCAGCCCAGGGATCTGTTTAACGGGTGGGAGTCCTGTCGGGGCTCTGGAGAGCAGCTTTGTCATTTTCTTTCTTCTTTGCTCTTTCTAAACAGATGTTCCTTATCCGATGGCTCTACTCCACGCTGGAGTATATCTCGGACTGCTGGGACAGTTTGTTTCACAGTAACTGGTACGGACTGGGTGTTAACGAGGCTTGATGGGGTGCAGGAGTGCTGCCGTCTTGTTCAGACGCACAGTAGAACCAGGTTCTTAGTGAGAATGTATCTAAAGGCGTAGGGGGCTGTATTCCCTCAAGAGTTAGGCAAAGAGCGGTGACGCCACGGTGACCTTAGCTTCTGCCTCCGGTACTTTGGCCATGAGGCCGAGCGCGGCCATTGCGCTCCTGAAAACACAGATCGATTGTTGTTTTTCGAGGCTGCCCTGCAGCCTTATTTTAAAGTGGATCCAGTTTTGTTCCTCCTCCTCTGGGGAGGACCAAATCTTAATTGTCTTTAAGGCCCCAGGAAACGAGACACGTTTCTGGGGGAACCACGTGGCGTTACTTGAGGTAGACGCGAACTGGAATTGAAGCAGAAACCGTGCAACTCGCGGGCCTGACCGCTCTTCGTAAATCTTCCCCCCAGGCGAGAAATGATGCCGCTGCTGTCCTTGCTCTTCTCTGCGCTCTTCATTCTCTTTGGCACCGTTATCGTGCAGGCTTTCAGGTGAGCGCCCGCCAAAACATCCTGGGCCATCTTGCAGTCCAGCCGATAGCACCTCAGTCCGAGCTGGTGCCTTGAACACACAGGAGATAATCTTCCTTTGCAGCGATTCCAGCGACGCGAGGGACTCTCCTCCCTCTGGGAAAGAGGAAACCGCCGCAAAGACTGAGAAGAACGACACGAGCTTCAGCAAAGAGAGTAACAGGTTCCCTCTCTGATTTCTCCGGAAATGTTTTTCGCTCAAGCGTTGCGTGGGGGGCGTCTGCGCAGTCGTCGCGCTGGGCAGTGCAGGCGCAGCAGCGGTGGTTAGCCAGGACCCAGGCCAGCAGGACACAAACTGCATTATTATTAAGTGATTCCCACTGAATTTGCCCCGGACAACATCCTCAGGGGAAAGGCAATGGCCTGACTGACTCGGTGAGGAAGATGTGAGCCTGGCCGTTGCACCGATCAGACTGGCTTTAGCTACGGGGCACGGGGACGGATCAGCGTAAGGGGGTGGGGAACGAGCTCATGGTTTCTCTCCGTCCTCGGTCGCTCCCGGCCCTTCATTCCCCTTTCACTCAGTCACCATTTCGTTGCAGCAGGATTCCCAAAAAGGGCTTCGTCGAGGTGACCGAGCTGACGGACATCAACTATAACAGCAACTTGGTACGCCTGAGGCCGGGACACATGAATGTCGTCTTGATCCTGTCCAACTCGACCAAAACTGCCCTCCTCCAGAAGTTTGCCCTGGAAGTCTACACATTCACGGGGTAGGCTGGGCCCCTCTCCCGGGCTTCTGTTACTGTTTTAACATCACCGCTCCGATAAGAAGTTTGGAGCGGTGTCAGCTCGATTGCCAGGAGGGAATGCAAAGCGGCCTCTGCGCTCAACGAGCTGCCAAAAAACGAGCGGCCTTTCCCGGCCCGGCCCGGCGAAGGCGGCCAGACAGCTCTGGTGCTGCTGCTGCTTCGGCTGTGCCCGTGTTTCCGCTAACAGAGAGCACCGCAGTGCCATGCGCTAGGTCGTTGTCACCTGTGCCGGCCCAGGTTAAAAAAGGAGCCGTGGCGCCACAGCTCCGTGCCTGCCCTTGTTTACAAACGCTTATCTGTCCGGTAGGAATCCGGCCTGAGGCGGGAGACGTGCTAATCCCGATTCTCCTCTGCTTGTCCCGCAGGAGCAGCTCTCTTCATTTCTCCTTCCTCAGCCTGGACAAGCACCGAGAATGGCTGGAGTACCTGTTAGAGTTCGCGCAGGATGCGGCCCCCATCCCGAACCAGTACGACAAGCATTTCCTCGAGCGCGACTACACGGGCTACGTCCTGGCTCTGAACGGCCACAAGAAATACTTCTGCCTCTTTAAGCCTCACCGATCGGGTGACGAGGGGGGAACCCTGGGATCGGGTGAGGACTATGATTCCTCGCTACACACAGAAGCCAGAGGGAAATCCTCCTGCAGCCCGGGATCTAGATCCATTAAAAACAAATTACACAAATTGTCCTTTTGGATGGAACGCCTCCTAGAGGGCTCTTTACAGAGGTTCTACATCCCCTCGTGGCCTGCGCTAGACTGAGGGTTTTTAAAGGGATTCTAACGGACAAACTTTTTATGAAGATGACAAGGGACAGCTCTTTCCACAAGCGTGACGAATGGACCTTAGGTTTTAGACAAACTCCCTAGGGCCGGCGACTAGAAAATACCTCCCCACGTCTGGAGCCCAGGGGCGCAGCCAAGCGCGCCGAAATTCCCTCCGCCGACTCCTTCGTGCGTTTGGATGCCGTGCTACTGAAGAGCCAAGTCCATTTTTCCCTTCTTGTCCTGCCGCATCCGCTTCCTGAGTCGCACCCCCCCCACCCCCATTCCTTCTCTCTCCTTTTACCCTGGTTTGAAGAAAAACCCTGTGACTTCTCTGGTGTGGTGACTCAGTCCGGACCGAACGCGGCCGGTGACGCAGATCAGGTCGTGGTTCTCTCTCCCCTTCCCCGTATGCTTAGCCCGCGGTGCATGGTGTAACCCTGGCAAGACCCTGCGGACCCTCCCAGGCCCTGCCCTTCCAAAAGGCCTCCTCCCACCAGACGGTGGTACTTATCGGCTTTCCCCGGGGTAAGTGATCTAGAGTACGGGAGGGAGCACCTCCCTCGTAGCAAACCTGTAGCTGGGACTCACTGGTGCGGGCTAGTAGGCGATCTGCATGTTTCATGCTCCCCCTGTCATAGTTCCACGTGCAGCTTCCCCGGCTAAACCATCACCAGGGAGGGAAGGGGGTTTTTGCACGGCCGTAAACACTATCGAGGTGTTGAGCCATTTAAATGTCACATGGATTATTTTTTTTCAGATGCCTTTCTGCTTCTGTCGATTTTAGATGATGTGTCTTAGAGCCATAACTTTAACCGTGTCCTCAGATTGTAGGCGTGAGCTGCTACGAGCCAGTAGATGTGTAAAAGAAACTCTACCTAGCTGCTAGGGAGTCGCTCCGGGCTCCTGTCAACCACCCTTACGTCTGTAGTACAAACCAACCTTTCTTTGTATCAAGGAACCCAATTCTTCAACGACTGTATTCTTGAAACGTCGCCCCAGAAGTGCTGTTATCATCAGACCGTCGCTTACGTGTGAGACTCCCGTTGGTGCAGGGGTGGGTGTAAGATGCTTGGTTTCAGCCGCTCGCCTGTTCCTTCTTGCCACAAACCTTCGTTCTTCCACGTGCAGGCTGCTGCCCCGGGGTTTTGGGTTGTTTGCATCGGGGTTTGGGGGGTTTCTGTCGTTTTGAGCTCGCCGGTGTGTGTGAAGCTAGAACGGTCGTAAAGTGCAGGGTCCGGGTTACGCTCTGCTCTAGCCGCTTTCAGTGCCGCGGGGGGAGCGGGTGGCCCTTTGCAAGGCGGAGGGAAGGCGAGCAGCCAGAAAGCAAAGTGCCAGGGCTTCTCTTCGTGGCCAGGACTGAAATCCTCTGGGGCTTCGTCTTCCTTTTCACTGCTCCGGGGCAGGCACCGGCAACCTGGGCCGGCACTTGCCGTGCTTCCACCAGCCGCTCTGCACCGGCCCCCAAGCCCCCGCCGTACCGAGTCGCTGCTCCAGCGCTGCCAAAGCACGGGGCGGCCTTTGCCGTAGGGCTCTGAACCTGACGGTGGAGCGCTTGGTCAAGCACGTGGTGCTAATTCAAAGCTTGCTCGGCCCTTAACCGCCTTAGTTACCATCCGAACGGAGCAGCCAGTTAGCAGGAATGCCTACGCCAATTTCGGAGCTAGCTGCCGATCCCAGATGAAATCCAGGAACGCTCAAGTCATTTCACTGCCTACGTGACCTAGTTGCTCACAAACCCTTGGCTTGCTGCATTCCTCCTCTCCCCGGGAGTAGCCTGGCGTGCTCCGACCACCACAGGCATCTCAGACACCCCGTGTAACGTACTTCCAAATAAAGGCTACGCTGCTACCAACTGACCTTACGTGAGGTTACTTAATTTTAGCTCAGCAGGCTCCGAGCTTGTGCTGCTGCACGAATGAGATGCTAAAGTAGAGGGAAGGAAGGATGGAAAGACGGAAAGCAAAGTCTTCTCCCTGCCAAAGAGCTCCGAGGTGCACGCATACCGCTGAAACAGTGCAGGAACGCTGGCCTGAGGCTGCCAGGCTTCATTTTCACTTGGCTGGAGCAATCACCGTAGCGCTCTCGTGGTTTTCCCGCAGCTTGCCGTGCAGGATGTGGCTAGAATAAGGTTGCAGCCCGGTGGAGGGCTCCGCATAACTTCTTAAACGTTTGCAAGAACAAAAAAAAGAATACTCTCCGGTTGCTCTCTCTCCAGCAAGTCAGAAACCAGGAGAAAACCCTTGACATGTGAAAAAAAAGTGCCTAGTTGTGCTGCAGCAAGTGAATTCAGCCCTGCCCCGAGTAAGAAGATGAGACCTGGTGGCCTTCAAAATACAGTTCACGTGCTGCGCGCCTGCTGGAATCCTTTTTATTTTCTTTTTAGCACGGCTAACCTCCCCTTTTAGTTCTGTTCAAGGCACGCTCGAGCCTGCCCTTGCCAGCGGCGGTGGGACGGGAGCGCGGCGCCTGTTGAGCCGTACCTCTGCCCTTCGCCGCTTTTAACCAGGTCAGGCTAACTCTGCTCGTGTCGCTGGTTTAGGGGGAAACTTCTTCTGTGGGCTGAAGCGAAGGCCAAACTGCTCCAAACCCCTTGTTTAGTTAGTTTCAGTGTCTGTCGCGGAGCCGAGATCCGTCCGCCCTCTCCCAGCAGTCGCGAGCCGTCGCCCCCCCCCCCCCCCCCCTCTCCCACACACACCCCTAACC
>VWZZ01003031.1:149276-163874 GCA_013399095.1 Psophia crepitans
TCCTAACCCGTACCGTAACGTATCACCAGCGAAACGCACTCGCCATTTAGTTCTGCGCGTGGTGGTTCGTAACCCAAAGATTGAGGAAGTTCAGGCCAAGCGAAAGCCGAGCAATCGCACGCTGCTCAGAAGCTGGAGCAAAGGGATACAGCCCCCCCCCCCCCCTGCAGGGTGTAGCAGAACTCCTCTGCTGGTCACCGACAGCCCGCCAGGAACCAGCACACTGACACAGCCTGAGAAGCAGGACTGAAAACTAGGTACATATTTTGCACTTTTGATACTGGGGGGTGGGAATTAACTTATTTGGCAAACTTGTCTTTTTTATTTTGGGGTTTTTTTGTTCGTGTTCGTTGTTTTGGTTTGTTTTTTTTTTTTTGTATTTGTGAACAGGCACTGATGTCATTTTGTTTTAAGACAATGACAGATTCGCAACCAAAATAAACTATTTTAACGTGTGACGAGGTGGCTCCGTGTTTCCGTGTACAAACTAACCTCGCCTCAGCTCAGAAATTCCAGGAGCGATTCAGCCGCTCCTGCCACAGCAGATGCCTGGTTATCCCCAGCAGGAAATTCGGTCAGATACCCCGCTGTGCTCGGAACGAGCCCCAGGCCACCTTCGGCTGCCCTTCCTCTGCATTCACTGTCCTGCTGCTGCCTCTTAACGGGAGAAACCTTTTGCCAGTGAGTTTTGCCCTGAGCCCGGTGAGTAACTCCAGCTGCGAAATGCCATCAGCCTCATCTCTTCCTTTCCCCAGCAAACTCAAAAGCTACAGACCCCGGTTAAATGGGCCTTTCAAACCCATCTGCTACCTATAGTTTATCAGCTTAAAAATTACCTTTCCTAGTAGAAAATGACATTTATTCCTTACGGCAAAGCCCGCGTTCCCTGCAGCCAGCGAAAGGGAATGGGATGCAGAAAGCCCCGCCTGAGGTGGGAGCTGCCCTCATTTTGCCTTCACTCCGGGGAGAACGCACAGCATCTCGAACAGCAGGTTTGCCCCCAGGAGGGCTGTGTTACCTGAGAAAAGACAAAAAAAAGGGGGGGAAAAAAACCCCCAAGCCATGAATGCCCAACAACCGCTTCCACCCACGGCGGTCGGCCGCCTCTGCCAGGTGCAGAACTTGCTCTCAACCATCTTTAGACTCACCAGAGACATCGTACATCGGTGCAACTTCTACGAGGTCACATCCCACTATGTTAAGGCCTTTGCAGCCACGGATAATCTCCAAAGCCTAGGAGAAAAAAAGCAGATCTGGGATCAAGAACCCCAGCTGACCCAGCAGACTGGTCCTGGCTCCGCTCTCCCCACGTGCAGCTAAGGAAACCCAACCTATACAGACCAAATCGCACCGCCTCCGCGTGTCCTTTCCTCATCCCCACTGCGAAATGCTCCCTGGTCTCCCTAACCCTTCGCTTTGCTGCGCTGATGGCAGGACCTCTTTTAACGGGCTCAAAAACCTTCCCACCGGCAAACGAAGCCACGTTCCCCCTTACCTGCGCAGGCGTGAGCCCGGCTATCTCCGGTGTCCCGGTGCCTGGGGCGTACGCGGGGTCTAGTCCATCGATATCGAAACTGATGTACACTGGCTTGTCCCCCATCTGCGTCCTCACCTCCTCCATCAGTGGCACCAGGGACTTCCTCCAGCACTCTTCAGCCGGGACCACCCGGAACCCCTGCCGGGATAAACCCTCGCACCGGGGCCAAGGCACAGGGGCGTACCTTGAAGCACCCCCCACTCACTCCCGCTTTCTTATTCTCCGCTCAGCCAACAGCTCGGTGCGCCAGGAGCACTTGTCCTGCGAGCCAAGCCACCGGCGTGGCACGAGACGCAGAAGAGACGTTTCTTTCCCTGCTGATGTTAATGACGTGGCAGGGAGAGAAAGCGGTGCTCGGTGGGCTGCGCTTACCTGGTCCCGGCAGTACTGGTAAGGATCAGGGTCATAGGAGGAGCCTCGGATGCCGATCTGGACCACACGGCCGCGGTCCAGCAGCCCCTCCTCCACGCAGCGCCGGAACGGGGTCCCGTGGTAGATCTTCTCCCCCAGGGCTGTGTCTCCGGTGTCGGTGTGAGCATCCACGTGCACCAGCCCCACGGGACCGTGCCTAGTCGGGACAGGGTGGCCGCGTTAGCCCCCATCCCCTGTGCGGTGGTGGCCCTGCCTACACCACGGAGAGCAAACCAGGAGCCTTCCCAAGGCTCCCTCCTAGGTCTTTATTCTACATCTCCAGGTTAGAAACTTACTTTTCTGCCACAGCCTGCAGGATGGGGTACGTTATGGTGTGATCTCCACCTGCAACAGGACAGGGAAGAGCACGTAACACACTGCTCCGCGCTCGTTACGCTGGCTCCCAGTTGATTATTTCCCCCCTTGCATTTATCCTGCACTTGTTCATACAACCAGGGCTTCATTCCCCTGCAGGGGATGGATTCACCGCCCACCTTCTGCCGTGTTCAGACTGGGTGAGGGCAGGAGGAGAGGGAGTTTGGGTGAGCAGGGACATGGTGGCACGGCAGGGAAACACGGGGTCCTTACCCAAGGTGAGGGGCACGCAGCCGGAGGCCACGATCTTCTGGTAGGTCTCTCGGATGAGGCGGCAGCTGTCGGGCAGGTTGTAGAGGTTCACGTTCACGTCCCCGATGTCAGCC
This sequence comes from Psophia crepitans, assembly GCA_013399095.1. Taxonomy (NCBI): domain Eukaryota; kingdom Metazoa; phylum Chordata; class Aves; order Gruiformes; family Psophiidae; genus Psophia; species Psophia crepitans. Next base: position 151,926 of record VWZZ01003031.1, read on the forward strand.
ACCTGCAGGGAGTCGAAAGGCGCTGCCCCGGTGCTGCTGTTGTACCTCCTCACCATCACCGACTCGGCCCGGATCTGGCGCGGGCCGAACCTGGGGAGAGAGCAGGGTTGGGAAAAGCTGCTGGGCAGAGCTCCCGACGCCGGCACCGCGCACCCAGCGCTCCTCTCGTGGGAGGAGAGCCGTGCCGGCCGGCCGGACCGAAGCACCGGCTTCCCCCGCACCGCAGCATGCCCTTACCTGGCTCCTGGCCGGTTGGACGTGCCTGTGTCTAGAGGGACACCGACAAAAGCTGCGTCCAGTCCCTCTGCCGACGCCTGAACGGGCAGTTTCAGCATGGAGCAGACCCCCACAGGCCGGGCCACGAACTGGGCACTGGGGGGCACGTTGAACTGTGAGCCCCAGCGGCAAGAGGCCCCGTGCCTTGGGGGTGGGTGCTGGAGGAGCCCCGCGGATGCACCGGGCAAGGAGCCGGCCACAAGAGCCGTGGGCCACAGGCTGCGGCATGGGGTGGCTGCCACAGCGGCTGCAGACAGCTTGTGAGCATGGAGCCCGGCTTCCCGGGGCAGCAGCCGGCTGCAGCCAGCCCAGAGCAGGCGCCTCATCCTGCCCCACAGGCTCCCACCCTCTGCCCCACACGGAGCGGAGTGAGGGACGCCGGGAAGGCTGTCCTGTCTCGGGCAGGGTGCCGCAGCTGGGCAGAGCGCCAGCCGCCTCCACCGTCCCTCCCTCCGCGCTCCCCGGGGTTCAAAGTGCAGCCAGACACCCTGCTGCTTGGGGAAGGGCAGGGATCCAGCTTGGGGCTCACGCTCCCCCTCCCGGCCACCTCCTTTCCCATGGCACAGTCTGCTTCCCGGCAAACACCGGGAACAAACGTGGCGGCGAGGGGCTTCAGCTCGAGCGCATCCAAGAGCCTGCCTAGGGGTTAGGGCGGCAGAGCGAGAGGGATGCGCTGGGAAACGGTCCAGTTCTGCTCCCCTCGGGCATTTGCAGAGAGGAAGGCAGCAGCTGTTGCACTTTTAAACTGCCCTTTACAAAAGCACCCGGAATGCTGAAGAATCATAAAAACATCTCATTCATTAGCGAAAGGCAGGCAGTGAAAGAGAACAAACAAAAAACCCACCTAACCCCAGCAGAACCGTGGACAGAGAAAACGCAAGCGAAGGAGAAGCAGTAACAGGGACTGAAGACCCAGGCATTTCAGGCCATTTTTGAGGACAGAGGAATGAAACAAGGCGATTTCAGGGGGAAGCAGGTTTCGCGCTGTCGCTGAACTAGATGCTGTTTCAGCATCCGAGACCTTGACAGCAGGTTAGTGCTCAGGGCTGTCGGCCACTCAACACCGTGTCATCGCCCCGGCCATGGCAGGGGCAGCCAGCGATTTACTGGACAGGAGGTATGAAAGGGGCACATCCATGAGGTAAGTTCCATTCCTCTTCCGGAAACCCCACGTGGAATAAAAGAGCGTGTTTGGGACTGGAAAGAGCCTCCACAGCGTAAAGCCTGGATCCCGCGAACAGAGACAGACTAGATTTAGGGAACTCACTCAGCGGCAGAGCTTAATCTGCAATTTATTGTGCAACAAGCAGAAGTAACTTTCTCCCTGAGTTCCTCTAAACAATTACAGACGTGAAATCCAATGGTGTTTTCATACACACAACCTGTCCTCCCCAACCAAAGGATATTACTTCATCATTCAACATCAAAACCAGGCAGGTAAACCAGAACAACATCACACTGAACGCTTTCAGCAGGCACCGCTGCTCAGCCCGGTTTCGTTCGCAGTATTATCCCTAACGGGACACGGTTTGACTCGGCCTTGGACCCTGCGGCAGCGGCCGCTGCACAAATACAATGGGCAAAAACTCAATGTAAGCGGCCCTGGGGCTCGTTGTCCTCGCGCTATCTGGCGTGCAACCAGCTACATACCTAACGGCACGTTATCGTAAGGAGCGAGCGGCTCCTGACGCTCACCCTGCCAGGCAGCGCCTCACTAGGTGTCATTTTATAGCAAGATCCATCTGCGGCTGCAGAGGAATATCATCTTAACGCCACTGCCAGTTTCCTAAGAAAAGAAAGACGGCACGTCCCTTGGTCAGCTCGGCTGTCTCGGCGAATTGTTTAAATCCGCGACGCTTCCGTATAAAGTGCAGCCAGACAGTGCCTCCTCCCACACACCCCCTTCTGAAAAGGGACTTGCTTCACTCAACACATGACTTAGAAGTCAGTTAAGAATTCCTGAATGTGAGCAAAACCAACTACATCTCAGGACACTTGCAAGGTCCCCAAACCCTCACCAAGAGCGTAACGAAGCAAGGGCATTTCCTCTAGCAGGGAGAGAAAAGCAGCGTGGACTAACGCTTGCTAGAGATAAACTCAACCTCCTGAACACAGGCCGGCAGTTCTGTTCCCTAAAGCACTAGAGGACTCCAGGCAGACACAAAAAAGCCTTTAGAAATGCTGTTTATCTATCGCACGGCCCTGTCCCACACAGTCCTCTTCACCCAGACCGGCTTCTCCAGGCCAGCAACAGGAGTATTGCTGCCCAGAGATCTTCGTACTCAAGGTTGGCCAGAAAGCACATCTTCATTTTGGTTTCTACCCGGCTTTTATCCACCAGTCCGTCCATGAGCAAAGCAGCCGCGGACTGGCAGAGAAGCCAGGCTATCATCTGGTCGGGCTTCAGGGTCTTGGATGCCAGAACGCTTTCACCCCAGAGGCTCAGGTGAAGCACGTTAGCAGCAACTCTAGCAGACAGTCTCTGCAAAAGGAAGGAGAGGGAAGATTAGCTGATCCTGCTGCAATGCTGTCACACCGGTACGGTGCAGCACCGGCACCACTGAGTCCCCCAGGCCTCCTCCAAGGCACCACACGGTCCCTGTGAATGCGAGAAAAAAGCTCTTTGGGACTGTTAGCATCAGGCAGCTGCAGGTAACCCCCAACTCAAGGCCCAGTCCCCGCATCTGCTGAAATCCCTGAAACTGTTCTGTAATCCACGTGAGAGGCCGCACTGCACCTCAGCACAGACCTTTGATCGTTATCTAGACTGCAACGCTATCTTGATTACACTCCTGCACCCCTAGCCTTCCAGGGCAAAATCCTCTACAAACACTCCCAAAGACCGGTTAGATGACTTCGTCAAGACGACACTTTCTCACCTTGTTGGGATCCCTCTGAAGTAACCTTTTTATCACTTGTTTCACCTCAAGCGGCACGGGATCGGGCAGGCTTGGCAGCTGGTCTTCACGGTAACTTCTGCTTTCCAGAGTCGAGTCCCCGTGGCCGTAGAAAGGATTAGCCAGGCCAAGGATTTCGTAGGCGATCGCTCCGACAGCCCAAACATCGGCTTTACTGTAGTTGATCACCGTGCCCGGACCAGGTGACGCCGTGATCACCTGCCACGGAGATGGGGATGTTCAAAGAAACAGCTCTAGTGCGGGCTCTGTGCTAAAACTAATTTTCAGGGGTCAAGACAGTATTTCTGCTGTAATAAAGAGAGAGACTGAGACCAAAGCTAGGTTTCATCTAAACCTCTGGTGTAAATATTCCCTCTAAGCCTTCAGCACTGCTCACCAGGATACCAGGAGGAGTTTGGCTGTTGTGCCTAGGCTTCGGTCATTTCCCCCACCCAGCATCCAGAGTCTCGAGAGCTATTTCACTCTGGGATTTTGGATAGGCAGGAGACATGCGGATGACCGACCGAGACCGCACCAACACTTAAGCAATGCAAGGCAAGGTGCTCCAGGTCAAGCGGATGGTCAAGGATGTCTTGGTTTTTATTACAGTTATCATCACAGAAATAAGAAGGAGCTGCAAAGAATTTCACAACCACCTTAAACTTCATCCAAAAAACTACTGTCGCTACACGAGGACTGCTGCAGAAACATCTTTAATAGCTACAGAGTAAGGGGCCTGAGGAAAGACCGAAGAGCCAACTTTTTGTGGGAAAGGTCAGTTCTGCCTCAAAACACCGACTGATTATGTTTCACCTTTTAGCGCTCAAGGTCTCTGTTCGACAGCTGCTCAGCACAGGTCCGAAGAGGACTTATTTTATTAGCATAGAGATGTTTAGCAAGCACAACACAAGTTAGGACGTGGACCTCCTACGCCGCTTTGCAGGACACGGCTCTCCGTGACGGGGTGTAGGGTGAGATTAGTTACGCAGTAACCAGCTACGGGTACTGTCTGGCGTGACCGAGTTGTGTCAGTAAGCAGGAAGGGGTAGAAAAACCATCGATCTGATCGCAGAGGCTTCCAGCAAGCGTTCCTGCGAACGCACACCAGCAGAGGCCACGTAACCAAGTGTTGGTGTGTGCGCGTGGGGGGAGGTTTGGGGACAAATCAGAGCAAGGGGAAGCGCACGCACGCCCTCCACTGCTCCTAGACCTACTCCCACCCTTTTTCAAGCTCCTATCAAGCTCCTTTCAGGCTGAAATTTTTTAGTCCCGACAGCAGGACAAGCAGACAACGAACAACACAAACCATGACCACAGGGGGATTTACCTCGGGTGCCATCAGACAGCCGTTGCCGCCCCGATCCACGTAAGAGCTGGTGAAAGGCAGTCTCAAGCCGATGTTTTCATCTGCCAAACAGCAACCGAAGTCCGTGATCACCAGCCAAGGGCAGCCAGCTGTAAACGACACGGGGCTAGCAGAGTTAGCGTTCAGTTCGGGACGACCGGGCTGTATCAGACACCACAACACAAGGACACCACAGAGTCTTCAGGAACAATCTCAAAACCCCCAGGAATCAGCACAGCCACACACAGTTTTTCTGCTTCTCCCCTGTATTATTAGGTGAAATACCAAGCTTATTACACGAAAACTTGTTGTTCTGTTTCCTCTTTAGAGGATATTACTGCTCCCCATGGAACGCGTGTCTCACAAAATGTCATGGATACCATAAAAATGAAGAGAAGGGTAGAGACTCATCCCTGACAGAGGAATATATCCGTGTTTTCCCCCTTTGTATCTACAGCAAAAGCTATCGACATATATACGTAGCTATCACAGAAGGCTGGAGAAACTTTGTCTTAGTTAATAGTTCTTGTCCTGATGACAAGTCAAACACTGCAAAGTAAAATCATTATTTCTCCAGACTGATACAGAAAAATCGATGCTTTGGATCATTCCTAACTGCATTCAGCATCGCTCCGGAGCAGCTTTTCCATCAAGAGAAGAAGGATGACATCAGTATTGCTGAAAACCATCCACGACTGCTGTACCGAGACCTTTAATTACACAGATCTGGCTGCCTGCTCTTGTTTCCTGCCCATTCAAATCTCAATCACGCTGAAAAAGAGCTCAGGTAATTAAAATCTCAGTTAGAGAGGCTGACAGGAGAACGAGATGATGAAAATGCTGCTTTTGGCTTTAACGCCATCGGTTCCCTTGCCTTACAACAGATGGCTCATCACCCCAGGGTGCAGCACTACTAACCTGACCGAGCGGTGCGATTTTAAGAACCGCCCCGTGCTATCTGGCTACTGAGAGGTGACAGAGCCAAGAGCCTGAAGCTTCATCAGTGCACTGTTACTGTATGCCCAGCCGCTCCAGCCACCACTCGCCGTGCTTGTGCAACGCATCACCTTAGGAATACTCCACACCTCTCCACCTGACTACAGCGCAACGCTCCCTTCAAGTCTGCTCTCATGCAGGTTTGGGCACCGCAGCACAAAAAGGACATAAAATTACTGGAGAGTGTCCAGAGGAGGGCAACCAAGATGGTGAAGGGTCTAGGGGGAAGGTGTCTGAGGAGAGGCTGAAGGCCCTGGGCTGGTTCAGCCTGGAGAAGAGGAGGCTGAGGGCAGAGCTCATGGGGCCTACAGCTTCCTCCCGAGGGGGAGCCAAGGGGCAGGCGCTGATCTTCTCCCTCTGGGGCCCAGCGACAGAACCCCAGGGAACGGCCTGGAGCTGCCCCAGGGGAGGGTCAGGGTGGAGATCAGGAGAAGGTTCTTCCCCCAGAGGGTGGTGGGGCCCTGGTACAGGCTCCCCAGGGCAGTGGTCACCGCCCCGAGCTGGGCTGAGTTCAAGCAGCGTCTGGCCAACGCTCTCAGCCATCTGCTGTGATGGGGCTGGGCCTGTGTGGGGCCAGGAGTTGGGCTCCATGATCTTTATGGGTCCCTTCCAACTCGGGAGATTCCACGATTCTATGATTCTAACGAACCTGAGGTGCAGACAGGATAAATGACTTCCCCAGCGCTGCAGTGACAGCAAGCGGTAAGCTAAAAACTAAACCTGAGATTCTTCAAAGGATTTGATGCTTGGTTTTGCCCCAAACACATGCCTGGGTAGGACTTCCCCAAATACCGACTGCATCATTTCTGTGCACGACTTCATTGGCATTTACACTCAGCAATCTACATACCAGAATCAAATTCAACCAGGATGTTGTCAGACTTCAGGTCTCTGTGTGCTATTCCATGTCGAACAAGATGGTCCACGCCTTCCAAGAGCTGCAAAATCATCATCGTGGCGAGATAAACATCCGGATCGTTCTCCCTCAGATACTGGCGCAGGGTGCATGGGTAACTAGTCAGAACAAGGAAAACCTCTGTATTAGCATCCTGGAAGTTCATCGCTTGCGCTTCAACCACAGTGCCGTCTGCCTGGGGACACCGCACGCTTCTACGTGCCAAATTCCTGCTGCCCTCTGCAGCGCCTTCCCACCTCCCAGCCTCAACCTGACACTGCTCCCCTGCCTGCTCCTCTCAAATCCTGTGTTTTGCCACAGCACCCACCTCTGAATTTTCAGTGCTGTCATTCGAGTTTGACAACCGTGAATAAAATAAGGCCCTTAAACAGCATGGCGAGGGGCTCCAGGCACACAGAGGTCAATCCTTACAGGTTTTTATGTGCTGGTGTTTTATTTTGCAGGAAAAAGGAGGCGGATTAGTAACGCAAATCGTACGAGCAAAACGAGGAGGCGTGCTAATCAGGAGAAAGAACATGTCCTTGAAATACAGAGAGGACCGAGCGCTTCTCCAGACACAGGCAGAACAAAAGACAGGGAAACAGAAGGTGCTCTTATGTCAGTGCCACAGCAATACCCACGCCAAACCAAAGCACAACCGAGAAAGCCAGAGATGCCAAGCACTACTGGATCTCATTACCAATTCTACTCCGTCTCTAGCGGCGTGTTCAGACTAGGGGTGTGAAGCTCAGACTTAGAAGGGCAGACAAATGGGGACAAGCTCCACATTTCTTACTGTAATGCAGGGTGATTGTTAAATAAAGAACGGCTTGTCTTCACGGTTGAACACGAGTTAAAATCTCAAGGACTTGGAACGGGTCTTAGGAGGCGTTTCCAGGAGCGTACGCTGCTTTTTGGCAGCAGCCCAGGCCAAACCTCTGCAAGGACCCATGCAGCAGCAGAATGCACGGCCCCGCTGGGCGGTGTCACAAAGAGCCCGAGTTGTGTTAACAAGCTTCTCTCTACCTACTTCTTCATCACCAAGAAGAGTGTGCGGCTGTGACCGATCCCTCTGGGATTCAGGCTTAACGGAAGAACATCAGGATAGTCTGCGAAGGCTCCGGGCAGCAAAGGGACAGAGGAGGTGAACGCACGGATCACTTGAATTATATTCGGATGAGGCTGCAACTTCTTCCTCCCAAAGGCAGGTTTTCTGTGTGAAAGTACAGATACCACAGATTGCATAAGAGCTGACCAGGAGACTGATGTATCACAGACACATCTCTGTTACTTCTGAAATTACTTTTCACTAATACGGCCAGTCCTCCCCACCAAAGAGTTCCAAAGCAGTGTGCAAACACTTTTACTCTGCAGTGAAAACCTTATTAGAGAGAGCATTAAGGCCGCTCAGCACAGATCACAGGGCTGCACGCAAAGCAAAGCAGGAAGCGCTCACTGCAACGCAAGGCAGGTTACCTGTCTGTATCTGCAAAACAGAGCGCTCTCCCCTCTCACCCCTGAATGTCAAACACCCCTTTGGCTGCTCTGCTGCAGCTAGCGACCTACCCCACAGCATTCCTTATTCATTTGTATTGGCAGCTGAGATGTATTTGAAATGTAAATCGGACAATCTGGACTGCGGACTCCGTGGAACAAAAAGACACATTTAACAAAAAGACAGCTAACTCAGAGATAGTTTAAAAGTTCCCCTGCGATTTTCCACCTCCGCGCTGTTTGCTCACCCCGTGAAAGGGTGGGAACCGAGACATTTTCCCTTTTCTTTCTCAGTGGTTTCCCTGCCCCAGAAGGGTTTCCACCTCCCTGCCCAGCACCCGTTCTACAACCAAACCAGTTCTAAACCAGTACAGTCAAACTGCGTTACAGTCAAATTGTTTGATGTTTAATACAGTCAAGTTGTTACCGATTGCAGGAGAGTATTTCTGTAATTAAAAAGCACCATGAGGCACAATTTAAATGATGTATAATCAGAAGTAGCTCCTCCTGGCCTTTAACTCTGCAGATATCAACACATTTTACATATGGGGACACCAAGGCACAGAAGTGCCTGGCCACAGTCATCCACCAGACCGCTGGCAGGACCCCCAATGCTCCCCAATTTTTGGCGTGCCCTTCCGACACCCTTCTGGACCACGCCACCCAAGCTGGTCCAGCCCAGCTGGAGGGACACCCCGCAAGCCAACAAGCCATGCTGCAATCTGCTCCTCAGAGTAAACGAGACTGTGTTAAATCACTATTTGAACAGCGGGATTGCTGCGTGGTTTCCTAACTCTGCTGGAGAAAAGCACGCCAGAGAAAAGTCCCCAAGGCAGCCAGCAGCCCGTCCCCACGGGATCTTTGAGGTGTGCGGCACTTCTGAAGGCGCCGTCATTTAGACAAAACATCTCCCGAGCTATTAATAATTGCAAAGCTTCGTTTTTATCTGCTTCCAGGGACTATTCTAGAAACCTCTGGCCGTCTTCTTAACAGTACAGACACGCTGCAAAATTAACTGATGGATAAAATTAACGTGTCACCACTTGAGAAGCGCTGCGATTTCCATCCTGACCGTACCTGCGGCCAGAGACGGCGCCGTATTCTCCAGCTAAGGCGAGCCCCGTGGCTGGAACAAGCTCTCGGCCCATAGCATCGAGGATGGCTTCACTTGACGAACCAGCCTGCAACAACAATCCCACACCACATTGATTTAAGCTCCAAAACCATCCAGCCTCAACACAGACTGAAAGCAGATAATCCTGAGGCTGGCACTGTATCTGGAGTTAGATCAGCTGAGACTGGATCAATGGCACTCCCTTCTCTGCTTTGAAAATCAGGGAAGGCAATTAACTGCTTAAAAAATTTACCAAAGACTGTGGCAAAACCTTTACTTGCAGAAGGAAATTCATTTGTCCCTTCAAATGCATCTTCAACTGTCAGCACTCTGAGCTATGTGTTAATACTCATTTTCAACCTTAAAACCTGACTGGAAAAGCCCGCAGCTAAATGCCAGAGTATTTCTGGAGCCCAAGGGATTTCCAGTGCTGGCATTTTGGAAGACTCTCTTAGAATATCCACTTGTCACATCGAGTGCCACAAAACCTCTTCAGTGGGAAAAGCCACACTGGTTTTTTTGAACGTGGAATAGCCACACTGAGGGGTTGGATCAGCAGAGAGTCACCCGGGCTGGGAAACTCTAGAGCGGGTCTCGCCCACTCACTGCACGCCAGGGAGCCCAGCACGGCCTCACCCCGGTGACCGCTGACTCGCAGCTCGGCCACACTTTGCGGAAGAAAATCTGTCGCTGTCCTGACGCTGACAAGGACATCGATTCCTGAAGCACTGGCAGCAGCGGGTTTCCATTTCTCATGCCTTGCCACTACAGCCAGCTCCGGAAAAGCTGTTCTGCCAGAAACATCACCTCCATCACGACCACCACCAGCTCGCAATACCGACTCCAAGGAATGATGAACGTTAATTACCCTGCTCTGGGACTGCTCACTAACAATCCGTGTCTCCGATGTCACGTTATCAACAGCTTTGTTTTGACACGCTCATCGTGCGCTAGATAATTAGCGCTTTTGACACTGAAGCATTAAACATTTCAGCCAAGCTTTGCAAGCGACAGACAAGGAGATTAAGAACCGACTCCTTACCGAAATGTTCCACATCATTTTGATAGCTAACGGAAAAGCCTCTTTCGGTTGGTGTTTCTCTACGGGCTTCTCTTCAGCTGCCTGTGAAGCCAAGCCACGATCCTGCTGCACGACTGGCTCCTGCCCCGTGAGACGACTGCTCTCCGCGTGCCCCCGACCATCGCGAGAGAAAGGAATAGCCGCTTCGTACACAGCGGCGCTGCAGCCCTTCCCGATGGGTTGGCCAATGAGATACTCTTCCAGCTTGAAGCCCTGCCAGCGGAAGGAGCTCAGGGGATCTTTCTGTGGCTTGTTCTTTCCAACAAACACCGTCTGAAAGGAATAAGAAAAGACCTTGATTAAAAAAACCCGCTCAGTTATCGGACACTTCCCAGTGAAGGAGAACTCCCGTACTGTTTAAGCAGTATTACGCGTCCCGTTGGGTTGGTCCGACTTGAAAGCCACCATCAGGTTCTAACCACTGCAGCCCAAATCGCTGTAACCGTAGGGAAAATAATTTGCAGACCGTAAATTTTTGTCTGAAAAAGATTACCCCCAAACCAGTCTTTACCAAAGGTGCCCTTTCCAAGGGTGTGGAAGATGCAGGGGAAGAGGAAGCACGGGGAGGGGGCGTCACTTGCTCATCTAGAGCGTAAGTATGTTTTGTAAAGACAAGTCTAATTAAATATTTCTGGAAAGAGATGCACTATTACACTTTTCCCTCCCTCCATAAATAAACCAGGCGAATGGCATTTAAAAGAAAAACCAATTAAGAGCAACGTCAGAGGGAAAAACAATGCCCTGAGCTTTTGTGGCACCCAAGTTGGAGAGTTAGAGGAAGAGTGAATCAGTGACAAGAGAAAGATCTGGGGGAGGAAATAATAAAAAAACCCAAAAAAGACAGGAGAAAACAAAGCACAGGAGGGCTGTTCTGGAGTTCAACCGCAGCATCTGTGATCCTACTGGTCTGGTGGTGCCACAGCTGTCACCTGGACAGATAAAACCAAGCCCACTTCTCCATGAGCTACAACCCTGACATGCCGGTGGCCAGCGGGGGGAGGATGGGCCCTGTGGCAAAGGGACACAGGTTTGGGGACAGTGGAAGGGGGAAGACAGCACATTTAAGTACCCGGGCAGGGCAGGGGAGAGAAAGCATCCTGAGAAACTCCAGGGCAAGGCAGAAGCTCGGCGGGAAGGTGTCTGTCTGCTGTTAGTGGGGCAGGTGACAGCTGGCTCCGAACAACAAAGGTCTATTTTTACCCAGGAAACACAGGCAGCACTGTCTGTCCCCAGGGACGGACCTGGGAGCTCGGCGCGAGGCTCCTGGGATGCGAGACCCCCGTCACCAGGGCTGTGACCCCTTCCCTTTGTGGGGGACAGGGACCGAGGAGCTCCCCACAGTGAGGATCCCCCCGGTACCTGCTTTAGGGTGCTGAAGACCGAGAGACTTACCTGGCACCCTGTTTTGGGGGAGGAGGAGGTGTCTGCCCGCAGCAGTCCCCCTTCGGGGATGTGCCTGAGGGACGGTCACAGCAGTTCCCACCTTCCTTGGGGGGAGATGGGGAGGTGGACCTGAGGGGCTCCCCCTGCAATGACACCCTGTGCTCTTCACGGAGGGTGTCTGAGGGGCTCCCCGCACCAAGGACCCCCTGTCCCCTCCACGGGGGATGTCTGAGGGGTTCCCCGCACCAAGGACCCCCTGTCCTCTCCACGGGGGATGTCTGAGGGGCTCCCCCCCACCANTGGAGGATGTCTGAGGGGCTCCCCCCACCAAGGGCCCCCTGTCCCCTCCACGGGGGATGTCTGAGGTGCTCCCCCCCATGAAAGACCCCCTGTCCCCTCCACAGAGGGTGTCTGAGGGGCTCCCCCCCACCAAGGACCCCCTGTCCCCTCCACGGGGGATGTCTGAGG
>VWZZ01003031.1:189124-224148 GCA_013399095.1 Psophia crepitans
GGGGGGGGGGCTGCTGACCCCCTCCCCAGCATCGCAGGTAGGTGTTGCTCTGCTGCATCTATTTTGAGATTATCAGGAGCAAAAACCACGCGGAGCGGCGCCGGGGCGCTTCGCGGATGCTCTACGGGGGCTGCGGCTGCGACGGGGCCTCTGCCCTCCGCTCTCCCCGGCAGCGGTGGCTGAGGGCACACACAACGCACGGCAAACGCTGGTAAAAAGCTCGTTTTTCCAGCAAAGTTTTCCGCCCCGTTGGCATCTCGGCGGCGGCTTGGCGGGCGGACGGGGGCAGAGGCGCAATCTGTGCTTGAACGGCTGCCGGCGCGTTGCCAGCCCTTTTCGGCAGGCGATGGCTGGGTTGCGGGGCTGGGGGAAGACACGAGGGCTCTTTTTTTAATCTCTGCCGTTCCTCCCCCTCTCCCGTGGGTTTCATAACCCTTCGAAGCGAGGAAAGGCTCCTTCGCTTGGCGGCTAACGAGCCCCTGCGGAGGAGGAGCCGCGGCCCTGGCAGGCAGGGATGTTTGGCAGCAAAATGTCCCCGCTGCGGCACGTGTTGGGGCAGGGGGGACGCGTAGGGGGTCCCACCATCCATTGTAAACCCCCCCCTCCCGGGACACACACCAGCAGCCCTAGGGGTGCAGTTTTGCACCAGGGCTACCCCAATTTGGCCGGTTCTCACCCCAAAACGCCCTTCGGCACCAGCGGTGGCACGACGCCACCCGGGGCTGGGAAACATCTCCCTCCCCGTGCCAACGCTGTGTGCAAATATTTATTTACGTAGTGTAAAGGGGCTTATTTATTAAGCTACGGCTGACAACTGTATCCAAACTAATTTCTCTTAATAAGGCACTTGCAGTCACCCTGGCAACAGCACCGGAGCACCCTGGCTTAAGACCACAGCTTAACTGGGTGAAAATTCCCTTGGATGCAAAGCGGGACGCCTAGAGGGACCTTCTGGAGATGCTGCGGCTGGACAGACCCATCCCCACTCCTGGGGAGACCCACTCCATCCCCGGAGAAGACGGCAGTTCCCAGCCTCTCCTAGCAGCCAGCCCTGCTCTCATTAGTGGCCCAATTAGCCAGCTGGAGGGCAGCTAATAAATCAAGAGTTGCCGCAGCGCGGCGGGCAGGCATGGCCGGGTACTTTTTTAGCGCGTGGCGGGTCCCTCGGCTCGGTCCGGGGAGAGATGATGGGGAAAGCAACGTTTTCCATGCCGGTGGCTTTGCCACGGGTGCAGCTGGGGCAGGGCGGAGAATTTGGGAAGGGAAATAGGATGAGGAAGCAATCACCAACCCCTGCCCTGCTGGGCATGGGCTGGGGGCTGGCAGAGGTGGGGGGACAAGATAGAAACTTTGCTTTGGTCCAGAGGGGGCAATCAGAGCCGTAATTATCTATTTTTTTAAAACATATGTATGTATATATATATATAGGTGACCAAAAGCAGGGGGGCATGGGAGCAGGTCCTTGCTTGCCAAGAGGAAAATAAGGGACGACACAGCTCCTACCTCCTGCTTCGGGTTGGAAAGCGTGCTGGCTGCTTAATTAATGCCTGTAAGAATAACAACACTAATTAAGGAAGGTGTCGGATGAAGGCAGGAGGACTTTGACATCCTTCCGATGGCCCAGGTGACAGGGCAACGCTGAAAGCCCTGACGCTAGAGATGGCAGCGGGATTTCTCTGCTGCTCTCCTCTGCCTCACGGAAGAATTCAAACCAGCTGCCCCTGCTCTTTCAAACCCTGCGTCTGTCAGCTTACACAGCGCTGTGCAGCTCAGGGTTTGTGGAACCTGATGGAAGCTCCTTCCCCTCTGGAATCCAGATCTTAACTCGTGCACAGAAGTAGGGTGGGATTATTTTTGGACAGCCCCACGCGATGCTCCAGCCACCTGGGGTGCCCCCAGCGAGGAGGGCAGGCACAGCCCTGGGAAACCCACCCCGAAACAAAGGACTCACGCCGGGGTGGTCAAGCAGGTTGTGATTTACTGGGACAACAACACTTCTGCGACAGAGAACACGACCGCCCCAAGGAACCCGGCCAGCAAACCCGTGTCGCCGCCGAGCATCGCCGCGCTGGGGACCCCGGGGAGGTGGCACCGAGAGCAGAGAGCGGAGGGATGCTCGTGGTCCCCGGTGCTGGTTTCCCTCCCGTCCTGCCCCTCAGACACACAGACACAAAACAGAAACCTGCTGAAACCCAGCGAGGCTGCTACATGCCGAGGGAGGGAGCAGAAGGCAACAGGTTTCGGATGGGCTCCACGGGTATTGCAGCCACGCCGGAGGCAATGGCGTGCGATTCCCTCCGTAGGCACTTGATCCGTGGAGCTGCCGCCGGCTGGATCCTGCAGAAAAAGCCGGTCCCGGGGGCTGCCAGGCAGGGCTCCACGTTGCCAGGGCCAGGCAGCGAGCTCGACGCCTCGGCAGAGTGAAGTGGGGGACCTGGGGGTGAGGGCACCCAGCTCCTTGCGCAGGGCGCGGGGCAGCGATGGCGAGCATCCCCACGCCTGCCGGGGTGCCAAGCAGCAGGTTTGAGGAGACTCACCCCCTCCGCGTCCCGGCACGGACCATCCTGGAGCACCCTCCGACGCCAAGCTGGCTGTGGCAGCTGGGCAGAGGCGGTGTGCACGGCGCGGGTCGGGGCTGGAGAAGCGAGAGCAGCAGCCAGAGCAGCGTTGGGTTCTGAAATGGGCTCACCTGTTTCATCCCTTTTCCTTCCCCGAGAAGCAAGGGGATGTAGGAAGGGCCGTGTGGCCGATGCTGCCTGCAGAACAAGGGACCCATCGACTCTAGGAGCACACAAAGCAGGGTGGACGCTCATTTTTCTGATGGCTCCAGATTAACAGAGCGCCGGGCAGCTCCTGCGAGCCAGCCCGCGTCTTTCAGGAGAACCCAGGGACGCAGAAATCAGCTCAGCAGTAACCCCAGCAGGGCTGAGATGTACGTGCCCCTGGAATACACCCTGCTCTGGTAAAGTCAGGGGGACCAGAGCGGGTCACAGTGGGCAGGGAGCTGAAACAAGGCAGAAAACAAGAGGTAGGTTTTGCTCGTGAGCTAAAATACTCCTGACCTCCACCAGCCTGGCTTGGAAAAAAAGGGAAAGATTTTGTGCAAAGCAGATTCTTGCTCACAACACTTTGCTAGGGAACGGAGGGGATGCTTTCCTCCATGGGGAGGGCTCAAAGAAAAGCTGCTTTGTCTAAGGAGGAAACACCTTTACCCATATCCTCACATTTCCCCAGTTTATCGACTCCGCAGCTGGCCAGTTTCCAGCTCTTACTTTCCCCTTCTTACCCATCCCTTCTCGGCGGAGGAGCCAAAACCCCTATGCCTGTGAATCAACTGCCTTTCCTTTGGTTTTTCTAAGCCCCCAGACAAAACCAGTCTAAATCCAACCAGAACTGGGGCCTTTCTCCAGCAGAAAATTAAAGATAAAAAAATTAATGCCCCCCCCCCAAACCTAGAGCCTGTATTTCCCCCTGGAAACGCTACTGACTTCTAGTAACAAGTGAGATTTGGGTTGAAAAACATCCACTCCCAGCTTCTCCTCCCTGCCTCCTCCTCTTCCTCCCATGAGCTTCTGGAAGCCACAGTCCTCCCGGTGCGTCGGTGCCCTCGGTCTGCTATGAATTACGGTGGATAACGAAGCTCCCAGCAATTGCCTGGGTACTGCTGGGCCGTGCTGGAGCTGGCAAAGGGATTTTGCTGCACCATGGTGAAGGCTCCTTCGGAGCCGTGGTACCCACGACGGGCCCCGAGATGCGATTTGTGTCCGGCCGCCTCTTGGCTTTAAGCAGCGTGAATGCAAGAAGCGGAGGTGGGGAGAGCGAGGGGCTCTGCATCGCCCTGGGGGTTGGGAGCGCTCTTCCCCTCTCTTCCCTTCAAGGGGGCTGAGGCGAGGGCAGGTCTGGCCATGGCGCTCGGGATAGATGCCGCAGGGGCCCCGGTGCAAGCGCGCCAGCTCGGGGGCAGGAGTTAGAGGGTCAGGCATCCTTGAGAGAGCAAGCCTCCAAGCCGCTGGATTCAGAGGAAGGTCCCTGCGGTTCAGATCAGCACGCAGGAGGCTCGTTTGGAGAAGGAAGGATGCAGTGTTTTAGCAGGAATAGAATTCCTTCATTATTTTAATGCAGGGGATCTCTATCTGGGGCCACTTGCAAGGGGCTGGTTTCCTTAGCCCGTCCCTTCCTTCGGTCCCGGGTGCCCTCGCTCTGCCTGCGAAGCTCTGAAGGCACGCCGTCAGCTGCAAGGGGTCTCACAGCCCCCCTCTGGGATTGCAGAGGGGCTGGGGGAGCACAGCACTGTCTGGATGTGGTGGGGTTTGGGTCCAGCCTCCAACTGGCCTGGCTTGTCGGTGCTTCGCTGGGCTTGAGGCAAGGCAGCACCCTCCTGGCCGTGACAGCAAGGTTGCTCTTCAGATGGTCAGTCCCAGCCCGGATTTCCTTCGGTCCATGAGATGAGCGCGTCGTTAGATGTTCAGCTTCACCAAAAGATGTCTGGACGGCAGCAGGCAGGCAGGAGCCTCAGGAGAGCAGCGACCTGGGGCTGCAGGACCGCAGCGGGGGCTTGGCAGTGGGCTGGGAAGAGGCAGCCAAGCAAGGACAGGGCAAGCTGGGCAGGAGACCTGCTCTGGGAACAGGGCTGGGAACCAGAAGAAACCAGGATCAGAGGGAACTGCTGTAGCTGGAGATGCTGCTCCAGTTAAAAATAAATAGCATCCTGCTGCAGGCGGCTGGTAGGTGCCCTCTCGGGGAAAAATACCAACTGCTGAGCAGAGGATTTTGCCTGGGCTGCTTCCATTTGCAGGGCTTGCTCTAATAAACACACATTGTCCCTGTGGCAGAGGAGTTGAGCTCCTTGGAGGCATTTCCCTGAGGACGGGTCCCCACGCCTGCGCCCTCGGTAAGCTGCCCAAGCCTCTCGCCTCATCCTCTTTACACGCTGCTCGGGTTGTAGCACAGCAGGTTGAACTCCAGGTTTTCATCCCAGTGCCGGAGCAGGACAAAGAGCTGCTGGGCAGCGGCTTTCACCGTGGCCAGGCTGTATCCCTCCGGGAAGTCCTGCTCGCTCAGCCACAGGCTGGCCTTGGCAGCCACCAGCTCCCACTCGATGAAGTAGGAAGCCGAGCTGTGCTCCAGCCAGGCCAGGGCCACCGCCGTGGCCCACAGCATCCCCTCCGGCTCCGTCTGCTGCTGCAACTCAATGTCAAAGAGCAACGCCTGAACCTCAGAGTCGTCCGTCTCCGAGCCCCGGCCGCTGTCGGCTTGCCACTCGGCCGATGCCGGCGTGCTCTCTGGGGAGGAGAAGCGTCGGATGGTGATGGCCGGTGGGGAGAGTTCCTTCTCAGCTTTCAGGGCTTTGGAGATGCTTTCCACCGCGCTGCCCGAGAAGTGGCGAAGGCGGCCAGTGTCCTCTGCATGGCTGCCGGGGCCCTCGGGCACCACGCACTGAGCAATGTCTCTGTTGGTGGGACGCTTCCCCTGCATGCCATCGGGAACCAGGAGCTGCTGGCTGGAGCCGAGGTTTCTGGGCTCCCCGGAGGGACTGGCCTTCTTGATGCTGTAGGAGCTGGAGGGGCTGAGGGCCAGGCGGTGGCAGGCGAAGGGAGATGTCCACTTCAGCTTCTCCATGGGGATGTTGACAGCGTCGCAGAAGGCCGAGTTCATGAGAAAGGCACCGCAGGCCAGCTGCAGAGATGCCTGCAAGGATCGGCGGGCACATAGAGAAGCTCTGAGATACCAACCACTTCTGGGAAGTTCAGGAAAAAGGCATGCATGGATGGAGCAGCTCTCCATCTCTGAGCAGACCATCGGACATGGCTGTCCGAGACGGCAAGAGCCAGGATCTGGGGGGAAACCTCCTGCGCTCTGCAGTGACCATGCAACCCTGGCAAGACCCAGGAACGAGGTGCTCACCAGGGGAAGGTAGTCTATGTTCTCATTGTCGCCCTCAGAGCTGGCTTCGCTCACTCTGCTTGGAGATTTACTCATGAATCCTTTGGCGGCTCGAGTCAGCAGCCTGGTTTTATTGAGGGTCAGCCTGCAGGAGGACAAAAAGGTGGCCACAGCCTTGTGTCCCTCCTGATGACCACCCTTCTCTCCAAAAACCATCCCTGGTCCCCAGGCACTGCCATCCCACTCAGTCCCAGCTCCAGACACTGACCCTGCGGTGTCCCTCCTCTCCCCCTCACTTGTGTTTGCATCGGACCCACGGAGGTGCAAAACATCTGCTAAGGTCAGAGGAAGGTTGAGCTGGCCCATACCTGGCAGCAAAGAGGCTCTCGATGGATTTTTGGGCTTGTGCAGAGGAAGCAGACAGGCTCTGTAACGGCCCTGGGAAGAAACACAAAGCTGGGGGTAAAATGAGGTGCTACAGGAGAGTGAAAGAGAGCACAGTCCGTGCGCTGGGATGTGGGGTGGCTTGTTCTGCTGCTGAGTCTTTGGCACAATCCTCCCTCTCCCCTTGCCTCGTTTTTCCTACACGGATAACGAAATTCCTGCACCTCTCAAAAAGGAAGCTGGGGGAAATCTGTACGAAAGGGCCCATCAGGCTCTGCCCTTTGCACCCTGGAAGGAGTCAGGTCCTGTGCTCACAGGCCTAATTTTAGGTCACAAAGTTGTTATAAAAAACCCAAAAACTCAGCAGAAGTATTTGGTGAAGAGCCCAAATCACAGACTCGATGCATCTACACCCTGGCAAGTACCATCAGCTCTTTCCCCTACCTTCGGGGAGCCCGCAGCGCTCCCAGCCAGAGGAGGAAGGGGTGCTGCAGGGCGACAGGCTGCTCTCCTCTGCATCTGCAAGGGAGGAACCACATCAGCAACACCACTCAGCCGAAATCACGGTCGCATCACCACGCCGGGTCCCCTCTCCGTGGGATTATCAGGTTAATGACCAGGGGCAATTTTAATTCAGCTGCAGACCTACAATGTCAGACCAGGTCCAGTCCAACTCATCTTCATCAGCGGAGGATTTGGTGACAAGCAAGTGTCTCACATCCCCCTGCCTCTAATTACACCCGGGTTCGTCCCTCATGGTATCTGTGTTACGGCTGCCAATTCACTTCCAAGCATTGTCAGCAGCCACTGCCTGCGATTTCGGAGTTTCGGGGGAAATTGCTGCTTCTTCCCTATTTAAGGAGCCAGACACACGGCTGGTGAGCACCATATTCAAAGAGGAAGTCAGAAGGAAAAAAAAAGACCAGAGAAGACGTCTCCTTCACAGACTAAACCACTGAGAGATATAACACCAGGAAAGGGACAAAACCCCAGAGAATCTTACTCATGCCGTAAAATCCATCGTCTCCATTCTGGCCACAAGCTGACTGGGGACGTCCAGGGGAAAAGCCACGATGCCTTCTACTTCCCGAGCTCAGGCTCCTCTGGCTGCCTTGCTTAGATGCTGCCCCTTCGCACGAGAGAGGGGAATCGCCAGTGTTAGAGAGGGACTGGCACTGGCAGGATGGCAACAAAACCCACCCACTGATGAGCCCGGCCATCTCTGGGCAGCCAGATTAAGAGTAGACCTTTTGCCTGGCCATGGGGAAGAAACCTTGAGCGAGGTTTCTCCAGTGACAACCTCCCTCCCAGGACAACGTTTCACCCCTCCACCGACCCCATGTTACCCGTGAGGGTGTACTCGATGACAGTGGGCAGGTAGGTGCTGGTGCTCAGGTCCACCGGCACGAACGCCGTGTACTTGCTGATGACGTTGCAGGCCTTGCTGGTGTGGACAGCATTGACCTGGTACCGCCGTCCAGACCCTGCCACACGAGAGACACCGGGGTTAGAGCCCACGTGTCCCGTGGGCTCCATCCACCCCTCAGACCCAGCTCCAGACCCACCTCCATGCTTGGGCTCCATGCCCAGCAGGGCCTCTGTCCCTCTGAACTCTGCCTACTGCTTCTTCTGCTCTCATTTTATGCACGGATGCACTTCATGGAGAAGTTTGACAAGACCCAGGGACATGCACAGCCCAGAGCAGCGACGTGTGGCTGCTGTTGGACCCTCCCAGCTCCAGGTGACTAATTCCTTACAAATAATCGCTGTCACCCAACATGTGAAGCAGAGGAGCACGAAGGAGCACAAGCTCAAGCGTGTTAATGTGCAGCGAGGCTGCTGAAGCAGGAGAGAAGTGCGAGGCAGCTGGAGGGAGCTGTCATTTGGGAGCCGTGTGAGACAACCCCTAATATTTCACCGCTGCCTGCCCTTAGTATTAAGTGCAGAGCTGCTGAGGCTGCTGGCGAGCCCACCCCGAGGCCGGGCAGGGTCTGCCCGCAGCCTGCTTGCAGCCTGGCTGGGAGCCACGCATTACCGTGCTCGATTTCACACTCCTTCTCAGCAAGCTGCTCAAAGTCCCGGATGACCGACTTGGCTGCCAGGTGGTGGAAGGTCTCACTCCAGAGGTCCGTGTCGCCGTCTGCCCGGCTTTCCCGCTCTCGGAAGAGAGGGCGGATATCAAAGGCAACTTCCCACTGCACGGGCTCGTTGCTCCTTAGCCCCTTCACCACCGCCTTGCAGAGCGTCCTGGGGGAGTGCGGGGAGCCGCGGGCAGCGCTGAAGTCGAAGTCCTGGGGCTCCCAGTCGGAGGAGGTCTCCGTTTCAAACGTGAAGGAAGGATGCTGGGCAGACTCTGCGGAGAAGGGAAGAGGCGGATAATTAATCACATCTGTGGGAGCTGAATTCCCCACTGACACAACGAAACCATAATTAATACTTCCTAATTTTCACACGGTGCCACAGAGCGCAATGCAACACCACCAAAACACCGGCACGGGCAGGCGAGGCTCGCTGTGCCCCCCCACTAGTTACCCAGATCCCCGGGGCTCCGGCTGTCTGACGAAGACCGTAGGCTGGTGCTGGCATCAAACGGTCCCAAGCCCCTTCCCGGAGCCCCGTCCGGCACTGGCGGGGAGTCGGTGTCATGGCAGAAGGACATGCAGCTCCGGTGGAGCAGGGACGGCCGCCGAGCGCCCGCGCCGCGGATCCTCGTGGCAGAGACGACGGAGCTGGCTGCAAAGGGCTGAGAGCAGAACAAACGTTGGGGCTGGAGCCAGCTGCAGCCGACGGCACAGACCTGCTCTGTCCCTTCTCATCCCACCCGCTCCCTGCTGGACCCCAGCGTGGGATGCAACAGTGCAGACACATGGGTCCCTCTCTGCTCCGCCCTGGCTGGGATCCGTGCCCAGACAGAGCCCTCCATCAGACCTGCAGGGTGTCCCCAAGGGACCCTGGCCCCAGGGGCTCCTTCCCCAGACAGGTAGAAGGTGAAACATGAGTTTCATGCCTCCAGACATTTTAATGACTTCACTTGGGAACCAAAGGAAAGAAGAGAGACAGAAAGATCAAGGAACAGTTGCTTAGTAACGGAAAGAGAGAGGCGCAGGGGATGGGGAGAAAAGAATTTTTATCTTTTTTTTTTTTTATGAGACAGTTTCTCCACTTTCAGGAGACATGAATCCCCCTCCAGCATCTCCGGTGCCACATCCTGCACAGATGTCCCCTTCCGTGGCTAGCATCGACACTGAGCTCTGGTTGTTTCTATCCCCGTGCCCAGGGCTGTGGGAAGGTCCCCGTAAAACCCACAGTCTCTCTGACTTTCTAGCTCAACACCAACAAGGGACAGAGGCAGTACGAAGTGGTGGATCGCAGTGACGGATGGAAGGATGCTTTCTCTGGGTGGCAGGCAAGAATGTGGCCTCCACCACCACTGAATTTTTGATGCTCTGTGAAATCACTAGCAAAAATGGGAAGCAGACGGCTCCAGGAGCTATTTACCAAGCTAGGACTGAGATATTCAAAAGCAAGCCGGTCACAGAAGCCAGATCCTTCCCATTCAAACCTTGCTCCTTCTCCTGCCTGAGCCCTCCTCCCAGCCAGAGGAAGCTGGCTGGGAACGGAGCTGGGGTTTTGAGCTGCCCATCGCAAGCGCTGACCTTTCCTTCCCAGCACGGCGCGTGCAGGGATGAGCTGAGGGCTCACATTCACGCCCCTGAAAATGTCAAGCCCTGGCAGCAGGACCGGGAGCTGGGAGAGCCGCTGGGAGCCCTCGCAGCATGAGGGATAGCAAAACCAGGCTGCAATTAATTAAGACCGGGATGCATGCTGTTAACCGTTTACTGCCCTCCAGAAGGGAGCCGTTTCCATCTCTGCCTTCACGCCGAGCATCCTGTGGGCAAGAGGATGCTCTGTGGTCATTCGCAGTGCAGCCAAGGTCACAGGTACCCCTAAAACCTACCACCCTTCGTCAAGAGATGCCGTTCACCACCCTCACTGCCGCAGCCGGAGGGCAGAGGTCTCATTCCTCCCTGCGAAGCGCTGGCCATCCCTTCCCTTCACCCCCTCACCTCACCTCCACCCCCCCTCCACCCAGCTGATCCCTAACCCACAGCAGGAGAGAGCCCGAGACATCCCTCTCTGAGTTTCCATGGGAACAAAAGTGCTGCTGGTCCTCCCAGCCCTGCAGATGCTGATTTCAGAGCAGAGCATCCTGGCAATGCCAAGGATGGGAGAAAACCGTCTCTACCCTTCCACAGATCAGCTGAAAAAAAATCTCCCCAAATTTCACCTGCTATCTGCCCTGGGCAGGGCACACAATGCCGTTCAGCAGACGTATCGTCACACAGGTCCATGTCTCAGCCCGACGCTGCGTATGGGCTGTGGTTCCAGCTAGAGCAGCCGGGGATCTGCTCCAGGACTGATTTCCTTTTCCCCTGCAGGGCACAGATGTGCCACAGCCATACGGACAGATTGCATGGCAAGGCCGAACGCCAGGGAAATGAGGAGAAGCAGCAGCCTGGGGATCAGATGAGCAGCGCGGTGAAGCGCAGGCTGCTCAGAAGAAGGGGAGAGGCATTTAGCAAAGAAAAGTTGGGGTCCCGTGGGGAGGCACTGCTACAGGATATCAGGACAGCACCCTGTTCCCTGCTCGGCTTGTTTCCAACATGTTTGTGATGGACTGCAGCACAGAGCACAGGCACATGTGTACACATACAGATATATATATATATCTCAGGACTAGTGTGAGCCAGGCTCTTTCCCTTCTGAGATTTTCCTCCCACTGCACGCTGGCCTCTGCCTGCAGGCAACGCCTCTCCAGGGGGCACGTACCTGGAACTCCCCCTGCCAGGGCTCGGGGCTGACCTGCCACAGGTCTTGCAGGTGGGTTTTCCGAAGAGGGTTTTTCAGCAGGGCGGTGCCGGGATCGCTGGCAGTGGGCACCTTCTTGTAAGGCTCGTGGTCAGCGATTTGGGTGGTGCTGTAGGCCCGTCTCCTGGAGGAGGCCTTCACGTCCGTTCCTGCACGGCGGGAGAGAGGATCAGCTCCGCTGCGGAGTGGGACCGGCCAGCACCTTCCACCCTTGGCTCATGGTGGGCAGGAGGGAGCCCACCCCTGTGGTCCTCCTGGGGTCAAGGGGGCCACGGTCAGCCCTGCAGGGTTTTAAGCAAAGCAACGAAACCAGGGGAGGAAATAAGAGCCTACTCAAAACTCCTGGGGAAGTCGGGAGAGCAGATTGGGGAGGTTTTGTCTGAGCAGTTTTCAGCCAGAAAAAGCCTGATTGCATTTCCCCAAACCTCCCTGGAGAAGACAAAAGGTTTACTAATGAAATTTCATTAGCGCAGACATTCCCCTGTCAGAGCAAGAGAAGAATTTCCTTTGGAGAGGCATGATTTCGCATTGCTTTTGACAAGGTTGAGCGGATGCACAGCTCAGTTCCTCTCTGAATGTGAGGGAAGAACACCCTGTGAGTAACAGATGTTTCCTTGGAGCATGGAAACGCAACCAGCTCTGGGGTGCAACTACCCACTTTATGCTGCGTGTTGCTGACACAAACGCCCAGCCGAGCTGTGGTGGCGAGGGGTGTCACGCTAGGGACGGGGCTTTGGATCCATTTCCCCCCTTTCCTCGTCTCAAACTGCAGCGTCAGGGCTTGCAGGGAAGCGACAGCTTTGGAGGTGCAGGGACAGTCTAGCTGGGCTACCCATTTGCTCACTCTTCTTCTCCGCACACCGAAGGGCAGCTTGGGAAGCTTGTAAATAATTACGTGGCCAAAGCTAGAACTGCTTTGAAAATCTCCAGGGAAGCCGGTTCTCCAGGGCTTCCCCTTGATTTCCTGACAGGTTTGGATAAAACATTCAAACCAAATAGACTAGCTCAAGCCTCAGGAGATCCGTCATCCCTCCTGCAAACTCCTCCGGCTCTTTGCAGAGATACAGCCGAAGAGACTTATTTGTCAGACAAGCAAACTGCCAGAGCAGCGACAGAAGCTTGATTAGAAAGACAGGGGCATCACACCCATGTTTGTACAGAGGAAAATCTGACCCGTGTCCATGTCCGATTCTCCCCCGGGGTCTCTGCCCACCACCAGGTGATCGGGGGCACGCTCAGCGGGGCAGCAGCCCTCCGAGTCTCTGGAGTGGTTCCAGCTCTCCACGCCTGCTCCTTCCTCCTGGGAGTGGAAGAAAACAGAGCTGCCCGACTCCTGGGACCGCATCATGCTGTAACGTCGCCTCTTGTCCTGGGGGAAAGCAGAGAGAAGGAATAGGTCCTACCACTGCGTCCATCACCAGGCTCCCAGCCGAGAGGAGCCGCTGCTTGTGCACCAGCGCCCTTATCCGCTGAGTTCCTCTCTCTCCCCGATGTCTCACCCATCATCTCCCTTGAGGACAGAGCGAGAAAGCAAGAGACACCTCCTGACCAGGCGCAAAGAGCCAAGACTCCCACTTGTGCAAAGGCACACCAACGCTTGTGCAGTGCACACCAACACCCCCTGCTCCCGGGAGGGCCCCTCCAGCCAGCGCAGCGTTGGACTCACAGATCTGGGGTTAGAGATGTACAGGGAGGTGTCGCAGAGGATGCCGTAGCCGAGCAGGTGGTCACCGGGGAAGAGGCAACTGGCGCTGATGGGGGAAACCAAGACCTCGGTGCTCTCGGGAAAGACCCACTCCACGGACACGTCACTCAGGACCGGCGCCATCGCCTTCTTCAGCGACTTGATCATCTGCGGCACAAAGCAAAGCGGAGCGGTCATGCTGCAAGCGGACGTTGCGTGTGTCACGGTGTGTGCGCCGTGTGTTGCAGGGGAAAGGGGAAGTGTCCCCAAACAAATCCATTAGCTGATTCCTACCCTCTCCTGACCTGAGATGGGAGCCTGGTCTCTCTCAGACTGCTCTGACACGCATCCCAGCACCCCCAGCCCCTGGGCACAGTTACGCCAAGGGCAGCAGAGCAGATATCACAGAATCACAGAACTGCTTAGGTTGGAAAGGACCTTTAAGATCATCGAGTTCACCCCTAAACCTGGTAAAACAGAGGGCTGACCTCACACCGTGCATTACCAGCCCAGAGGTATCTTGCTCCGGTGCGAGGCAGCATCCCCTGCTTCCCCCCAGCACCCAGGAAAAGCTGCTGACCCTCACCTGCCCGAGCCCCAGCCCTGCCCCAAGCCCCGACACTCACGCACCGACTGACAGCGCTCTCTTTTGGTACAGGTCCCTGTTGGCACAAGCCACTGCCGGGGATCAGCAATGCTCTGCCAAGTACACGTGTGGAGAAGACCAACACGCGTGAATATCTCACGGACAGACCTACCCCTGCACACCAGGGGACGTGAACACCAGATTTAGAGGCAGAACAGCTCAAATGTTCTCTATTGTTCACTGCTTTTTCACTGGCTCAGGAAGACACACCAGGCTGTGTTTTATAAGGCCGTTAATTGATGCCTCAGACTGCTGAAGGCACCAAGCTGCACAGCCCGCAAAGCTCTGTATTAATAGCTCTATAAAAAAACCTCCTCTCCCTTCACTGTCTTTGCTTTTAATTTACATCAGAAATGCTGATGCCATTCTGTCTTTTTTTTTTTTTGAGAGGTTTTTGTGTGCGCCGGGTTCCTGCAGAGGAGTGGACTGCTGAATTCCTTTTGAGATCAAGAACATGGAAGCCAGCTTTCTAGAGATATTTAGGAGCTGAAGACCCAATTCTCTCTGGGTTTAGTCACCCAGGGGATGGCAGGCTAGGCACCATGTGTTCACCATGGGACAGAGCCACTCTTGTGCCCTATTAGAGGCATAATGGTTTGCTCAGTCGTCATGGAGAGAGTGAAAATGAAGAGGCTCCCCCCTTTGCTTTAAAGCTGGCTTAATAGGCGAAGCTATTGCAGCATATTCTTCTCCCTCAAACCCTGGGTGCTTCTCGCCTGAGCAACGCCAGGGCTGAGCCTGACTTCAAAACTAATTGGCTGCTTTGATGCCGGTTCCTCTCCCCTCGCTGGTGTCTGAGGCAGCAGCTACCTTTGAAGCCAAAGCTGCTGTATCGCAGCTCTCGCTGCTCCCCATCCCTGTGCAGAGGGTAAACACACCCTCCCACTCCCTCTGACAGCCGGAGATGAAGATGCTCTTTCATCCCCTCCTGCTCGCCCACCTGCTGCCGAGCGGGAGTCGGAAAGGCCGCACCAGGATGGGGAATAGGACCCGCGAGTGGTGGTGGCCTCCCCCTCGCTGAACCAGAGCATCGTTAGAGCCTCACACGCTGGTCCCCCAGGAGCCGGTGGCCGTACCTTAGGCTGCAGCCTCTCGCCCTCTGCCAGGAACTCGGCGATGCCCCTGGACACGGCAGCCAGCCCCCGAACCAGCCTCCTGCAGGCGTTTGGCCCGATGCCGAAGCTGTAGCACCTGCAAAGGAACAGGGATCATCAGGATCCAGGGTACAAGCCGTGCCAGCCCCCGCCCCACGCAGCTCACCCGCTCCCTGCAGACAGAAGACCCCCCCTCCCAGCTTTATCCCACTGCTCTGCAGTTGTCCGGCATGTCTGGAGGACAATAAACCAGCTCCTCTTTCAGGTGGCTGGCAGGAGGGTCAGGAACTGCCAGCCCCCTCTGCTCAGCAGCCCTCAATCCCTGACACTCAGGGGCTTCCCAGCAGGACCCCAAGCCCTTGCCTCCTCTGCAAACACAAGATTTTTTTTTCCACCTGTTCAGCTCTTTTCCTTGCTGAGTGTCTGTGGTCGATAGCACTAAAGACCCAGTAATTATCTTTGCTTACAATTAAAATGAACATTTTCCGAAGGAAGGAGGAACCAGCCAGGCGAGGCTGCTGCCCTGACTCCCAGCTCAATGAGTCAGCGTTTGGTTTTGGGGGAAGGCTGCAAACCCAGAGCCGACCCGGAGCCTGGGCAGGGAGGGCAGGAGGTGGGGATGGATGCAGCGGGGAGCCAGGAGGGATGGGTGGGATACGGCGTTTGGCCAGGGCAATGGATAGCTGAGGAAGAAACCACCCTCGGCAGCAAACTGCATCTGCACGGAGGTTTTTAAGAGGTTTTTAATCCCCAGCTGACTGCAAACCTTAGGTCAGTCTCACATCCTCTGAAATCAGGCCCTGATCTTCTTTTGAGACAGGGGCTGCACACGGGACGTGGCGCTGGGCTGGGCACTGCCTTCCACGGTCACCTCAGACTCTAACTCCGACCGCATTTAGCCCACCACCGTGCCTCCGTAAGAGCGAGGGATGGGTTGTCCTGTACAGCTGGGAGGCAGTTTGATCTCCACGTAGTACGAAGAAGGACAGAGCACCTTCCCTGATAAGCCCCAAAGTCTGAGGGCTGGAAGGGGAATAAGGTTTTCTTACATTTTTCTTATGTTTCATGCCCCTTAAAGAGGCAGAGGAGAAACCAGACCAGCCTGTCACCAGGGCTGGGGAACCAGGCTGGGAGCTCGACGCACAAATTAGCTGCTTTTTACACTGCTCTCTTGCAGCACACTCAATTCTGCGCAGCCCCGTCCTGGAAGCAGCTGGGGCCAGACCCAGATGTGCTTTAAAAAAAAAAAAAATTAAAAAAAACCCGGCAAGGAAGCTTGTTCGTGTGTCAATCTCTCCTAGCAGGAAGCATCAGATGAGAGCCTGTGAAGTTGTCAGCCCAATTATCCTGCTTTTGATTGTTTTAAAAGCATCTGAACTTCTGGGATCTGTTCCAAACCCTTTGAGGTTCTCCCATGGCTTGTATCAGCAATCTCTCCTGCCTCTCTCTCTGAAGCAGGGATGTCTGCGAGATGGAGCTGCGTTCAAGGAGAAGCGCGTCCCCCAGACCGTGCCAGGCTTTTGCCCCGGCAGCGGCGAGCCCTGCTGCTCTCTGTACCTGGTGGAGCAGGAGTGGTTTCGCAGCAGCTCCAGGACCTTCCCCGTGTTGCTGATGGCCCCGTCCGTCAGCAGAAAGAGAAGTCGGGGATGGCCCCTGTGGATGGGCTGCCGGATGACCCATTTCAAAGGTGATAAGATGTTGGTGCCACCCATATCGGCCCGGATTCTCCTGATGCTTTTGCAGGCGATGGCCAGGCTCTCCTGCCCAAAGGAGCAGTGGAATCATCAGCCTCTGCACCAGCGCCCTCCGAGCACCAAGGAAACGCGACTACCCCTTCACCCACCTCGCAGTAAGTCCGGCTGGCAGGGAAGAGGGTCTTGAAGGTGGATCCAAACCCAATGACATTGAAGAGACATGCTGGCATCAGGCTCTTGAGAATGACCAAGAGGGCATCCTGGGGGGTGGAAAGCAAGCAGACATGGGGCATGCTGGGTCCCTCCCCAAATCAGAGAATGGTTTGGGTTGGAAGGGACCTCAAAGATCATCTAGTTCCAAGCCCCTGCCATGGGCAGGGACACCCCCCACTAGCTCCACCAGTAAAAGCCCTGCCCAGACCCTACCTCACCATCACACCTCACTCCCACCTGCATTTGGCTGCGTGTGTTCAACAATAAAAGCACCACATATTAGCCTGCTCTTTCCAAAGTCCCTTACTGATATTTGGGTCCCAAAGCAGGGAGGAAAATGGGAAGCGTTTAAAAAAAAAAAGAAAAAAAAAAAAAAGCACTGATCAAATTTTTCTGTTTGTTTTTAACTGATTAAATTTGTGCTCGCAATACGGTACTGCAGCACGGAGCCAGTGGGTGAGAAGCAGAGTGTGAAATTGAGAAGTGCGACACGCAATGCATTTCAATGTCCAAACTTGCAGAAAATAAACAAATAGCTTCAAGTTACACAAAAGGAAAAGCCTCCCCCAGCCCCATTTCTCTTGTATTCATAGCTGACATCAATTAAAATAACCGTAGAGACAGATTTAAGCAATTTTCTTTACCAGAGGTGGTTATCTAACTTGCCTACTCCTGGTCTTTACATAAGGGAAGAGCAATGTAAAATGTCTCAGACATCTCTGATGGCCATGGACAACCCCAGGACAGAGCTTGTGTGAGCAGCAGCTGGGCAAGGGCTACCCAAGGAGCTCCCGAGCTTGCAGGGGCAGCAGGAGCAACCAGCGTGGCAGGAGAGGGAGGCCAAATTAAAGCAAAGTGCTGCCAGCGTTCAGGAGTTCGGTTCTTTCTGTTTATGTGCTGATAAAGGCAGAGTCCTGCCAGCCTGCCTAGGGCAGCAGAAACCCTAGAGCCAGCCCCAAGAGAAGAGCTGCCAAGGTCAGACGAAAAAAAGCAGCCTCTTTGCTTTGTCATCCGCGGCAGCAAAGACCGAGTGACCGCAGAGGGTGGGTGGGAAGAGCCAGAGGGAGGTGGGTGGCAGGTCAGGCCAGTTCCCCAGCCCTGTAAGACTCAGCAGCAAGGCAGAGCCGGAGCACTGCGAATCAGCGAAATCATGTACGAGAACAGGGCTGCCCTTTAACAGGCTCCAGAGGACTTGAAACCAAGCTGTTATCTCAAACCTACGAGAATATATTTATACCACAGTTTCCCAGATGGCTCCTGGGATGCCGGCTCTTCCAAATCTCAATGCTGACATCCCATCTCGGAACTAATTATAAGGGAAAAAACAGATTTCCAAGTATTTTTCCCAAAGTGGGCAACTGCTGCCTGCTTTCTGTTTCAGCAAGCGGAAAGATTTATCACTTCTTGTGGTAAATATTGATCTCGATCCCGTTGCACTCGCTGTCTATACGGCAGCTCAATAAGGAGAGATGTTTGCCTCCAGAGAAGTCAATTCCCAGTTATTAGTCTAGTTCTGCCAGCGAGCCCACCCAGCGCGGGCATGTCATGGGCTCTTCTCCCTGGTTGCATCAGGATGAGAAAGGAATCAGCTGCAGGAAGCTTAAACCCGTGAACTTTCCATCCCGGCCACTCTGGCCGAGCCCCCTCCCGCTCGGCAGCGAACCGGTTGCACGCAGCCAGCCCGCACCGCACCATCCCCTCTCCGTTTGCATCTCTGCGGCTCGGCTTCCCCCGCGGTGCGCGCCTGAGCCCTGCCACTCCGCTCACCCAGCAATTCTGAGGACGATGCGAATGTCCCCATCAAGCGGAACCCACCCAAACCCACTAAGAACAGCCCTGGCTGCGAGGTCCCTGATATTTGCAAGTCATGAACAAGGATGGGGGGACTCAGAAGAGGAACAGTGTTTTTCTCCCTTGAGGTGTGTCCTCTGAAATCTCCAGTATTTCCCCCAAAAATATTTTTCCAGAAGGTGAACAGCCTTTTCCCTGTTTTTATAGCCCACCTGCAGATGGGAGTCCCAGTTCAGGACCTCTTGGAGATGGTCCCCATCCCCATGGGACAAACAGCCTCCACGGAGGCTGCAGAGACGGCGGTGGCCAAATCCAGCCATGCTGCGAGTCAGAATATGAAAATCTGGCCTGGGGCAGAGATGCCTCCTGAGGCATCCCCTAAGGAGAGAAGGGGGTACAGCCTCGGAGATATCCTGGCTCCTTTGGTGGATGCAGGGACGGGGCACAGCCTCCCTCTGCCAGGGGTCCTGTTGCAGCCATCCTTGGGCTCCTTGTTGCCAGAGGTGGCCTTCCTCCGGCAGTTCCCATGGAAACCGCAGACAGATGGGTAAGGAGATGGGCTAGGAGATGCTCCCTGCAGAAGGGCGTGCAGCCATACCCAGGGGAGGGTTTGAGTCCAAACCTGGGTGGCACTGGTGTTAGGAAAGGGCAGGACACCTGGGGACACCCCATCTTGGTAAACCTCACAGACATCCATACGCAGCCGAACCCCTCAGATGAAGCCTGCCTCTGCAATTCCCTCGCTGCCCTCAACAAAGATACACGGGGCAGCGCAAACCCGTGCCCTGATCAGGAGGATGCGATACTCATCGAGTTGTTGGGGCTTACCTGGCCCCGAAAATCAAGACAGAAACTTTCCAAAAGAGCTTCTGCCAGAGACTGGAGTTTCTCACCACGACCTGCCAGCTGGCAGGCGTCCGACACCAACCTGGCCTCCAAAGCACGTTAGACAGGGATAACGATAATTAGTTACCAGAGTGATTTCCCCTCTGAAGGACAGAGGGGGCTCCAGCGGGCTCAGGGCAGGAACCTCTCCAGATCCTTCAGGCAGTGGCACAAAGCCAAGCCCGGCTTTCACAGGGCAACCTGCAGCGGGGTAGGAGTCATACCTGACAGGGGAACCTCAGACCCACAGAATATCACGACAAGGCGTTTCTACGGCCTCTTTTTTTATCTAGAGGTCTCAGCACACCTCTCATAATCCTCCCCTGGACTGCAGGTGTGTGTTTGTGTTTGAAAAAGGGATGCATCATGGCCAAACAACTTCTCAGAGTGCACAGAGGTGCCCATCAGCAAAAAGTCTCCTAATGCACAGTCAGCACATCACTCTGAAATGTCCCTTGGAGCTCTCTGGAGGTTTCCCACCTAGGCATCACCCCAAGCCCTTCTGGAGCCAGGGAGAACTGGAGAAGGGATGCAGAAAACGAGTGAGCCAGCAAAGAGGGGGAAAGAAAACACCTTAGCATGTGATGTGCTGATAGAAAGAAGAGGAACAGAAAGGGGGAGAGTCAGCTTCGCTGCAGGTACCTAACAAGCCACACGGATGCGATGACTAAAGCTACAGCATATAATTACCCCCCATCCCCTCATAATGAACACTCATCAGCACTCAGCAACCCCCACTGCTCTCTAATATTCATCCCTCGTTGGCACGCAGGCACTTCCCCTCCTGCGCGGTACCTTGACGCGGTTGATGTTCATGCCGCTCATGCTTCTGCTGCGGTCTACGAGGAAAATAAACTCTCCCTGGGCTTTCCGGAGGTCTGGCTGGACGGTCCTCAAGTCAGGGCAGAAGTTGAGCATGACGACAGGGTGGTGGGGAATGTCCTTGTTCAGCCGCTTCCTGATGATTTCCGTCTGCAAGAAAGAAGGAGAGAGCTCGAGATCTTGATTTTTCTGCCCCTTTTCTCATGGAGGGTAATCAGAGCAGGGCTGTGTGCCCAAAGATGTACATCTGTGGCCTTTTGCGGGCATCCTCTTGCCTCAGTGGTGACAGAAAGCCTAAACCAGAGACCCCCTGCACGCATAGATGAGAGCCTGGAGAAGAAATTAAAAGACCTGACCCTACGCAGCACCTTGCAAAGCTGATTCTCCAAATATTTCATCAGATCCCTCCCAAAAAGCGGTTCATTAGTACACTTAGTGTCACACAGAGGCACACCAGAGGTTTTATCCATGGTCACTCAATAACGAAGTGCCAGATACAGCCCTCAGCATGCTGTGTTCATCGCTTCCATTCATTCCTTTATCATTCCTCTTTGCCTGGATTGAAACCCTTCGCAGAGCGGAACCGCTCGGTCAGGACATCGTTTGCCAGGCACCCGCCTGATGTACGTCTGTCCTGCACACAGCTCTAACGGCTCTCTGCATTCTGTCTCGTTCTATTTCAAGTATCAATCTTCATTATAAACCTGAGAAAATTAAGCTGAAAAAACCCTCTCGTGGTGGGTTTATAACCTGCTGTTACGTGTGTATAAAGCCGTCCTGGTCGCAGCTGCAGCGAGTCAGGGCATCGCTGGTTTGGAGGGAGCTCCGGGACCCCACATCAGCCCGGCCCGTGGCCTTTCACCCCCGGCTCTGCAGCTCAGAAACATCCACTGCAACAAGCAGCTCGGTCCTCGGGGGCTTTGTTTGCCTTTTTTTTAACTCTTTCAAAGGCCGCTGTTACTTGCTGGTTTCACCAGGAGTACCCCAGACCCCAAATAACCAGGCTTGTTTTTTCCAGCCGTGAGTCCTACTCCTAGATCTGCGAGCTAACAACCAAGCTCGATAAATTCAAGAGTCCCCGTGGATCGACACAGAGACGCAGGCTTCGCTTTGGGCCACGCTGCCCGAGTGCTGCTTCCCTGAGCCCCGGGAAAAGACGGTTCCCATCCACAGGAACAGAGCATCGCTCTCACCCCAGCTCTCGCTCGTCCTCCTCCATTTCACTCTCATGCTTTGGAGTAGGAATTAATCAATCACTGGGAACTGGAAGGGCTTCTTCCACCCCCATTCTCCTCCAGCCATATGATATTAATTTGTTTAAGATCTTTCCCAGCACGGATGTTTATCAGATTTCAGACCAGAGGGATCCTTGCTGCCTCCCTGTCCATGGACCGAACAGTGGCTCTGGACCTACCCGCAGCACTCCCTGGGGAGTTCCTCCCTTGGGGACCCAAGACTAAAGTCCTCGTGGCATCAGGATAAGCCCATAGCCTGGATTTCCCACCAGCTTCAGAGAGCATTTTACAGGCAGTAAAACAGTAAACAGCCTCGGAGGTGCTGCTACAGGTCAGCCAGAAAAGAAAGCATGTCATCCGTGCCGCCTCTTCTCCCCACCTCCCCTCCGCTCCCCTTCACCCGTTATCCAATTACAGCAAACTAATCAGATCTTGTCGAGGAGAGTCGATTCCAGCGTGCATTCATCCCCACCACCCTGCTAGCTGACGGGCATCCAAGGCTTTTGCATAACAAACCGAGGGAGGCGAATTAATTATCATTTACTGCTGAAATTTCTGGGCTAATTCATTTAAGCCGAGAGGTGCCCAGTGTCAGGCTCTGAGCAGCAGCAATTCTAGCCCATAATTTATAACAGATATGCAGGGCATTTTCTCTGCTTCTTGGCCTTCGCCGTGCAGTTGCTTCCCAGTCCTCCTGGGGGCAAAGAGGTGGGATTCCCGCAGGGAAACGGCTCCACGATGATCCCCCCCCTAGACAGTTTGACGCGCTAAAGACACAGAAATAATTAGAGAGCCATCTGAGCCCTAGCGTGGGAGTTTCGTTTCGTTCCACCTGCCACACGCCGAACACAATTAGAGGAGACGCCTGCCGTGCGAGCAAGCGCAGTCCCGATCCCTGCGTCGCGCTGCAAGAGGAAGCGAGGGGCAAAGGAATGAGAAGAGGGTTGATGCGTCTCCGGTGAAAGGAGGAATCACAGCAGCACGGGGAGGCACCTCTGCAGCGGGTTCGGGACGTCTGCCAAGGGGGGCCCGGGTTCAGACACGTGGAGAATGAGTTTAAGGGGCAAGGAGCATCCCTGGCGCACAGGAGAGCACCGGTGCCTGCACACCGGGGAGCTGACACAGCGAGCCTGGCGCTGTGCTTACACAAGCGTGACACGGCGAAGATGCCCACCCTGGTAATCCGAAGCGCTCTGACCACCCCACTCCTCTTCCCTGATCCCAAACACACTGATGTGGCAGCTCAGAAGTGCTAGGCTGTCACTCGTTGTTTCAGAATTGCTGAAAGACGAGGCACAAATCCCAGAGCAGATATTTTTTTTCTATTTGCTCATCAGCAGAACAAAGAGAAGTTTCTCCTACCTTGTCTTCAGCTCAGCTCATTATTCCAAGCAAAATCACTTATTTCTCTCTGACAGCTATCCAGAAAGAGTAAACATTTACTGAGCAATTAAAAGAATATTTTATTCTATGTCATTGCAATAATTATAATACCCTTAATGCTGTAACAATGTACCTATCTAATTATGCTACGCTAGACTTGCACTAATTATACACACAATAACCATCTCGGAGCTTCTTCCACACTCGGTTTACCAGAAGCACTGCAGAATTTTCCCCTCTTCCTCCACAGAAGCCCCTCTCAGAGGGAGGATGCTGCAGAGCTTATTGGGCCAGTGTAATATCTGGTACTGCAAGCAAGCATCAATCATTTACTTGCACAGCTCCAGCCCCAAGCAAAGCCTCAGCCTACGCCTGCAGCTTTTGCTTCTCACCTTTTTCTCAGCACTGGGGTCTTTCTTAGTGCCTTTAATGAAATCATTCTTCCCCTTCAGGTGTCGTTCATACTCTGCAGGTGTCATATCACCTTCTTCCATTAAGACGTGAGGCATGTGGGGCTCTGGAAATGCAGAGAATCGGGTGAAGAACAGCCTTAGGTAAACCTGAGGTTTGGCAGAGATGCAGGCACGCTCGGTTGTGAAAGCAGAGGAGTATCTCTGAGCTTGGGCAGCACGGAGAACCTTGAGAGGGTCTGGGATTATCTCCTCGGAAGCCTAACCCCTGACAACATTTGCAAAACCAGAGCTAATCCAGCTGTCTCCAGCACTACGGAGGGGGATCCCAGGAAGGGGCGAGCCCAGAAGAGAGGAAGCAGAGCCCACCTACCACTTGGATGGATCAAGATCTCCACGGGTCGGTCGAAGGTGTGTTTGTTGGCCAGCGTGATCACGATGCTCTTGGCGGAGCGAGCGGAGGGGTCGGCGTCTGCTCGGATCTCGTGTGTAGGGCTCTCGACGCCTGTCCGGGGAAACCGAGGCGTGGTTAGGGACTGAGGGTGGGGAAGACCAGGCAGAAGAGAGAGCAAGATGGCAGAGGACAGAAAGCAAGCAGACTACGCGATGCTTCTGGGGTATCAACACCCCACGTTGCCATCAGCACTGTACTCGTAAATCCACAGTTAACTTGCCAAAACTGGGGGGGGGGGGGGGCAGAGAAGGAGGAAGACTATGGGCATTGCCTTGAGGTGATAAGCCAGCCTGGTGCAGCGGGACGCCCCCGGCGCTCCTACCTGCCAGCAGGCATGGCCCTCGGATCTCTAGGTGGAAGCTGAACTCGTACTCAGAGGGGTTGGTGGCCTCACTCTCCAGCAGCTGAGCCAGGCAGAACCTGCTCCCCTGCTCCAGGCTCCCCGACCCACAGTAGTGCTTGTCCCTGCGGTAAGATGAACCCCGATCAACGCTGTGCACATGTCATATCCCCCCCAGGCACTGCAGATCTGCTGGAGGTAAAGCCTGCAGCAGCTCTCCAGCCTCCTGCAGCAACAGCAGACTACTGGTCTGCCAGTCCCGCATCCCCCCAGATCGGTCCCAGCCAGCATCCAGCCCATGGGTTGTCATACGTTCGGAGCTGGTGGCTGGAAAGGCTGCTGGTGTTCTCCAAGCTGGGCTGGGGGACCCTGGGGACACACACAGCTGGCAGAAGGACCCTCACAGCCCCACTGGGCAGTGTCTGCAGCTCAGAGGAGGTGCTGATGAAGACGGAGACGCTTTCCAGGGGAGGAATCATGCCCAGGTTAGCCACAAAAACAATCCTCTCCAAGTCCTCATCCATCATGATCCTTCCTGCACAGAGAGAGGACCGTGCCAGGGAGATGTGGTGTCACAACCGTGCAAAACGCTCCTCCCCAGGCCTCAGATGCCCAAACCAGCCCTCACTGTACACATCAGCATTTCTCTAGAGAACCCCAGCACTTTGCACCACCCTTCTGACCATCCAGAACCAACACTGCTTTCCAAAACGCACGAGACTGCCGCTTCAGGCAGACACCGTAGGGACATGAAGACCACATCTCAAGGCTCAGCCTTTCAAAAGCAGCCCCCCTCAATGTCACAGCATATGACAGCCAGCCACCTCCCTGTTCCTCTTCCCCTCTTTTTCTTCCCCACATTCACTAAAACACCCCTCACCGCTTCCATCACGAGCTCTTCCGTCAGGGAGGCTGCAGCCGTCGAAATACGTGTCATCTATCTTGGCTTTATCTTTGATCTGCACCGTCACGGCACGCCGGGACACGGCCGCCTCAAACCCGACCACGGTGGTGCACTCGTCCAAGGGGTAGACAAAGAGACCTGCCAGCCAGAAGGTTTTTTTAGCAACACCAAGCACTTGCCTGGACCCCTCCATCCAGGACTGCAGAGGTCAGCTCCCTCTTGGCACTTCCACGCCTGCTCCTGGGTTGTTTCACAATTCAAAAACTGTCGCGCTGGACTGTTAAGGACACAGTACCCTCAGCTGCTCTTCCAGCAAGGATCTAAAGGTTTAAGGCATGCACAGAAACCCAGCGCTGCGACCGCCCTGGCTCTTGCACTGGGAGCTTTGCTCCCCAAAACTTGCCTTCGAAAGCCTGGGCTTCTGGGTTGCGGTAGGTGAGCAAGGCTGTCATCCCGAAGGCATAGCCGCTGACGCACGCCGTCACCTCCGACGCAGAGAGGGGGAGCCGGGAGCAGGTCGTCCGGTTAATCAGCCCTGGCATCTTCCCGGGGGTCTGTGGGTGACGGTGGGCTCAGGGACTGCAGCGAGCTGGAGAGGCAGAAGGGCGAGAATGAACGAGGAGCCCCGAGCGCACAAAACACTCGAGTGCCCCCCACCACCTCATTTTGGCTTCTGCAGCCCTGAGGACAGAAAGGTGACTGACTCCAGAGGGGACAAGAGTTGGGCTTGACAGCCTCACTGGTGGAGATGGGGATGGAGCCAGGATGCTGGTGGGAAGAGGAGAGGCAAATGCTTGCCCCGAATCCCCGCAGCCGCAAGGGAGGGGGTTCGGATTAGCCCTGCCTGGCTGGCGACAGGCGGCCCCACAGGTCGACGCTGCGGCGGTGGGTCACACGTCTCACCAGCTCCCACACCCACCTATTCCCAGAGCGAGGGCACAACGGGTTAACATGGCTTTTTTGACTCTCCTGCTTCTCATTATCCTCCAAACCGACAAGTTTCTCCAGGATACAATGATGACCCTGAGAGTTTTCCTCTAGCCTGCAGGAGGGAGCCGCAGGCAGGGAGAGCCATGCATCCTCCCTGCCCTCCCACGCCCTTGGCAGCCCCTCCTCATCCTCCTCCTCCTCGATGCGTTTTGGGATGATGGCATGGCTCTGCTGCCCCCCATCTCCAGATCCCTTCTGCAAAGGCTGACTCATCCCTCCGCTTCGCTCAGCGGAGACATTCAGATGCAAAGTGGCTACTCCTGCCAGTTACATTGCAACCCTTTCCTCCCCCAGCAGGTCTTTCTCTGTTCCAGCTCATCTTCCCCATGACAGAGGTTTCAAAGGAGACCTTTCAGGTAGCTCTGGGGCCACATCCAGCTCCCCCGGGGCACGGGGAGGAGTTGCTAGGCAGCAGTTCTCCCTGGCTGGCTCTGCAATGCTTTATGCAATGATTTACAAGGCCCAGGAGGAGCCAGCAGCAGCGAAATACATCAGTTTCTCATTTCCTAGCGGTCCTGCTTTATTAAAACCACCTTTATATGCAAACACCAGGGAAGATGCGAACGTGATCAAGGCCATGAGCTCGCCGAGCGTTTCGGGCTGGAAAATGGCACTGAGGGAGGAAAAAGGGAAAGCAAGGGAGCGCAAGCAGGGCTGGCCGGGATGGGGGAGAGCAGCCAGGGCAGCGAGCAAATAAAGCAGCAGCGGAGGAGATGATGGAGGGCAGTAATGAGGGCTGCATCTCCAGGCACACGCCTGATTCCAAGCCAGCAGCCTCGGCCATTCCAGATTTAATCCTCCTCTCCTTCCACCGCAAAGGCTGCTCACACCAGGAGCTGCCCACAGGAGTTGGGGGGGTGCATCCCAGGGGATGCAGGAGCGTGTCCAGCTCAGCTGCTCCAGCATGGGAGTCCTCCCTGAGCCCAGGGAAGAGGCCACGGCACCCCTGGATGCTCCAAGCCACATTAACAGGGCTTGTCAGGTCAGAAGCTGGCGAGAGTTGACCTGCTACAGGGAGAGCTAACGAAGGTCATCTCGCTGCCGAGATGTGGCAGAGGCCATCACGATATCGGGAAGTGATTAAATGCCAGGCGGGGGAAGAAGGAGGGGGGATTATTTTGCCTCAGGGAAAAAAGCAAGAAATAAGAAGGGGAAGATGCTCTCCACCAGCTCAGCACAATGGGAATTCATTATGGGGTGGCCAGAGAGGTGAATTCAGGCTCCAGGAGCGTGACTTCAGCCTGGCAGCCCTCTTGGCTGCGGTGCCTTACAGCAGAGCCACGGCTGAGATCCAAACCCTTCACCTCTCCTGCACCCACGGGAGGCTGGGGACGTGCTTCCCATGGAGCTGCTCTGCCAGCCGGGATTCCTGCATTGCCCAGGCCAGCACAAGCGTTAAGGGACCCTTGGCGACATGTCTTGTATAAAGCACGCCAGGAGAGCTGCAAGCACTGCTCAGAGGAGCCCTGCACCGGCCCTGCCTGCTGTGCCAGCTCGGAAGGTGCCCCAGAAGGACAGGGAAGGCTCGGAGGGCTCTTGGGAGAGGGCTGGGAGGCAGCAGGCTGCTGCCAGCACAGCCCAGGGGCTGCTCCGCACAGATCATGTCACCAACGCCATCAAGTGCCTGCAGCGTGGAAAGGGGAGAGCAGGGAGGCTGGCGTGGGGGAGAGCTGGCACTCCTGTGTCCCCCCAGAGGCTCAGCACCAAGCCCCCTTCCTGCTGCTCCCCACCCTGCCTTTGCTGCTCCGGCACCTGCACTCGGTCTCCATCCAGGTCGTGGGGAGGGACCCTCAGGATGGGAGCTGGCAGGACCCCACATCCCAAAAACTGCCAGCAGCGTCGCTGCCACAGAGAGCGTCCCCGCATCTGCCCCATCCTCAGGGTGTCCCCTCACTGCCACCAGACATGCGCTGCCTCCCGCGGCAGCAGGCGTGGGGCCACCCCACGGACCTGCCCAGACACCTCCTGACCCACGGCCTCACACCGTGTCTGGCATCCCGGGAGGAGAAGGGGAAAACGCTGGCGCATACCTTCAGCCAGCTTGCTGCACCACTGAAAATACCCCACGCCCGCAGCGCCATCGGCCAGGGAACAGGCTGGGGCCACGCTCAGGACCCGGCACACCGGGATGCTATCCTATTTTTCTTTCTTTTTCCCCTCCTCGCTTTGTAAACGCTCTTTCCTTGACAATCTGCTCCTCTCCGTGGCCACAGAGGAGAGTGTGATGGTGGTAACCTGCTTGCCCCGCTCCAGGTTATACCCCCGGCCGGTTTCAGCGCACAATTTACGGGGAAGGCATCGATGCTGCACCGACGTCTGCGGACGGTCCCCGTGACGCACAGGCTCGCCCAGGGCTTGCACCAGCCGCTCCGCCTGGCTGCGGGCGCCTGCCCCCACGCACGGGTGAGGCTTGAGGCTGGGTTTTAAAGGACTGGGTGGGAAAGGGTGTTTATGTGCCCAAAAAAGAGGTGCAATGCCTGGGGTGCTGCTCAGAGCTGCCCGAGTGCCTGTCTGCGTCTCTAAGCACTGATGTGCCCCCCAAAAATCTGGGGTTTGAGCGTGTGTAGTAGAGACAAAAGCAGAATAATGCTCTCCTAACGTACATTTTCATGCATCAAACAGAAGAACAGAGCAAACCGTGACTGCCATAGACAGGAGCAC
Organism: Psophia crepitans; assembly: GCA_013399095.1. Taxonomy (NCBI): domain Eukaryota; kingdom Metazoa; phylum Chordata; class Aves; order Gruiformes; family Psophiidae; genus Psophia; species Psophia crepitans. Next base: position 217,467 of record VWZZ01003031.1, read on the forward strand.
AGAGCCTAGCTTCTGCGCAGCTCCCAAAACCAGGCTGGGGTCCCAGCAGTGCCACCACCCCTCGGTCCCTGGCACCCACAGCCAACAACAGGTCAGTGAGACCCAAACCAACACTTGGCAGCCGGGATAAAACCACGTGCTGCCCGCAGCACGTCCCCACCAGGCCCTGGTGTCCCAAAGGCAGATGTCCAGAGGCAGCCCTGGCTGCTTTTGCCCCCCAAAGCACAAATGCAGCCACATGAAGCCCAGTCCTGGCGCTGCACGTTGCGACGGAGGCGGTTTTGGGCTGCTGAATCGCTGCACCGCCCTGCTGTTACCTCTTTTCCAGTCGCAAATGGGTTCCCTTGGAAATCTCACCTGCAGGTCCAAGCCAGACCTGGGTCATACCCACACTGCTCGGAGGATGACTGTTTTTCTGCAGCTGGGTAAAATATTCCTTCCATTTCATCTGCATCAATCAACACTGACATCCAGTGGCTCGTCAGGATGATTACAGCCGCCGTGCCTTGCGGGATGTACAGATGCACAGCCCTGGATGGATCAGACCGCCCGGGTGGGCGGTGAGTGCCTGATGCACCACAACCCTTCGTTAGCGTCTCTGGAAGCTGCTGGGCAGCCTCCACGGGGAAGCAAACTCCCAGGAGAAGCCCTGTCCTTCCCAAACTTTTGGGGCTCTCCAGCAGAGCCACCCTTCAGTATTTCCCCTGGCTCTGCAGGGGCTCAGGGAGCTCAGGAGACACCCCTGACTTCACTTATCTGGCTCACACCAGCCGCAGGTCACACTGAAGACACGGAGGACCCCTCCAGCCCCTCTCCCTCAAAGCACAGGGCTCAAGTCTCACCAGGGGGACTGGGATCAACCTCCCAAAACATTTCAAGGAAGCAATAGGAGCAAACGGGGTCCAAAACGCAGCAGGCAGCACTCTGCTGTCCAAGCAGGCTCTTCCCAAGCCCCTGGACATGGCAGGAGGAGGCTTTGCTGGTTGACAGCAGCACCTCCTGGAAGAGATGCAGATCTACCATGGGAACCTCTCACGAAAAGCTACAGGAGCCGTCCTCCCACCTCCAGCCTCCCCTCGCCTCAAAACAGAAGCGTGGGGGTACCCTGCCTGCTGCGAAAGGCAGCTGCTGCGTTTCACCCCAGAGCCGCAGCGGGTCCTCTGCGGGGTGACAGTGGGGTACCCCGCTGCCAAAGCGGTGACAAAGATCTCTAGCCAGAGAGGAGCATCCCTTTGGGAGCCAGACAATGCAGCCTCAAGGAGCACCCCAAGGCCTCGGCTGGGGGAGAGGCAGGGGGAGCACCCTGCTCCTGCCTGCACCCTGCCGAGAGGGACGCGCAGCGCGCGCCACCAGGCTCCCCCTCCCTGGGGTGACGCAGCGCCAGGCTGAGGAGCGACTGACAGCCCCAGCAGAGCCAGGTTTCGGGGACTGTCAATCACGCTCCTGGCAGGTCTCTTGGGCCATGGGACCCAGAGCTGGGTCTCAAGGACCGTGATTCACGTCCCAAGCCTGGTTTCTAGAGCTATCAATCACATCCCTGCGCAGAGAGCATTTCTGATACGGGGCTTAATTAACTCCTGCCTCGCTGGGCTCGCTGCTGTGCCAGTGCTTGGAAGATCCCTGGGCTGAGCCAGAGAGGGAGGTTTTAGTCCAGCCAAAGGGTGTCTGGGCTAAAACCTCCCTCCCTGGCTCAGTCCGGACAGCTTCGGCTGGGCTAAAAGCTCCCGGCGGCCAGCCCTGTGCGTGGGGTTTGTCCGAAGCCACGGACACCAGGCCCCCAGGAGCAGCACAACCCTGCTCCATCCACCCCTGCCCTGTCCCAGCCACGCGTGGGGAACGCAAGCCAGGTCCTTGGTGCTTGGGTCAGAATCCCCCCTGGCCCTGCCAAGGTCAGTCCTCCCTTCCCCCAAACTGGTGTGTGCACAGCCGGGATATCCCACCTGGCTGCCCAGGAGAGCTCAAAGCCCGTCACCTCCAGCATCATCCTCCCCTCCAGCCTCCTTTGCTTTCCCTGTCCCCTGCCTGCAGGGAGACGGAGACAGTCACTGTTAACGTCGGTACAATTTTGGGGAGGGGAGGGATGCTCAGGGGCTCACCATCCAGCTGGGAAAAGGCAAGGCAGGGAAGCAGCAGCTTGCAAAGTGTGGGCTTGTGCCTACAGAAATATTATGACAGGGATCTCCTCGCAGAGCGGCTTTGTGCTGAGATTGTGCACAGCCTTGGGAAGTAACAGCCCGCACACACACACACCCCTGCAGAGCACACACAGCCCAGCCTACCAAAAAGGTGCAGGAGCAACTGGAGAGTAGCCACTGCTTTTCTTACCTTTCCTGGGAGAAGAGAGAGGAGGAGGAAGAGGAGGAGGAGGAAGGGGATGGGGGGTTCGAGCAACTTCACCCACTCGTGCCAGCCCCTGCAACTGCCCGCAGCCAGGTTTGGGGGGGCAGGAAGGGCAGAAGAAATCCCCAAGGCGGCAGGCACGGCTTCAGACTGCTTTTGTCTCTGAAAGACACAGAGAGACAGAGATAAGGAGAGAGAGAAAAAGGGAGGGAGAGAGGGAGAGAGAGCAAGCGCCAGGGCTTGGGGTGGGGGGAGCGCTGCACAGAGCCACCTCAGCAACCTGTGGCATTCGCCCCCCCCCGGAGCCTCCCCTGGGCCCTTGCCATCCAGCAGCGATGCCGGGTGGTCCCTGGGGGTCTGCGATGGGGAAGGGAGCTTACCTAACCGCCCGCAGCAACATGTGCCCCTACGGTGAAGCCCTGCCGGGGAGCCAGGGATGGCTCCTCGCTTCCCGGAGCGAGCGCCCGGCTTCCCACTGGCAGCCAGCCGATGAGCGCACACTTTCCGGAGCTGTTTGGGTGACCATCATTAAGTGGAGCCATTTGTTTTGTCAGGGAGGTAACCATGACAATCACCCTGTACACACACCACTGGCTTCTCAACGCCTCCTCCCCTCGCTCCCCTCCTGCTCCGGGGGGCTGCAGGGGAAGGGGCGAAGCCCACCCGGGCTGACCAGATGCCCTCGAGATGGGCGAGTTGGCAGAGAAGGGGGACGCAAGCCGGTGTCTGAGCTCCTCTTGCCTCCCTGGGGTGAGATTTTCCGCAGCAGCTGCTGAGAGGGGGAAAACCCCCCTTTCCCCCCCCATCGTCTTTCCCTTCTATCCTCCCCTTGGTCTTTAAAAAAGGGAAAACATCCTAACGTGCCCCAAAATCAGGTCTTCTGCAGCCCTAGGCCAGATCTCCCCTCTTCCCCCCTTGCTGTTGCCTTCTCTCCTTACCCACCCTTTCCTCCCCAGGCCCATCCCTAAGCCCCTCACCAAGCAGCCCCCCAGGCCCCAGGGACCCTCCCCACGGGCAAAGGGGAGCGATGCTGTTCCAGCGCGATGCGCTCGTGCTGGGGCCAGTCCCTGCCCCGAGCAGCTTACACTAAAACGCAGGAAAAACGACCTGGAGATGAAAGAGGAAACTGAGGCAGCAGGAAAGGCACCGGCTTGGCCAAAGCAGAGCTGGACACCGAGCCTGGGTCAGAGTGTGCAGACAGGCACAGCTCCTCCTCGCTGCTACCTAAATTCGGTGAGAACGGTGCTGCTGCTGACAGGGAGCTCGCTAGCGTTGAAAAAAAACCATAAATCACCATCTCCCTCAAGCAGAAAAGCTCTCTGGTGCAGCAGCAATCTGCAGGACAGAGGTTTTTAACTCCCACCTCATCCTACGCAGAGACACAAACCTGCCTGGTGTGAGTGTCCCACCACAGACCCGTCCCTGGCAGTAAACCCCCTCTGTGCTCAGACACCTCTTCCCTGTAACCCCCTTTCCGTCTGCATTCAGATGAACCCGGAGCATTTTCCTTCTCCCTCTCGTTCCCCAAGCACACGCTTGCGTTGTAGGAGGACGGGGGTGGCCAGATGTATGGCATCCCTAATGAACCATCTCGTCTTCACCGCGAAGGACGTGCTTTTGGGGAAACAGCAAGAAACTCTGCAAGCAGACGCCTGGTTAAGAGCCTTTTCCCTAAGCCCAGCTCCCGGAGGCTGGCTTAAGTCCTGAAGCGTAAGAATTTACGGTTCTTGCTAGACAAATAAGTCAGCCACGGAGAAGCCCACGTCCCGTGTCTCCAGCGCCTATTAAAATGTTTGCTTACCGTGGCTTTTTAGCTCTTAGGAAGAAAATAACATATGTCAGGGAAAATCCTGGGATTCACACCAACAAATCTGGTAGCTGCGGCATATTTATTTATAAAACAGAGCAGGATCCGACATGGAGACCGAGGCAGATGTGAGACCTTGAGAGAACAGAAACAGGTTATTTTAGGGGAAACGAAAACTTAGCGCTGAAGATGAGGCTGCGTCAGCGTGACGGCACCGCAGAGGAGTAACTCCTGTCCTGTGTCGTGCCTGGGACCAGTCCAGGTGAGTTACGGGACCAGTGGGAGGGTGTCCAGCTTCCAGGGCTGGCTTCCCCGGCTCCTGGCCCGCTCAGTATTCAGCTCACTCATGCTTCAATGTTACACGAGTGTGTAACTGCGAATCTCTCATGTATGCACACTCCGAGCGCGGCCTGCGTCAACGGGCTGGGAGGTTTGGGCATGATTACAAGAAAAAACCCACAGAAAAAAAACCCCAACCTTAAACCAAATCTCCTGCTAGGTGGAGAGCAGGGAGCACTTCTCATTATCTGTATGTAAACGCAGTTTTCCTCAACCTGGAATGCTCTGAAAAAAATAAAATTAAATCACCCCGTTGGTAGATGGTGATGATAAAAAGGGATAACGAAGGGCTGAGAAGGGACCGCCGCCTCCTCTGAGCAGGTCAAGGAGCCCCAGGCCTGTTTGGTGGGGAAGGACCACAGCTCATTCCAATGAAATTCCACGGTGCAACATCCGCCCTCCCGAGATCTCTAGTTCTAGCACAGCCAAAGTCCGCTGAGGAGGGGAATTAAGCGTTTGTTAAATAATCTAAGTATTTATGTCATGTTTAAGAGAATAATTATTTGACAGCAGAGTCCCTAAGAAGATCAAGGGCCCTGTACGGGTGGCTGAGCACAGACTCCATAAGCCATCCCTGGCCCAGAGGCTGCTGGAGAAAAGTCCTTCTTCACATACAGAACCCCAAGACAGAAACACCCGCGACCGCCAGCATGACCGCACCTTGCCGGCAGCCCGCAGAGCCCTGAAAACCCCAATAAATAATGGTGGCAGAGGATTAGAAAGGAGGGCTCGGGAAGATGTGCCTCTGGCTAACGCTGCCTGGCCACGGCAGTTCTCCTTTCCTACACCTCGATTTTCCCACCTCTCAAATGGGGCTGATCCCAGTTACGTGTGTCTCTGCAGGAAAACATCACGCTGGGAAGCACGAGCGTCTCTTTCCGCAGCTGAAGTGCCCATCAGCCTCCGGGACTTCCCACGTTGCTTTTTCTTTCTACCCTAATCAATTAATTAACTAACGTCTCAGACTTGCCTTCAGCCGCCTGCTCTGTTCCCATTGAAAATCTCCTCGCGTTTCAGCTCCTGTGTTCAGCATCCTCCTGGGCGCTGCGACGAGTTGCCATGGAAAAAAGCCATGTCGTCACCTCTACAAATAAAACCGCCAGACCCCAAAGTTCACGTCTGTGGCTGAAGCTGGGGGCGGGGAGGCGGAATCCTGACACGCAGAGAGACCCAGAGCTCGTGTCTCCAAAGAGGAAACCGAATTAGATGGATGGGGGAAAGGCATTAGATGACAATAGTTGATAATGACAGGTTTTAGCTGGAAGGGATAAAATAAATCAGAGAGGGGAGTTTGAAGAGCAAGAGCGAAGGGCCTGGTCCTGCCCGGGGTAAAGCACCAGCAAACCAGGCTGAGGTGTGGGCAGGATTGCTCGTGCAGACGTAACAGTCCAGATGGAAAGTTTCAGGCTCTGTGTCTTCCTTAAAAAGGGAGGGTGAATATCAAGATGAGGAAGTAACCACCATCATGGGAACCTCTGGCTGATGCCTATGGGCTTGGCCGTTTTACTAGTCCTGCCATATATATAATAAAAACACAAATCCAGACCCTCATCAAGGGCCGCTCCTTCCATGCAAGGTTGGAGGAAGNGCTGGCAGAGCCAGCCCCTGAGCCCAGCCCCAGGCCAGGCCATGACCCTCAGGCCCACAACGGGCAGGGGGCCCGGACCCCATACCATGGCCAGGCCCTGATCTCCAGCCCCACACCGGACAGGGGACCNCCAGGCCCCACAACGGGCAGGGGGCCCGGACTCCATACCATGGCCAGGCCCTGACCCCCAGCCCCACACCAGGCAGAGGCAGGCCCTGACCCCAGCCAGCTCCAGCCCACGCAGGGGCCAGGCCCCACACCGAGGCCAGGCCCTGACCCCCAGCCCCAGACCGGGCAGGGGGCCTGGGCCCTATATCGAGGCCAAGCCCTGACCCCCAGCCCCACACCAGGCCGGGGATCAGGCCCCACACCAGGCAGCAGGGCAGGTCCGGACCTCCAGCTCCATGACACAGGGGGTGTGATCCCCAGCCCCACACCAGGCAGGGGGCCTGGACCCAATACCACAGCCAGGCCCTGACCCCCAGCTGCACACCAGGAGGGGGCCCGGGCCCTATATCGAGGCCAAGCCCTGACCCCCAGCCCCACACCAGGCCGGGGATCAGGCCCCACACCAGGCAGCAGGGCAGGTCCGGACCTCCACCTCCATG